>CM071928.1:20354614-20439556 GCA_016081115.2 Rehmannia glutinosa | reverse complement strand
TGTGGTCTGAGTGCAATGTTTAATTATAGCTCTATTTTGTTAAAAGACGTTACTGGAATGTTCATATTTTCGCACGATGTTCGTGCCAGCTTTATGCTGAGGTTAAGATAAATAATTATATTCTTAGTTTCGTTGTTTATGGACACAAGACATGTTTCATTAAAATACCTGTCATAATAATATAAACAACAAAATAAGAATATAATTATTTATCTTAAGTATAAGCATAAACATAGAAAATGACATCATTAACATGAAAATATGAACATTCCAAAGACATTTTGCCACAACAAAATAAGAATATAATTATAGATATTGCACTCAATTTTTTATATTAGTATACAGTCCACCTAAACAATTTTCGTTGATGGTATCTTATGCCATGTCTATTAATAAGAATCAGAATCATTCTTGTCAATGCGGGTTATTTTGATAATCATGTTTTTAGTCACGGTTAGTTGTATGTTGCGGTCTTAAAATTCGATATGTGGTGAAGATAGTTATAGTGGTTGTACAAGTGCAATTGTATTTTTCTATTCTATATATTTATGTTTTTTCAATTTGTTTTATAATGGTGCTTTTATTATTCAATCATTTAATCCATAGTAAATGGCCTTTTACAATTCAATAATTTATAAATCTGATTAATAAAATAACTAAAATTACTTTTACTTAACATATAATTCGTGCATCGAGTTTAATAGATCGCTAGTATATTCTAAAAAATTATCCAAACTTAATAAATAATTAAATATTACTAAATTAAATGATATAAATTTGTAGAAACTTAATATAATAATTATATCGATGATTTGTTAAAGTTAATTAAATGTGGGTGTCACAATATCAAAATATAAATAAGATAAAAATAATATATATATATATATGTATGTATTAAAAATTCTTAAAATTCGGTCTTCTTTGATCTTCTGCTTGCATGGATCTGCATAATTTTTGCGAGACAGATATTTCAAATCCTTAACCGCATCGTAAACTTTTTCGATGGTTCGGTTCGAGAAAGTCAAAAAGTCAATGGATATTTTACTCGGATATTTTTCGTTCGATATTTTTCTTGATATCGGCCTCTGCTTGATCTCCAAGTCCCCCAAGGCATTACCCTAAATTTTTTCATACACACACACACACACACACACATATATATATATATATATATATATATATATAAATTTACGTATTTTGTGATAGAATTAATGAGGTGGCAGTCGATCGTCCTGTCTCCATCTTAAATTAAATAAAATACAAAAATTAAAAAAAGGAAAAAAATATTTATAAGATATTTATAAAAAAATTTAAAAGTTGTCATTATCAATTTATAAATTTAGATATAATATAAGAATACATAAATATTATATTATATTATATATTTTATAAAAATAAAAATCTAGCGCCGCACTGTAGTGGGAAATGATACTCAAACTCACCCTATCCCTCCGCATACAATAGGGAGTGACCCCAAACGGGTCGGGTGGTGTGGGTTGAGTCTAAATTACCATCTCTATGTGTACTGAGTTATTTTATGCAATTTTTGTTTTTTTAAGAAAGTAATACGTCAAGTGGTCCAATTTTGAATTTACTTACCTAATTTCAATGACTTGTTCCGAGAGGGAGCATAGATTAATACTTTTCAAGGATACCAATTAACGGGTGATTACTTGTAAATTAGAATGAAATGGAAATTAATAGTGGTCCTAAAGGCATAATAGTAATTTTAGAATTATTTCATGCAAATGTGCAATCCTCTTGGACATTGACCGATTATATGAATGAAGGAAGTAATTTTTACAAAATACTTATTCTTCTTTTTTTTCTCCAAAGAATTGTTACAAGTCAATTGATTAGAAAAATTGATTCTTGGAGTTATTGAGTTATTAGTCTAGGATTTATCTTAAATTTCAACAATAGGAATTCTTCATGGAGTCACAACTTCTACAAGTGGTTGTTTTGGCGAATATGTATGTATCGTGAAACAATACATTTTAATCATTTACGATGATCCATCCAAACAAGCTAAAATCTTTATGACAAATCCGAAAACTGTGGCTTAGCCCATATTTTCGCCACCACAAAGAATCGTTATGCACAAGGTCAGGGTTCAAATCTCCACCCATCAAATTGCTCAGGGGAGGTCGCGTGTTTTATCCCTCGCCCATCAAATCGCTTCCCTGACATATGCGAGCCGGGGTGAAGATTTGGTGAACTCATATCAATAGATCCGCGGTGTGGGTTCTCGTGGGAGAGATCGTTATTAGTAGATCAAATAACACAATCGCTTTTACCTGGAGGATCTCTTGTACGCCGCCAGACTTCCGCCGCAACACCGCCGCTATGAGGAGTCGTTGTCCTCGTGATACGTGTTCTGCAGTTCCTTGTTCAATTATCAAAAAAAAAGACAAACTGGTCCTGAATGTCTACATTATCAATGTCGTCACATCTTACAAGATGTTGGTCTTGGTTTCACAACTATTATGTAGTCATGTTTACTTTATACCAATGCATGGGGTGACTGTGAGATAGTTAGAATAAAAAAATAGATTTGCCCAATTCAATTTTAGTGTCAACAAAATTAAATAGGGACAAGTGACATTCTATTATGTAAGGTAAAATATGTCCGAAAGGTTTCATAGAAGAAATTACTGAATACAGTATTTAAAAAGATAGTCGAGTACTGGATGCAATCATCAAGACGAAACGCCCGTATACCAAGTTGTTTACTGCTCAAGCGCCACTAAGATACAACGACTTTTAACAAATTCCCTAAAAGACAAAGAAATGTGTTAACAACAATGTATATCAAGCTTGTTCTCGACTTTCTGCTTTTGAATGTGAGGATGTCAATATGCTCGAATGATGCAAAATGATGTGTTATTATCTCGAGTTTTCGTGTGTTATTTCATCAAGAGGACGCACGTTATAGGCAAGCAAGTGCCCGACGGAAAATCGCTCTTCGTAGGCTCGAAAAGGCACATTTTCACCGATCAGACGCACCGCCTGCGAGCGCACGACCGAGCACGGTCCGCGCGCTTGCCCGCAAGCCGGGGCACAAAGTCTCAATAGGAGCACGACCCTACCGACGGCCGTGCTCCACCAAGGCTTACTGGAACATTTGTGGCGTGTAGCACGACCTGACCGCACGCAGCCGTGCTCCCCTCGTGCACGGGGCCGATCCTCCTCCTGTGTTGAACTTTATTAATTAATTACAAAATTAATTAAAACTATTTAATTAATTACAAAAATTAATTAAACATTTAATTTTAAAGCGTTTTTGGTCCAAAAGAATAAGGGCCTTGAAGCCCAAACCCAAGCCCAAGCCCTCGCCCACACCCACGACCCGAACCCGGCCGCCGGGTCGAGTCCGACGGGGCAGTAAAGGCGCAAGGGCGTATGCTGTCATTTTTTAAACCAAACCCACAAGCATGTAGGTCTTCACCCCTTTAAAAATCTCGGGTGCCCTATGGCCCAAATCCATATGTCCAACTCAGATAAATAAAGCAGCAACTTTGCCTCCTTTTTCCTATGTGGACGGGAGATCTCTCCTCCCACATTTTCTATTTTCCATACTATTTATTTGATTAAGTTTTAATCCCTAGCATTAATTTCTCATTCACCCGGAATCGGTTTTTGAGAAATTCCAAATGATATTTTCATCTACTCTCTTGCACTTTTACAATAATTTAATTCCATTTATCACAAATGGAAACCACTTAATTATTTGGTCAAAATCAATCAACACCCATTTCAAGAACCAAATTCCAACAATCCCCCACATGAATGAAATTAATGTATGCGTGTATGCAGATTGTCAAAGTCTCTTGCCGAATCGTTATCAGACGATAGGTAGCGTTAACCTTCCTTAGTAAAACACTATCGATTTCATCGGCGCTGAGTGACGCGACGCCTTGAACTACTCACACCGCCAGGTGTTAAGCCGAGACAACAAGATTTACACAATAACAACTCTAACACTTGTTGTTCTCACGCTTTCAGTCCATTTCTCGCCCGACCATATCTCCAGTTTATAAGTTGTTTTTTGAAGCGCGATTACTTCTCACTTATATGTGATCTCCTATTGGAAGAGTATCCTCGCAATACTCCACCTTTCTTGATAGAATCATTAAAAGTCTTAAACTTAACTTCACCACATTCAAGAAGTTTACATACACTGATGTATCGAGAATGAGCCAACACATTTTCCAAGTTGTTCAAACAACATTCATAACTTAGTCGTCTCCATCGGAAATCCGGCGTCTGGGATCTCCACCACATGAAAGCAGTTACCACTATGAACATTCTTAAGTTGTGGATTTTAAACCCATTCCCCAAGTGCTTATACAATTGATCTCGACACGCCTTTCGTAATGGGATCCTCAAGTAGTGTTTTCGACTTCACGAGTCAACCGAAATAACCCCATTTCAAAATCAAATCTTTATCGGGTATTATGTCTACGATAAAACCGCTTCAGATTTACCTCTTCCTTTCCAAGAAAAGATACCTTTAAATAAATACAACATTTCTTGATTTAATGATCGCACATCACTTATATCATAAATGTTATTTCATTCGGCGCTTTCTACTTTTTTCCAAGCACCCCACATTTCAAAGCAATCTCCTTTTATGTGGTTTGCTAAAATATAAAACTCCCTTTCAACTTCTAATATCTTATTTAACACAAGATCATCCGTACTTCTTATGGTTTCTACCATTTTTTATTTTATTTTGTTAGAACCTTGTCCCAACAATCCTAAGTAGGAATCTCGCTTCTAATGGATTTCCCGCATCTTAGTTCAAACAACTCCATCTTTTACAAGGTGTGTAACCTTGATGTTATCACATCTTTAGTAAGACTTTCGTATTTAACTTGTTACTTGTTCGCTTTTTGTTACAACACTTTCGACAACACCATGCAAATGTGGTTTTTGTTTACAACGCTAGTAACACCTTCTCATTTAAAAGTGCAAATGTAAAACTCCACCGTGTTCAACAAAGTATGATCATACCCCCACATTTGCCGATTTACATTCTAATCCCTATTGTCTTCCTCAATCCGGTCGAACTATCAAATCCTCAAGCCCCATATCCTTCCGCCAGGTTTAGGTAGTTCTTAAAGTCTTTCCATGAAGGCGACAATTTTTCGATAATCGCAACCACTTTAAAGACTCGCTCGTAATCATCCCTTCCGACACTGTCGCGAAGTATGATCTCAATTTCTTGCACTTGGCTAATCACCGCCTTTGTGTCAACCATTTTATAATCTAGAAATTTACCGACTACAAATTTCTTTGCACCGACATCTTCTCGCTTTATATTTCTTCTCCAAAGAGTCCCACAACTTGACGCTTTTGAAATCGAACTATAGCATATCAGAGAGGCATCGCTTCTAGTCCGCTCAAAATATAATTCTCGACAAAGGAAATCACTATGCCAAGCATCAACAACGATTCTCCGCTCATCGCTGATTCTTCATCACCAATGGCAGGGGTTCTCTTTTCACGAAACGGTATGCACCCAAAGTCGCCACGCAATAAAGATCTTCCTCGCTGCCATCTCTGAAGTTTCCAGACCGAGAACTTCGCCGGCGCTCGCCATGCAGTGAGCAAAGAACCTTCAACTTGATGCCATCGCCTTCAACGTAAAACAAAATTTTTCGCCTTGCGATTGTAGGTAAAATATGTCCGGAAGGTTTCGCTTGTAAGAAATGGCCGAATAGAAGAGATTTAAAGCATGAGCCCCGATGAATCGCCTCCGCAAAGATGAATCGCTTCGTGATACCGAAAGCCTTACGCTTTCGACGCCGCCTAAGATACAACGACTTTTAATAGTCCTGGTTAGCAAAGACAAGAAACTGAACAACAAATAACATCAAGTTGTTCTCGACTTTCTGCTTTTGAAGGTAGGATGTCAATATGCTCGTATGATGCAAAATGCATGTAAATTATTATATTTTCGTTGTGTTATTTCATCAAGAGGACGCACAATATAAAAAGCAAGTGCCCGTGGAAAATCGCTCGTAGCTCGAAAGGCACATTTTCATCGAACAGATGCACTGCTCAGAGCGCACGACCGGAGCACGGCCGTGCGCCCGCCCGCTACAATACCGGGCACAAAGCCCCGACAGTGGAGCACGACCCGACCGCACGGCCGCGTGCTCCCGCGCCCGTGCGCGGGCCGATCCTCCTCCCAAAGTTGAACTTTATTAATTAAGTATAAAATTAATTAAAACTATTTAATTAATTACAAAATTAATTAAACATTTAATGTTAAAGATTTTTGGTCCAAAAGAATAGGGCCTTGAAGCCCAAACCTAAGCCCAAGCCTGCCCATGAACCATGAACTATGAACCATGAACCAACAAAGACAGAGGCCCTCATCCCTTTAAAAACTCGTGCTCCCTGGCCCAAACCCATATGTCCAACTTGGGATAAATAAAGTTGCACGTAACTTGCCTCCTTTATCCTACGTGGACGGAGATCTCTCCTCCCCACATTTTCTATTTTTCATACCATTTATTCAGTATTGTCGGCTTAACTTCTAACATTAATTTCTCATTCACCGAAATCGATTTTATAAAACCTCGTCCCGAGAGACTAAAAGAATAGTCTATTTTCCCAACTTGTCTCAAGAGAGAGAGAGAGAGAGAGAGAGAGAGAGAGAGAGAGAGTTATGAAATATGTACGAACTCCCAGGCTAAGACACGTGGCATAGCATTTGCAATATATAAGAAAATGATCTTATTAAATTAGAAGTGAGGATATTTGCAGAATGTATTGATAAGTGAGAATAAATTTACAAATTTGGTAGTAAATTTTTTAATTTTGCTTCGTCTTACTTTTTATTATAAAAAATCCTAGCCCCTTAGCACAGAAATGGATATAACTCATCACAACTTTTCAAAAATTAAATAATTAGGATTACAAGAATCAAAAATAATTTTGAAATATTCACTTAAACACCATTAAAAATCAGAAGCAACTCTAAAACGAGTTCTCGTTTCTTCTAACATAATCTAAAATAGACAAATACAAAAAAATGAATAACTTAAATACAAAGTCTTCAAGAACTCAATTGAATTTGTACTTGGTGTTGACCAGATCCTTCGTAAATAGATTCACACCAAAATATCAGATTCGGTCTTCATTTAAAAGATTTCGAAGCAGAATTACTACTACAAAAACTTCCAAACGTGATTAACTCGCATCAAAGGCTGAAAATCACTTGTTCTTAAATTTATTTCAAAATAATGTATATGCAACTTTTTGCTTTAATTATGCTCTATACTTTATTATTTGCCTTAGTGCATTTTCATTCCTAAAAGTATAATGTCCAAACATAAACCAACCTTTTGTGTGCTGGTGAAAGTGCAGAGCATCAGGCAACATGGGTTGTGGACTCACATTTATATGAAAAAGGCTTCTTTTGTGTTGGGCCGAAAGGATTTGATTCTTCTTTTCCTTCAGTGATTAACGTTGTTAGCTCATAATTAACTGACATATCAAGTATTTTAATTCTGCAAAAAGTGGTCCTAGATTCCCTATTGCATTTTCTCTGTTGGATAAAGCCTAGCAAAATTAAAGTAAACATATTATTATCTATTGCGCCAAAGTGGAGTACTTATTAAAAATCCAATAATCATTGAATCGTTGATTTTATTTTATTTTATTTTATTTTATTTTTATAACTCAGCCTGCGCTTACGCCTAACTACGATGAGACAATAACAGCCCGCCTCATTGCCGCTGCTGAAAGGTAAACCATGGGGATGCTAACGATTGCCAAGAGCTTTGATGGGTCTCACGACGTACAACCAGATTCTCCCGGATAAAGAGACAATTATGTTCGCCAAATCTTATAATAATGATCTCCCCGAATCGAACCCACACGGATGCTATTCAAGATGAGTTTCCACCAAATCTTCACCAACTCCCATATACTTGCACTTTTGAGCAATTTGATGGAGTATGAATTTGAATTCGACTCCCACCCTATAATCATAATTGCTGTTTCAGCGGTTAAGACCATGATTTGAATCGTTGATTTTATAATCTAAAAAAAAAGATATTTATAATCTCAAAAAAATTATCATTCGAGTCACCAAATTTAAATCCCATTGACATTGCCATCAACCAACCTCATATAAGTAAATAAATATAAAAAGATAGTATATTTAAATTAATTCATGTTAGATCTAACTAACTGTTCATCCTATATCGTCTACATTATTGACAATCGATTATTGTCTCAGTGGAGTTTTTCAATGGTTTGTTTCTGTTCTCTTCCGGATTACTTAAAACAGAGAGACACAAGTTCACGTACCCATTGACATTTCAATAATTATTAAATAAACGAAGAGTTTAATCCAGAAATTAAAATTAAATATAAGTCGATCTAAACAGTAAAATAGTAAGATGATAAGGAGATTTAATTGCACCAAGTCATCCACATGCACATCATGGTTCATTAAAATGAAGACAAGTTAATTATTAGTAAAACATCTTTATCAATTTATAATAATGGCTATAATTATTAATTTATGATATCTATATTCATTCCTCGATGATACCTCGAGCCGAGCCGGGCAGTGTAAAAATCAGCCCACGTGGCCGCTCAACCGACAATAACATGGGACCACCAGATGACATGGACCGAGTTGGTGGCATGGACCGAGCCGGTGATGTGGCAACCGAGAGAGCTCGACATAGCGCACTGATGCCCTAATGTCAAGGGATCCTGAGATAACCATCTTCTAAGCAAGTAGCGTCAATGTCTTACTTAGAAGAAATAACGCGCCACTTGTCAACAAGCTAACAAGATGAGTCAAGAGTGATGCCAAAAACATGGCCAACATTCATGTTTCGTAGAGACATGTGTCTCGTAACGACCCAATTTTTATTAAATTAAAGTACTCTAAAAATATTATTAATAAAACACAAGTTTATAAATTAAAGTGATCCCAATAATTATCAAAAAAATCGCCTACCAAACCTAGAAAATCATGACTTCATTCGCATTCTTAGTGCCCTCCATTTGTTGATTGCTTCAACTTTAACCGGTCCACTTCAATTCCTCGAGCAAGGTGATTATATGTACAAGAAACACCACTCGATCTAGCCAAAACTCACATTTCTTGAATTTCGTATATAACTTTTCCTCATGCGAAGTGTTTCAAAGACTATTCTTAAGTGCTCGCATGTTGTTTCTCTTTGAATATACAAGTATATCATCTATAAAGACTATGACGAATTGGTCTGACACGCATGAAACACTCTATTCATCAAGTCCATGAATACTCGGTGCATTACTTAACCCAAATGACATTACTACAAACTCATAATGTCCATATCGAAGTTCTAAATGCCGCTAATATCACTCTTTTAATTTTTAATCGATGATATTCTGATCTCAAGTCAATCTTAGAGAAAGTGGCCGCACCTCTCAATTGATCGAAATAATCTTCAATCCCTGTAGAAAGGGTACTTGTTCTTCACCGTGAGTCGATTAAGTTCTCTATAATCGATACACATTCTAAGTGACCCATCTTTTTCTTTACAAACGTAATCGGTGCTCCCCACGGTGATACATTAGGTCTAATAAAATCCCAAATCCAAAAGTTCTTGTATTTGCGCCTTTAACTCTTAACTCCTTTTTCGCCATCCTATAGGCGCCTTAGATATGGTGTCCTTCCAGTACCAAATCTATTCCAAATTCAACCTCGGCGATTGAGGAATTCCCGCAAGTCTTTTGAAATACATCCAAAAATTCTTGCACAATTGGTACGTCATGGTCAGTGTTACTTTCTGCTTATCGAGGCATCTACTAAACTCACTAGATATCCTTGACAATTTTTCTTTTTCAACATCTTTCTTGCCTTCATTACCGATATCACTCGTGGGTACCGCTTTTTTAATCCCATAGAATTTTATCTCATCATTTCTCGCGCTTAAATATTATCTCTTTCTCGTGACACTTTATGTCCGCTCGATATCTACTAAGCCATTCATACCTAAGATTACGCCAAAATCCTTCATCTTAATTACGATAGATCAGCCTTTTAAGATATTTTCTCCTAATTTCACTTCAACATCCTTATTCACTAAGTCATTGTTATCGATTCCGGATGGCAAGCCAACCTCAAGGGGTTCACTTACTCTAGTACTCGTGATGTCCTAATATAGTATGAAATTTGGCGTATAAAAACGAATGTGTGGCACCAAAGGTTTAAAAGTACAAGAGCATGTATTCCAGAGATGGTTAAAGATACCCGATATCAGACCTGTTCTCGATCGCCTTCTTCCCGAGTCATAGCATACATTCGAGCCTCTACCTCCATATGTTTGTTCTCTTCTTTCCCACTCGCCTTTTTAAAAGAGGACAATTAGAGACTTCATGTCCCGGCTTACACTTGAAACATTTTCCTTATCCAAACTAAACATTCTCCAAAATGATTATTCTCGCATTTTAAAAGTCAGTTCTGCCTCCGCTTGTGTAGTTGGACGTGCATTTCCATCGCTTTTATCTGCTTTTTTGATTTTGTTTTGTCCTTCCCATTTTCTTTTCTCGTGACAACACAACAAACTTTTGCTCTTCCTCGTCCCCAAAGAAAAGTTGCCTCCACCTCATGAGCCCTTCTCACCATCACCGAGTATTCCAAATCTCCTCGAGCAGATAATATTCCTAATAGTTGTGCTCAAGTCCCCTTCTCAACCTCGAGCCTTTTTCAAATCAAGATCCACTGGTGTAGAGCAAACCAACTTAGTTGATTGAACCTGTCTCTCATACTCTGTGATAGTCATAATTCTTTGTTTAAAGTTAAGGAATTCTCGCTCTTCTTGTCCCGATATGATTGTGGGAAAAATTTTCCCATTACAATCATTTTGAGCCCATCCCATGTTAAAACATTCCGCTCTTCCTGGTCTTAGTCCTACAATACCCTTCCCACCCATGATCAGCGTCTTCATTGAGTTGGAAAGCAAGACATACAACTATCCTGCTCGCCTCTGCAACTAATAAGTCGAAAAATCCTCTCTAGCGATCGAAACCATTCTTCTATCGCTTGTCGGGCCATCACATCCATTGAATGTGGGTGGACGATAATGGCGGAATTGTTCCACGACTGCGTGCATTGTTGTTGTTGTTGTCCTCGCTGTTCCGCACACCTCTCCGGAACTCAACAATTATATCTCTAGCAAAGAGTAGTGGTTTGATTTCTTTGTGTTAGTGGAGTTCTCACCATTGACTTGATTTCCACGATGGGAGCATTATTCCTAAGGTCATACATAATGTATTATTATTATTTATCCCAATTTGTTAACGGATCATGAAATATCTAACTTAAAATCTAAATATCATAATATAATGGTCAAATAAATTAATATCAATTAAAGGACAACTAAGCTTTATATATAATAATGATTTATTTATCAATTATATATTGAAATACATGTACTCCATCTATCTCTACCGATCCATGTCTTCATCTTTCTCCCATCTTCTTCCTGATCTTCTTCCTCCTGTTCTTCTTCCTCGATCTTCTTCCGGGTCTTCTTCCGTGTTTCCTTCCTGTTCCTCATCTTCTATCATAGTCTCATTGTTCAAAACTCAATCCATTTACGATATAATCTAGCAAGAATGTCCTGCAGCTTGATTTTGGGTCGGTCATCCCGCCCGTCATACTCCAATAATGAGGCATAAAGCTTTTTCACCTGACGCTCCAAAATGAGGGTAAACTATCAATCACTCTACTGCGTGGCAAGACGACGCTCGCTTGGAGCGCCGATGACATTTCTCATATTGTACCACAATCGTGAATTTTAACTATATATTCTCCAATATTATCCCCTCCTCAATTTGATAGTTGAAATAATGATTGAAGTCGGTTAATCGATGGTTCGACCCCAATTATTATTATTATTGTTCTTTCTTGCAAAGCAGACGAAAAGTAGTTCCCGCCATTTATATATATGTTCATTTGCAACCATTAGTCTATTTTTACATTTTTTAAGGAATACAAGATTTCTACCCATCTAACATATAAACTCGGTATTATGTATCTAAAGCATAATATAAGAACATGAAAATAAAATACATCATAATATAAATGAGCATATTGATACAATTGTATAATGTAACTCCTCGCATTAATAATTCTCATACCTTGAGGAGATCGGCAAAGATATGATAGAGGTGGATGTTATTATATCATTTTATCTTGTACAAAATTTGACTTTTATTTTTTTAATTAAAAACTATGCATTTTTAATTTTTAATAATTTTTTAGACATGCTTCGTAAACGTGGACCTCGCTTCCGATACCACTTGTAACGACCCAATTTTATTAAATTAAAGTACTTAAAAAATTATTAATAAAACACAAGTTTATAAATTAAAGTGATCCCAATAATTATAAAAAATTGGTTGAGAATTTTTAATTCATAAGGGAAAAATATAATAATAATAATAATAATAATAATAATATTACATCTTCCAAATTAACCCCAAATACTCCAAAATAACCCTTAAACTTACCCCCCTAAACTAACCCCTAACTAACCTCTAACATAACCCCTATACTAACCTCTAATAAAAAAAATGGATTATCACACCTTGTAACCACTCTACAATTAGGTGTAATGATGATTAAAACCCACTAATTGCATGGGTATAAATAGGTTTTATTTATTAGTAAGAAAAGAGAGAGATAATCTAAGGAGATACACTTGTGAAATTCCAAATGTAAGAAGAATGTAACCCACTAAATCCTCCGCGGGCTTTTAATACACACAAAGCGCACTAGCCCTTTTCTTAAATTTATCTCAAGAGTTGTCTAATTTCCACGCCATATACTTTTCATATTTTTCCTTGTTGATCCAAGACGCACGTCAAGAAATCAAGCGCTAAGAGGGCCCGCTTGTCCAATCGTAATTCCCACCACTGCCGCGCTTAATTAAAGTAATTTTGTTTCATTTCTTGCCAAAAATGAGCCGACTCTTCGAAACGCAAGCGCTGACCGAGGACCCCCAAAATAACCAAATCGCCGCAATACTAAAGTGCTAGACCGCACTTCTTAAATAGGGGTGCGCTTACTTCCCTTCACACAACTATTTACTTAACCCTACATTCGCTCAACAAATGAACCACCATTTCCCAAACTCTTGCGAATACTCCCCGCAAATACAACCTCATCTACCTATGAATACTCACCAAGTCCATACAACATTAGATGCCAATCTCCAAGTCCCTAGACCTCCGATAATGAAAATCATGAAGCCAGCCCCCATAATGAACATCGTGGTGGAAGACAAGATGAAAGCACCACGGGATGATGCGAGACCAAAGCCATGTAGCAGAATCATTACGGTGCTCCGCACCCACATCGCGCCTCGCTCGGTGTTTGGGGTCATTTGGGACCCGATCCAACCTCGTCCCTTCCAACACCACTTCTAAGCTCCGTTCCTGTGATGAAAGAGAGTCGCATGGCCAACTGTGCTCAGATCCTAGCTCCGACGAATGAACGAGAGACAAAGATATTATGTCTCTACCGTCGCTTGCTTTTAATTAGAAGAAGTCCTCGATGATGTCCAAGATCAACAAATGAGCCTCGTGACAAAGCCGCCTAGTTTCGTGTCGCCATTTGCCTTCCAAAGATTTTGTCAACCCCTGCCGACAAAGTTCAAGGTTCCTCGACGGCCTGGCATAACGGAGAGATCGACTGACAACTCACATCCACAAATATCCGCATGGATGGAACTCAGCATACCC
Organism: Rehmannia glutinosa; assembly: GCA_016081115.2. Classification (NCBI taxonomy): domain Eukaryota; kingdom Viridiplantae; phylum Streptophyta; class Magnoliopsida; order Lamiales; family Orobanchaceae; genus Rehmannia; species Rehmannia glutinosa. The sequence continues at coordinate 20,425,786 of CM071928.1, read as the reverse complement.
CAACGATGCCATTTTTGTGCGTGATGTTTCGCTGGACGCTGGCGATCGAGTCCACCGCTGGTTCCGACCGCCGCAGATTCCATTCGACGCGTGGGGCGACCGATGCCCGCATTTACTACTCATTTTCTCGACATCCGGTTCGTGATGCGCCCAAAGATCCCCTTGTCAATATCAAACAAGGCAAGACGAGCCTTAGGAAAGTTATATTGCTCTTGCAATAAGCAAGTCCGAGATACGGAGCCCATCTCGACGACGCTGTCCTTACTGCGCTGCTATGGTCGGCTCGCACTCCAAGACTTGTTTAACTACTCTATCCACAAGCCTCGGGATGACCTCGCTTTCAAGAGTTCCTCATCCGCACAGAAGCAGCAAGATATCTCAAGGCCGAGGAGGCTATGCCTAGCCGCCGCCCGAGCAGAACTAGAGGTGTAAAGAAGGATAGTAGTAAGCAAGTCGCCTACCAGGGCCTGGGTTCAAACCTTTCTCTCAAAACCCAACTACCGGTACAAGTCATATATCGTGAGGTTCATGCCGGTTGCACACGAGAGTGCTGATGGACACTCCATCATCTATATGAATGACATACAAGGTCTCACACCATCGCCGCCACCATCCCCTAAGGTTGATCCCGCCAAGCCGGGATGCTTAGAGGTATTGCTCCTACCATAAGTCCATCAAGGGCACGAGACGGATTGATGTCGGGATCTCATTCGAGAGATCATGCGAATAGTACAAAGAGGCGGCCTTAAGCTGCACGCCCATGAATTGCCACCACCACCAAAGACTTGCCCAGGGGCAATCCGAGCGGGTGGCGAATCCGGCCGCTTGCCGTTGCCACCCAATGAGAACTCCTGCAGAGATTTCGATGATGTCCAATACTAACAGATCAACACAAATGCGCCGAAGATAGCCGCCTAATTAAAAAAGGAAGGCCGATATTAGGGAAGCCGCCACGCAGAAGCGCGGTCCGGTCGCTGAAACTGGAAGGCCAACCACGGGTTACTCGCTTTTTCGATCGATTCCAACCAACCGTCCATCCTCATTCTCGACCTCCCCGGTCATTACGACACCGATTCTCGGGGGCATTCCAAAGGCATGTAGAATTCCTGGTCGATTCGTAGTTATTCTTCTCGTCATCTACATCCGAGCCTTCGTAAGGTCAATGTGGATGATAGCTATATTTGGCCCTCGTAATGACAAGATTTTGGTGGTTTGGAGGTGGGAGAATCATTCTCGCCGAGAAGTGGACTTGCCCATTCGGGATGGGACATGAATACATAAACGACCGGGATCACCACATTCAAGATAATTAATTCCGACTTCAGAGTACAATGCCATAATCGCGCATCGCTACTTTATCACTTGAAAGCAACCATCTCCATATATCATTTTTGTATCAAGTTCCCGACCCCGGATGGGGAAGCAATCCACAATGGAAATCGAGGAGTCTCGAGAATGTTCTCAAACTCCGACCTCGTGAGAGATCAATGTGATGGATGGGTGAGTCTAGCAAATCACCGAGGACGACTGGGAAGGTAACTAAACCCGAGCCAAGTAAAATTATCACAACAAAATCAAGTCAGGCAAGGGCCCCTGGAAAGAACCAAGACCGAGGAAGAACCGCCTACAAAAGAAAGTTAAGGGCAGTGTAGTGTTGCGAAAGCACGCAGAATCGATGGAACAAATCGACATAGTAGATGTCGATAAGCAAGAAGGGGTGCTAACTCCGAATTGGCCACGACCTCCAAGAACCATTTAGATCGGAATTAATCGAATTCCTTGGTAACAATCTTGATGTTTTTGCATGGACACATTCGGACATGCCAGCATCGATCCTAAACATACCGCTTATCGCCTCAATATTGATCTTACTTTCCGACCTAGTCCAAAAGCGACCAAAGTTAAAGCCCCGATAGGTAGGTCCGCCGAGGCCGGTTAGCAAGCTACCGGATAATCGCTTTATAAGGGAATCTCTACCCTCGGGGTGGCTAACCTAGTTTTGGTAAAGAAAAGCAACGGCAAATGGCGTCTCTGATTTTACCGATCTCAACAAGGCGTGCCCGAAAGACAAGCCTAACATAGACTACATGGTGGATGCCACGACATGCCACAAACTTATGAGTTTTATGGACGCCTATTCCAGCCTATAATCGATCCTGATGCATCTAGACGACGAGGAGAACACCTCCTTCTTTTTCTCGCCTCGAGTATATTGCTATAAAATGATGCCGTCGACTAAAGAACATCGGGCAACCTATCGAGGTTAGTTAATAAGATGTTCGAAGAATTGATAGGTCATACCATGGAGGTTTATGTAGATGATATGTTAGTAAAGTCTTTGATGATCCGATCACCTTGATCTTAATAAAATGTTTGGAATTTTGGCGCGAGTATAAGATGATGTTAAACCCAAAAATGCACCTTTGGGGTCAAGGCTCGGGAAATTTTTTGGGATACATGGTTAGTCAAAGGGGAATAGAGGCTAATCCGATAAAATCAAGGCAATAATCGACCTAACCCCTTAATTCTATCAAAAAAGTACAAAGCTTAACAGACGCCTAGCCGCTTTAAATCGATTTGTCTCAAGATATCATGCGACAAGTGTAAACCATTCTTTGAAATAATCAAGAAAAATAAGGACTTTGAATGGACCGAGCGACGCATGCCGCTAATCACTAAAGCAACACTTGATGTCAATTTCTATCTTACAAAACCAAGCCGAGTGAACACTTATACTTGTAACTTCGGTTTCTCGAATACGCCGTCACCAAGACTCATCGATTGTACAACACTATCCAACACCCTGGTTTACTACACCACCAGCGCCACATGGTGCTAAGCTCGTGTACCCGCCTGATGGAGAAACCGACATACTCACCGCCACCGGTCATCTTAGTTCGCAAGTTGCGCGCCATACTTTGGAGCATAAAGTTGCGGTAATTACCCACCAAGCAAGTCCTCCATCACCCATACACCCCAAGTCGAATGATTAAATGGGTCAGCCGAGCTTAGTACCGACATCTCATACGAACCAAGAACCGCAATCAAAGGGCAAGCATTAGCAGATTTCGCCGCCGAATTTACTCCATTAATTCAAATAGATATAATCGAAGACCAGGAGTGGAAGTTATTCGTGATGGTTCTTCCACCGCAGTCGAGTAGGAGCGATATTATGATAATCGATCTAAGACTAAAGTGGCATCGCCGCCGCACGCTTTCTTCCCGACGACTAATAATGAAGCCGAATATGAGACACGCTAGCCGGATTGGAAATGGTGGCATCAATGGCCTGGCGCTTACTTGTTCATAGTGACTCCCAAATGTTTGTCCATCATGAACGGTGAATACGAGGCAAAAAGAGCAAAAATCACTGATATTTGGAACTAGTAAAGAAGAAACTTTCTTATTTCAAGGCGCAGGTGTTTGATATCCCCGTAACCGACAACATGCAGCGATGATTTGGCACGCTAGCTTCCAGCCCAGGACCGACACGATCGCAGACATCACCGTCACTTAGCTATCTGCTCCATCGCTAAATGTACGTAAAATACATGCAAATGAAGTCATCGAGCTGACTTCCAGATGACTCCAATCATCCAATACTGGAGAATGGGGTTCAACCGAAAACAAGGTCGCCAGGACGCTATAACTCAGTCGCCCGATATACACGGTGAACGGTGTTCTATATAAGCGCTGGTACTCACCCACTCGCTGCTTATCGTAAACGGATGCCGATTACGCCTCTTCAAGAAGTGCACGGGGAATATGCGAAACCATGTCAGCCAAACGCCGCCTATAAGTTAATACGACAAGGACATTATTGGTCATCCCTAAAGACAGACGCTTATCTCATTGGTTAAAAATGCAAAAGGTGTCAACGATTTGCACCGCTAGTCGTACCACCCAGCAACTCACTTCTATCTTCGCCTCGCCATTTGCCAAATGGGAATGGACCTCATTTGGCCACTCCCTACCGGCAAAGCGGGGCGTGAGGTATGCCATTGCAACAATGATTATTTTACAAAGTGGGCCCAAGTGAAACCCTTTGCGAAAATAGACGCAGGAGAGAATCGCGGTTTTGTTTGGAAGTCTATCATATACGTATTCGATACCGTACTCAATTGTTACGATAATGGAAAGCAATTTGATAATCGGAGATTTCAAATTTTTGTGAAGGTTTTCATATCAAGAACCATTTCTCCACTCCGTATCATCCACACCAACGGGTAAGTCAAGCGCGTGAACAAGATACTTAAGTATACACTAAAAGCAAGATTGGAAGAGTCTATGAACTGCCCGGAACTACCATCGAAAGCAAACCATCGGGAGACGCTCTTCTCACCGCCTATCGGAGCCCCAATATTTAGGGTTGCAAATTTTTCTAAGGAATGTAATAAGGGCGCACTCGAGCCGAGCCGATCTGTTGAGGAGAAAAGGTGTAGTGTCGATGAGAAATGTTGTATATAAACAAAGAAGTGAAAGGTACTACAATTCAAGGTAAAGGAAAATTGTTTTGGGTTGGTGACCTTATCCTAAAGAGGGTCACCGGATCGAGCCCACCATTGAAGCCGACTTGGGAAGGCCCATTCGTAATTAGTAAACCCCGCTGAACGGGGCATTCGAGCTTGAATATTTGAGCGGGAAAATTCACTCACCCGTGGAATGATCCCGCCTTAAGAAATATTATCAATAAAGCTCGGATTTCTGAAATTTTACTTGATCCATCTTCCTAGATGTTATCAGAACACAAACGGGTTTACCCTTTCATCCGATATTCTCGTGAGCTCTTTATTCAAGATCGTATTTTTAAATAGACTTGTACCGGCCCCCTAGTATGCCTTCGCCGCCTCTACTGTCCGCTTTGGTCGCTTGGTCGTCTGGCATGGCTTGATCGACCATTAAAGGTACTTGCCCTCGAGGGATGGGCCCCACCAGAGACGGCCTAGTCTGCTCTGTTTGAAATCCGCTGCGCCTGCCTGGGGTCCTCCTCCCCTTCAGCCCGAGGTGGGCTCCTCTCTTCTCGCTCCTCTCGAGCCTCTTCCTCCTCTTCCTCGGCCTCGAACTCGCTCGCAATCTCGACCACAGATCGGCTCTCCGACAATCTTGCCTCTGGGTACAAGACCTTGATTTTCCTATCCGATCGGGCCAGAGCTTGAATATTCTCCACCAAATAGATGAAGACCTCCAAAAGACGACTGTGGAGGGGCAATTTCCTAGAAAAGGAGAAAAGAAAGATAAAGTTAGTCATCAAGAAACTAAAAAAAAGAGACAAAACCGCACTTACTAAGTCGTATCGAATGTTGGAAGGGGGAGAAGACCAACCTCTCCTCCCCCAAGTGAGTCCGCCACTCGCCACCAACCTGTAACCATCTCTCCTTCCACTCCTTCAAAATTGTGGAAGGTCAGTCGACCAGCCTCGCCTGGGTACCTGCACCGGTTCCGCACGCAATACCAACCCGACGGCCGCCCCGACCGGGTTGATGGGGTCGCCTTCCAAATGAATAGCTCATTCAGACGGGCGGGGGGCGCCATACTCCATCTCACGAAACAATCGCTGAAATGATGATCCGACCCCATGTCAATGGATGCACTGGGACAGGGAAGGTCACTTCCAAACCATCCGGTGATCAAGAATAGCAGGGGAAATCTCACCGTGATAGAGACTGTGGAGAATGTACGCCATACACCCTCCGCAGGGTGCTCGGCACCATTGCCTGGTCCACCATACACGAGTTCATGAGATTTAAACTAATCCTTACGAACCAGGAGGATCGTGAGGATATGCAGAAAATACTTAAGAACATCTTGACCTTAAATTGATTTCACCAGAGTTTCTCCATACAATAGTCTGTGATTCTTAGTTAGAAACCATGGAGAGATCAAAAGAGGAAAGCCAAGACTTGTTATTAATTACAAAGGATTAATAACATTTTGGAGTTCGACTATACTATATCCTCCTAAGAAGAGAACATCCGGTTAATCAGATATCAAAGGTGCAAGATATTCTCAAAGTTTGATTGCAAAATCGGATTTTACTGATTAAGATGGATGAAGAAAGCAAGAAGTTCACACTTTCTCTACACCACAAGGACATTATATTTGGAACGTGATGCCTATGGGATCGCTAACGCACCCCGTGATATATATTAGAGGAAGATGGATAATCTCTTCAAAGATTATTTCAATTTCATGTTCGTGGTATATGAATGACATTCTCGATAGCATCAAAGAACATGAAGGAGCATCTTAAACATTTGGAAATTTTTTTAGATGTTTGTCACAAGGAAGGATTAGTGCTTTCTGCAAGAAGGCAAATGATTGCAACAAGACATTGAATTCCTCGAGATTGAAATCGATGAATCCTGGGATCATCCTACAAAGTCATATTTTAGAAAAGATACAGTGATTTCCGTGATACGCCAAAGACAAGAAGTGCCTTCGTAGTTTTCTTGAGTAGTTAATTTTGCCGGATGTTCATTAACAACCGCATATTACGTGAGCGTGTTTAGCCCATCGCTTAAAAAAGATGCGCTTTTCAAATGGGAAAATGAACATCAAGAAGAATTAAGAACTTAATGAAGTTTGTAAAAACTTCCAAAGCTTGCGATTCCCAAGACGAGGACGAATCGGTTCTTTAAACAGATGCCGATGATTGGTGGGCAGCAGCTTACTAAGGTCACACCAAACGGTTAAGCCATGCAGATATTGCAATGTTTATTCACACGCAATGTTGAAGCAAAACATACGGCATATCAACGAAAGAATTCTTTTCAATGTAAAGGCTTTTAAAAAATAGCCTCTATTTTTACCGCTAAAAAGTTTACTTTAAAAATTGATAATTCAAGTGTCAAGGCTTTTCTCGAGAAACAAAATTGAATCAAAACCGAAAAAGGCTAGATTACTTAGATGGCAAGTCAATGTCAATATTTATGATTATGATATTGTCATTATAAAATCTCATGAAAATGTTCTTGCATTTTTTGACACGAGATGGAAGACGCTGTCGATTTGGGTTCTTAAACGAGTAAGACATCTCAGGGAAAACCTGGAGAGTCTAGAACGAGATTTTGGGACGTTATGTCTCAATGCAAAAGTTGTTGACGACTTCAACAAAGCAACTGTAAATTTGTTTCTACAAATACGAGCATGCCAAAATTCGCTTTCAAGACAATTGTTCTTAGCGCTACCGTTTGCAGCGGCCTCTATTCCAGCCGCATCTCCTACTTGGTGCAAAAAAAAGGGGCCAATAGAGAACGGACTCTAACCCGGAGGTTATGGATTCAAGTACCATAATCACAAGTGTTGCAGTGATGCATCCCCAAGGATGATGTACAAGTCAGAATTTAATGTTGAAGCTCCTGTCACAACCCGAGTCTTCAAGTCAACCCAAAGACTGGGGTAAAAGAGGGAGAGTTGAATCTTAGCCACGACCGGCAAATCTAAGGTTCAAACTGACGAGATTAAGATTTCTCCTATGCAGTATATCAACGACAATGGGAGAAACTAGTTACAAGGAGAGATATTTGTTAGATAAATGTTTTTATCAAGATTTTGATGATTTTGTTTAAATGAGTTTTTATACCAAAACAATGTTTATAAATGTTGTCCAAATACTCCTAAACGATTTAAAATGTTTTTACCAATTTTTGGAGTATTTCTTGAGTTTATTATTCGATATTTTGGACAACACTTTTTATGATTTTGTATTAATTGGTTTTGTCACCAAAACAATGTTTTTAAATGTTGTCCAAATACTCCCAATTGATTTAAAATATTTTTACTAATTTTTGGAGTATTTTTTGAAGTTTATTTTTGACAAAAAATCGACAACATTTCAAGTTGGAGGTCACCGGTCGAGCAAAAAGGTCGACCGTACTCAAGAAAGAAAAACTTGAAATGTAACGCATCGAGTTGAAAATGAGCGAGGAACCCCAACCAGCAGCGTAGCCGACCGGCCGCACTCCCCGACGGCGACCCCTCCGAATCCGCACTGGATCGCACTAATTCGCCTAACGCTCAAAATTTTCTCTGTAACCGCCGCCCGTAATGTTTTGACAAAAAATTTCTACCGTTGCAATCCTTATCAAAGAAGATTTGCTTTTGATTTTTGTACAATATTTCTACATCTTGTGATCCTCTTATTGTAGACAAAAGTGAAGAAGGAGGAGCCTTTGTCTATGAAGACTCTCCTATAAATAGAGGATGATTTGAAGACACAAGATACAACACACAAGAATACAATACAACAAGAAATCAAAAATCCTCAAAGCTTTCATTTTTACATTCTTGTTGTAATAGCCTAAGTTCTTGCACTTGCACAATCTTGAGGTCTAGGCTTTTTGTTCTTGATTACACTTGCACTCAAAGTTTGTATACTTCATTTATCGAGTTGTAATCTTGAATTTTTCTATCATCCAAAACAAGATATCCTTGTTAGCGTTTCTTGTGGTAAGAACACACTTGGGTGATCTTAGGTGTTGAAGAGTGTGGTACTATTCATAGGTGTTGAAGGAAGATTGTGGTAATCTCCTTGAAGGTGTTGTAAGAAGATTGTGGTAATCTTCAAAGGTGGTGTTGTATTAATTGTGGTAATTAATAAAATCTTTTTTTCTTTTGAAATCCACTTCGATATACCTGGGTGGTAGTAGATTAGGCCCTGGTGGGTTGAACTATTATAAATCATCGAGTGTTGTTTAATTTCCGCATTTATATTCTTGTCAAGTACTTGTTCATTCGAAAAAGAGGGCGATTTGCGAAAAATCGCATAACCTATTCACCCCCTCTAGATTATCATAGCCACTGACTAACAAGTGGTATCAAAGCCAAACTCTTTGGCTAGCTCGTTTGAGTAAAGAGGAAAGATCCATGGCTACGAATGAATCTTATCTCACCACCGGCGCCTCCACCAACAAGCCACCACTATTCGACGCCAACAACTACGCATTTTGGAAAGACCGTATGGAGTGCTTTCTACAAGGGTGCGGGATTTGATATTTGGAATGTTGTCATTGAAGGAGTTGATCAACCAACAAGAAATTGGAGGACGGCACCCTCGCTCCCAAACCGCTCAAGGAGTTTGATGAGAATGACAAAAGGCTTTCTCTCTAAACCGTAAGGCCTTAAATATTTTACATTGCTCTCTTTACCGCCACCGAATATAATCGTATAAGAGGCATAAGGTCGGGCACATGAAGTTTGGGAAAAATTAGAAACCATTTATGAGGGCACAAAGAAAGTGAAGTGAAGCAAGCAAGAAAAACAATGCTTGTGAAAGACTTTTGAAAATTTCAATATGCATGATGGTGAAAGCATATCAAAAATGGTGGAAAGGCTTGACAACATTGTCAATCCTATTGTGGCTCTTGGAAAGGTCATCTCCGAAGAAGACAAGGTGACCAAGATTTTGAACGCTCTTCCCGACTCATGGTCCGAAAAGGTGACAACTATCACTTAAGCACAAAATCTCGAGACACTCAAATTCGATGAGCTCATCGAACCTCCTCATATATGAAGTCTATCTCAAGAAGAGGAAAAATTCCAAACCATCCATCAATCAATCGGGTATGCAAAATATTCCTAAAGGTCTTGCATCTTCTTCTAAAAATGCATACTATGATATTGATGAGGATGATGAGGAGACGGCCGCACTTGTTCGTAAATTTGCAAAATTTGTGGATAAAAATAAAGCGAGAAAACCGAGAGACAACTCGTGTTTTAAATGCGGAAAATCCGGCACTTCATAGCCGATTGCCCAAAACTCAAGAGGAGGAACAAAAGAAGAAGAAGCCTTTTTCCGAAAAAGAAGGCTCAAAATGCGGAAGTCAAAACTTGGGATGAGCTACTTGAAACAACCCGACGAAGAAGGAGAATCCGAACATGGTCTTATGGCCATAGACGACTTTAAAACAATGAGGTCATAAATATAACAACTATGGAGGATTCAAATGGCTCGTGAACAGCGGATGTTCACGCCATATGACCGAAAGAGAGAACTTTTTACCAACATCAAGCTCCAAGAAGAGGGTATGGTCATGTTCGCAATAGCAAAGGAAGAATTCTTGAAATGGAGAAATTGGTAACTCTTTCTTTCTCTCTCTTAGTAATGTTCTTTTAGTAGAGAGGGCTTAAGTTTAATTTGATAAGTTAGCCAACTTTGTGATTCAAATTATAATGTTGTTTTTAATAAAGAAAAATGCCTTATTTCCAAAAATGATAAAATTATTTGTGAAGCAATTAGAAAAGGCAATCTTTACAAAATTTGTACAAGTGATTTGGTTAGTCAAAATATTTCTTGTCTTGTCGCCAATAATGATTTAACTAGTTTATGGCATAAGCGACTTGGACATGTTGGATATAAAATTTGCAAATTATTTACAAAACCAACATGTAAAAGGACTACCCAAATTGAATTTTGAAAATCTTGGCTTATGTGACACTTGTCAAAAGAACAAATTAGTTAAGAGTAGTTTTAAGCCCAAAAATGAAATTTCCACAACCAAGCCTCTACAACTTCTTCATCTACATTTGTATGGGGATATTGGTACGGCAAGTCTAAGTGGAAAACATTACACTTTTGTTATAGTTGATGATTTTTCTAGATATACTTGGGCTCTATTTCTTACAAATAAAAGCGATGCCGTTAATGAGTTTGTTAAGTTGTGTAGACTTATTGAGAATAAAAAGGAAGATACTATTAAGTCTATTCAAGTGATCGAGGTGGAGAATTTGATGGAGAATTTAGAGTCTTTTGTGAAACCAAGGGATATAGTCACAATTTTTCTACCCAATGACACCTCAACAAAACGGAGTAAATGAAAAAGGAAGAATCGGACACTTCAAGAAACGAGTCGATCCATGCTCAATGAATTTTCACTTCCAAAATATTTTTGGGCCGGCCGTAAGTACCGCTTGCTATGTCATTAATCGAGTTTATATTCGTCCCTAAAATGAATAAAACTCCATATGAGCTTTGAAAGGAAGAACTCCAAATATTAGTTATTTCAAAATATTTGGATGTAAGTGTTTTATATTGAATACTAAGGATCAATTGGACAAACTTGATCCTAAGGCCGATGAAGGAATATTTATGGGGTTCAACCAAGAGCAAAGCATATCGGGTTTACAATAAGACTAGTGGGGTTGTTGAAGAATCCATCCATATCAAATTCAACGAAGCTTCTGGTGTTGAAAGGATACCCAATGATGAAAGTGATGAAGAGGATATTGTTGAACCCATTGTTCAAGATGATACTCAAAATGATCAACCTTCAAGATCAAATGTTCCTCAAGAAGACAAAGGTGATACTTCTGGATCTTCCCGTAGCATTGAAATTTAAGGAGATCACCCAAAAGATCTTATTATTGGTGATCCCCTTTGATAAAGTAATGACTCGAGGAAAATTTGCCGAGAAAGCTCTTATATCTCAAAAAGAGCCTAAAAATGCTAAGGAACCTATTGAAGATGAAGATTGGTTTTTAGAAATGCAAGAGGAGTTGAATCAATTTGAAAGGAATGATGTATGGGAACTAGTACCTTGTTCTCCATCTCAAACAATTATTGGCACAAAATGGGTATTTGAACAAGCTCGATGACCAAGGCAATATTGTTCAAACAAAGCAAGGTTAGTAGCTCAAGGTTATTGTCAAGAAGAAGGTATTGAATATGATGAAACATTTGCACCAGTAGCATGTTTAGAAGCTATTCGTATTTTACTTGCCTATTCTTGTTTTAAAAATTTCAAGCTTTACCAAATGGATGTAAAATCCGCATTTTTAAATGGTCTTATTCAAGAAGAAGTCTATGTAAAACAACCTACGGGTTTGAAAATTTTTCTAGGCCTAATGATGTTTATAAACTTAAAAAGGCCTTGTATGGTTTGAAACAAGCACCCGTGCATGGTATGATAGACTTAGCTCTTTTCTTTTCTTTTGCAAAATGGTTTTATAAGAGGTAAAGTTGATACTACTCTTTTATTTTTGAAAAGGGCAAGAGTGCTTATTAGTGCAAATTTATGTTGATGATATTATTTTTGGTGCTACTAATGAATCCTTGTGCAAGAAATTTTTAAGTTAATGCAAGGTGAATTTGAAATGAGCATAATGGGGGAGCTCAACTTCTTCCTTGACTTCAAATTAAGCAATGCCAAGAAGGAATCTATATTTCACAATCAAAATATACAAAAGAGCTTTTAAATAAGTTCGGCATTGAAGAAGGAAGAACCGTCTCTACCCCAATGGCAACAAAAATCAAGATTGAAAAAGATGAAAAAGGCAAGCCGGTTGATGAATCTAAATATCGAGGTATGATTGGTAGTTTACTTTATTTAACCGCAAGTAGACCGGATATTCTTCATGTCATATGCCTATGTGCTCGTTTTCAAAGCAATCTCAAAGAATCTCATATGAGTGCCGTTAAAAGGATTTTTCGATTTTTGAAAGGCACTATTCAATATGGTTTATTTTATCCAAAGAATGAAAATTTCTCTCTTAAAGGTTATAGTGATTCTGGATTATGCGAAATATTGATAATCGTCAAAGTACTTCCGCATCATATTAATTTCTAGGTGATTGCCTAGTTTCTTGGTTTTCAAAGAAACAAAATTGTGTTTCACTTTCAACGGTCGGGGAATATATTTCCGCGCTTTTTGTTGTACTCAATTGCTTTGATGAAACAAACTTTAGCGGATTATAAATGTTCTTTTGAAAGTGTTCCTATTTTCTCGTGATAACATATCCGCTATAAATATTGCTCAAAACCCGCTCATCATAACCGCATTAAACATATTGAGATTCAACATCATTTTCTAAGGGATTGTGTTTCCAAACGAAAAATTGAGATATCTTTCGCACCATCTCAAGATCAATTGGCGGACATTTTTACAAAACCGCTATCTTCCGAGACTTTTGCATCAATACGAGCATGGTTAGGAATAATGCATATTGAATGAGATTTACGTTTGCATTTTGCACGTTTTTAAAACTTAGGGGTGAAAAATCGGATTTTTGGTTGAAAATTCGGATTTTGGAAAACGTAATGAGAGAGTGGGCTGCTGGGGCGAGGGCAACCGGTCGGACCTCACCTCGACCGGTCGCCCTCACCGTCGACCGGCCGCCCACCGCCATTTTGTGGTTAAATACGGTTTTGTCTTGACTTAGCCATTTTGGCTCATTTTGTCCATTTTTCGTCCCCTTCGCAAATGTACACAAATTTCACTTCAAATTTGTTTTCTTGCATACATTTCATATCTTGGACTTAATTAGGCTCGTTTATCATCATCATTGCTCGTCTTTACCTATTGAATGGTAAGAATTTACTTCCTTTGCTCAATCGGGGTTGAACCCTCGAGTTTTTGGCTTATTTGTAACTTTATTGATGGAAGTTTCATATGATTGGGATGAGCTTATTAATTATGATGTATTGAATGGTGTTTGAACTGATTTGGTGATGAAAATTTTTGGCTTGATTCATTTACAAGGGCCTTATACAACTTATTTTATTTTTCACGCCCACAAAGTGTTCGATGCATTGTCGCAAAGAAAATTTCAACATTTACATGACTCATTTGCTTTCAAATGTCTTATATATTTATTGAGATCATGTTTTATCAATCAAATGAGCTTTTGCAAATCAAATGATCAATTTTTTCCCTTTTTATTTGGAATTTAAGCTTCAATTTTCAAAACGCCGATAAATCGATAAAATTGCGCACTTTGATATAATTGTATGATGTTTTTATTGTGCTAACATTATTTTTGATGATTCCAAAGGGGAGAAACATGAAAAACGCTCATATGCTCAAAGAAGCGAAAATAAGCTTGCAACAAAAGCTATAAGCTAAGGCTCTTAAAAGCCAAAAGTCATGAATGATACTTAGTTCATTTGATGAATTATGGACCTTTATGATTGACTAATGATGTCTTGTGACAAGGGAGCTTATAAGCTCATGAAATTCAAGCTTAAGTTGTAAAAGCTAAGCTTTTAGCTTTTAATTATTTGCTTTTATACTTGTTCTTGATATGCATATTGATAGGGGAGCTTGTGCAAAAATGTTTTGAAAAATCTTTGCTCCTATCCTTTTGTGTCTCACTTATGATAAATCCCGCTTGTAATGGATTGATGTTTTAGACCGGAAAATATGTTTTGTTTTAAAATCGACTTCCTAAAATTATTTTGGTTTGTAATCATCAAAAAGGGGAGTTTGTTAGATAAATATTTTTATCAAGATTTTGATGATTTTGTTTAAATGAGTTTTTATTCCAAAACAATGTTTATAAATGTTGTCCAAATACTCCTAAACGATTTAAAATATTTTTACCAATTTTTGGAGTATATCTTAGAGTTTATTATTCGATATAAATTGGACAACACTTTTGATGATTTTGTATTAAATGGTTTTGTCACCAAAACAATGTTTTTAAATGTTGTCCAAATACTCCCAATTGATTTAAAATGTTTTTACTAATTTTTTGGAGTATTTTTTGAAGTTTATTTTTGACAAAAATCGGACAACATTTCAAGTTGAGGTCGACGGCCGAGTCGGGCAAGGTCGACCGGTCGAGCAAAAGGCTCGACTAATACCAAGAAAGAAAAAAACTTGAAACGACGTCGAGTTGAAAAAATGAGGAGGGGACCGGTCCAGGCGTGGCCGACCCAGGCCGCACTCTCCGAATCCGCACTGATCACACTAATTCTTCTAACGCTCAAAATTTTCTACAGGGGTGACCGGTCGCCCTATGTAATGTTTTTACAAAGAAAATTTTTACCGTTGCAATCCTTATCGAAAGATTTGCTTTTGATTTTTTTACAATATTTCTACATCTTCAGTGATCCTCTTTTTGTAGACAAAAGTGAAGAAGGAGGAGCCTATGCCTATGAAGACTCTCCTATAAATAGAGGATGATTTGAAGACACAAGATACAACACACAAGATACAATACAACAAGAAATCGCAAAATCCTCAAAGCTTTCATTTTTACATTCTTGTTGTAATAGCTGGTTCTCGACTTGCACAATCTTGAGGTCTGTGCTTTTTGTTCTTGATTACACTTGCACTCAAAGTTTGTATACTTCATTTATTGAGTTGTAATCTTGAATTTTTCTATCATCCAAAACAAGATATCCTTGTTAGTGTTATTGTGGTTAGAACACACTTGGGTGATCTTAGGCGTTGAAGAGTGTGGTACTCTTCATAGGTGTTGAAGGAAGATTGTGGTAATCTCCTTGAAGGTGTTGTAAGAAGATTGTTGTAATCTTTAAAGGTGGTATTGTATTAATTGTGGTAATTAATAAAATCTTTTTTTCTTTTTGAAATCTACTTGATATACCGGGGTGGTAGTAGATTAGGCCCTAGGTGGGTTGAACTACTATAAATCATCGAGTGTTGTTTAATTTCCGCATTTATATTCTTGTCAAGTACTTGTTCATTCAAAAAGAGGGCGATTTGCAAAAAATTGGCATAATCTATTCACCCCCTAGATTATCGTAGCCACTGGACTAACATTTACCCGAAAAAACTATAGTTGATATCTCGAGACAAGTATCCCGAGTTTGGATGAAGCCAGGAAGTCATCCAAATGAAGTACAGAATGGTAAACGCTTGGAGCTCTAGCTTCAATCTATAATCACCGAATTCGAAATTTCAAATTACCGAAATGGATTGGGAAGCGATTTAGAGACTTGGGCCAACAATCCACACTTGGCCGAGGAGACGTTTTGGAACCAGTATTTTCTAAGTGCGACTCCCGAACCAAAGAAAGAAAGGCTTTAATGAAGTCTTTCATTTCATCAAGCTAAGAAGACCGGATGGAAATGCTTTAAAATATATAAAAGCGGCTTCACCTAAGAAAGACCAAGACCGATATTAGTAGGAGCATTTTCTCAAGATGAAGCTTCTACCAGACGAGCATGGGGTCTTTGGGTTTGTCTAACCGAAATGGACAAAGTCAAATATCCATTCAAGTTTTTCCAGAATTGAAAATGGATCTTTTCTTTTGAATTCGATGACCGGATAAACAACGAGATTCGCAGAAGAGCTTTTCAAACTAAGAGAAGAATTCTCGGGAGAACAAGATTCCTAAAAAAAACTTATCGAAAATTCTCGTAATATGGCACATGTTGGCCGTTGGATCGATCGGATCACAAGCATGTCCCGAATGAAAGAACTCGAGTTTGGGAAAGGATTCCGACCCAAACCCGACCGACAAGATCATGCGCACTGAAAAGACAAGGGCCCGACTCACAAGACGCGTTATCCTCGGGGACCACGTAAACCAAATTTTTAAAAGATTCCCCGACAAACATCACATGGGCCGAGTCACGCGAAGAAAAAAAAACCACCGGGCGAGGCAATAGTGCAAGATATGACGTAGCGGTGACGTCATAAGTTTCAACAAGATTTAAAGTCCGTCTTTCAAATCCTGGGACTTACCTCTATAAATTGTAGGATTTGTAGGAAGGCCGACATCGAACATTTTCCTTAGTTTTCTTACAATAAAATCGAGTGGAAAATTTGTAATATTTTGAGTGTTTTAGTTTTAAGTTTGATGTATTTTGGGGTGCAAGCCTCGTATATGAGAGGCTAAACAAGTATTCTCCTCCCAAAAGGGGATTACTAATGTAATAAATATTTCAATAAGTTCTTAATAAAAAGGGCTTTCATTTAACATGTCTTCATAATGTTCTATTAATTTATCACGTTTAAAGATTACTTGTACGCCCGGAGTAGGAAACGAACCAAGGTCTTCAGGCGATTCTTGAAGAAGTCGGATAACTTGCGATCATCTTCTCTCGAGGTGAGGTTGAACAGCTGAGGAGTTGTTTGTCAAAAGATCTAGGGCGAATCTTCCGACCGGTGGTGTTATGCGAGCCATCTCACCAGTCTTTGTTTTGGCCAAAGAAGGTATGAATTTTAAGGGATATTTTAATTTTGCGGAAGCAAATTAGTCCGATATGGTCGTAAATGACTATATCCATTTATGTTAATAAACTTAGGCAAATTGAAGTATGTATACATGTTAGTAAAACTTTTACGTAAGCCCCCCGTTAAGTTTATAGCCGGAAACCTGGCATGATCCATTTAAAACCTCGAATAGAGACGGATCTAAGTAGGTGTAACAATGCCACGAACAAAACATGTGTCGAAAAAGAAAGCTTTTACAACATGTGATACATTGAAAAATAGGGTAATTTGGGACTTGCATGGCAAATTTTATAAACTCAGGGACTATTTATGCATATCTCTAAAATCGTAGGACTTATAGTGCAAGATTTGAAAACAAGGGATGACAAATGCAAAGTACGTAACTAACGGTGCAATAGGCCTAATCTCGTGGGGATCGAGGGTGCAATGTCTCAAAATCGATACAAAAATGATACCGAGGGCCAAAGTACAAATACAAATGTAAATTGAGGGGAGAAGATATATGTGTGGAAATAGGCTGCTACCGGATAGGACCCAGCCTTGTCTACTCTTTTGTCTAACCTATTAATTAAATGAGTCAAGTCAAACGCCTCTTAGCAAGCCTATTTATATAAATAAAGCCATACTCACGCCTTAAAATAAGCATTTCAAACCTAAGAGGCAGACTTATTTATGACCTATAAAATATAAAAAACACAATATATATTATATATACTTTATTAATATTATTCTTTTTTATATAATCAATTAATTACGCCAATAGATAAAATATGTATTCAATATATAATTTTCTAGGCTTTTAATGAGTTTTTAATAGGCTAGAACCAACCCTATTTATGTAAGTGGACCAGTTTGGGTCATTAATTAACAAAGTCTATTATGTATAATTAGTTAGACTTCATCGGCTTAAATTGAATATATGTAAATCGACTTGATCAATCGAAACAAAAAGCCTAGCCTACTTCTTTATTTCCACTGTGAGTCATTGTCAAATCGGTCAGTCGTCACAAGCCCCGCCCCCGCCCCGCCTAAGGTAGGGGTGGGTTAAGATTTAGTGACCCGCCAGCGGGCGTCTAAACGGCTAACTGGCCACTACGGGCTTGGCGGGCGAATGGCTAGCCCACGTAAATAGAAAAAAAAAAGAATAATTAGATAAAATAGACAAAAAATAGTATAATTGATATTTTATATTTTTATCTCTTACAAAAGTGTATATAATATTTTTATAAAATATGTACTTGTTATCCATTAGTATATTTGATTCATTAAAATTAATAATATGAATAAAAAAATTTATTTATTTATTTATTTTTTAATTTTTGTCGCTCGCCCGCCCAACCCGCAGCCCAAGGCGGATTGGGTTGGGCCGAGATTTTATCACCCGCCGCCCGCCAAGTGGCGGGTTTTGGTGGGCCACGGGGTCGGGCCCCCACGGCCCATTTTGGCAAATTTCTAATTTTCACCCCTCATACAACTAACTAAAATTTACTTTTGGGGTAAAGTACCAAAATAATTAAGTTGATGTGTGGAATAAAATGCTTTAAAGTTACTTTTAGGGATTGATTGATTTGTTTCTTTTTCTTTTTCGGTTTAATAAGATACTTTTAGGTTGTTATGTAACAAAACGATCAAAGGTTATTTACCCAAAAAGAAAACCATAATCAATATCCGACAAGTTACTTGAAACAAAATGATTTCATTTATCTGCATTGATTCAAATTAGTACAAAACTACTATAGAATGGTCGAACCCGAAACATGATTGGAAGGGCATGAAAAAGTTAGAAATGGGCTCCATTAGACAACAGTTTCAAAACAAAGAAAATCTGAGAATGGATTGCACTCAAAAGAACATTTGAGTTTTTCTCAAAAAAAAAAAAAAAAAAAGAACATTTGAGTTGTACGCAATAAGAATGTAAATATATTAGAAGACAGATCCAATTTGCTTGACTGCATCATGAGACAACCTAAACGTCATACAGCTTCTTCTGCATCTTGTGATTTTTCATGAGATCCAAATTCTCACATATCTCAAATCACTATCATTTTTGGCATTCTTATTCATGGATTATGATTTATGAGGTTGCATATTGTTGTCAATTATTAGTACGCATATGGACGAGCAAAACAACGAAGATGTTAAAGCCAAGAGTCATACGAGTTGTGGCGTAGTTTGCACGCCAAACAACCCCTAATCCAATTTTTTTTTCTCATTAGCCAAAATATATAACTTTTATTTTTTATTTTTTCCCTTAAACAAAAACATGATAAAAAAAAGTGTTAGGTATCACAGATTATTATGAAACTAAATGGACAAATTTGAGAGAAAAATATCAATTTAAATTCTCACACGAACAGATTTACAAGGAAATTTACAAACTCACAAAACTCTCAAAAACTCACTCAATCTCTCAAGAATCTCTCCACTCTCTGTGATATTTCACTTACAATGGATGATCTTCAACTGATAAAAATGTGTTCTATTTATAGAGATGGGAGAAGGTGTGAATGGTTGAAAACTTCAACCGTGAAAAGCTGATGCATTTTCTTTGTCAAAATTGAGCTGTTATAAAGTGAATAGGCCGACTATAGACGTGACTGCTTGTTTCTGGATGGTGGCTGAAAAACTTGAATTGAATTCTTCAAAAAGTTGGGATTGTGCCGAAACCGGGGACTCCCTAGCTACGCCCATGCATACGAGTGAGTGGATAAGGGTCGAGACTTGTTAATTAAGAGACTTCACATATTATGTCAAATTCATGATATGATCAAACAAATTGATTGACATGACTAATGACTTGAAATTATGGATAAAATGCCATACTATGTAAATGCAAATTATGTATCAATGGGATTTATTATCTTTAATATTTAAATATAAGTTTGAGGTGGAATTGATCTAAACACCATGTGGATCGGACGGACATGATCTCGCAAAGAGGGTCTGCGTACATTTAAGTCGGGATGCCGCAACAACCCGGTCAAACCGCATAATAGATGAATGGGCTGGAAAATTTAGGCCCAGGGAATAGGGCAATTTGACAGAAATGCCAATTTTTTAAGTTAATGTCGATTCTTTCTGACTTTTCGGTATAATTTTATCAAAATTTACGCTCCGTCCTTTTTTTTACAAAACAATTCGCTCCCAAAAAAATTTTCGGACATTTTTACGCTTTGTTTCAACATTGTTTCTAACATGTTTCAACAACCAAAAACAATATAAAAACAAACCGAAAATAATACGAAACACTATATGAGCAAAAAAAGTTAAAAATAGATAAAAAAAAATGTATTTAAACATCAAAAACTTCATGGAAACAACAAATAAACATCGAACAACACTAAAAAAGGATATGGAAACAACCCAAAAACAACGTAAAAATTTAAAACACCACATGAATAAAAAGAACTTAAAAATAGGTAAAAATATATATTTATACATTGAACACTACATGTAAACAACAAAAATATTATTAGAACAACATTAAAAATATTATAGAACAACACCAAAACAATGTACAAAATAATATATGAATAAAAAATAGCATAAAAAATAGGTTGAAGTTGTTTTGAAACATCGAAACAACAAAGAAACAAATTTAAACAATATTGAAACAACTTATATAACATGTAAAACAATGCACGAACAAAAAAATAAAAGAAAATTAAAAAATATACGGGAGGTAGGTAAAAAATTAGATACAAAAGTAATATGAGTGTATTGTGTGTATGAGGCCCAGAGGAAGAAAGCAAGACATAAAGTGGGCCAATAGCAAAAACAAGTTTTTGAATTGGGTCAATATTCAACAAGTTGCTGATGTCGCTCATACACAACACCAAAGTAGAACAGATGAGTAGCAAACCTCAATTTTTCACTAAATATATGGTAGCCCCATGGACTAAATAACAATACTGCCCCGTATATGTTTATCAAACCAAATGTAATATACAATAATACGACTACGGAAAATTGTAAAACCGGTACAGTACCTTGGCCTATTTAAATATTTAATCAACTAAGTTAGTCAAAGTTTAGTCGTAATTCAACAACTTTAAAACTTTGGGTCATTTGGTTCGATTAGCGCCCGAAAATCCTAATTTAGCTAGAAATCACTGACTTGGACTAGAATGTCGATGATATAGACAACAAATTGGGTAATATTTCAATATGGAGGAAAAATTGTCATGTATTGGTTGATTGTTAAGGAGTCATTATAATTCGATTTTAGGTCTGCCTTGTAATTTTTGTTTAATTTTGTAATTTTTTCTTCAAACTTAATATAGCGAATACGTGACAATTTCCCTCACAAAATTTAAAAATATCTAATAGTTATGGGGAGGTCTTGTGAGACCGTCTCACTGATCTAAATCTATGAGACGTCCCTATTACCCAAAAATTCACATGCCCCTTCTATCTCTCTCCATATGCGCACGTATAGGAATGACAATAAGGGGGCGGGGCGGGTCGACCTGTTCTGCCCCATTTTAAATTAAATTAAATAAAACATAAAATATATATATATCTATAAAATATTATTTATAAAATTTATTATTATCAATTTATAAATATTAGATATAATATAAGAATACATAAAAATTATATTAAAATATATATTATATATGCAAAATATATATTAAAATATATTTTAAAAATAAAAAATTTAGGGCGGGCACCTTTAGGGCGGAGTAATACTCGATCCGCCCGCCCCGCCTCGGTCACGAGGCGGTACTGCCGCTGGGCCAGTCGAAATTGTCATCCCTACTCACGTATCTCCCTTCTCTCTCCTCATATCCCATTTCTCCTATGGTCTCTCTCTTCTCACATCTCACCTGCTTAATGGTCCCCATATCTCTTTCTCGTCCAACTCTTCTTACGGTGGTCCATCCTCTCATCACATCTATCATCTATATTTCTCTACACGCATGAAATAAAAGAAAAATATGGAGAAAATAAAGTATTACTTTTTATGAAAAAATATCGCATTAGACTCGAAAAATATCGGTTCTTATGAAAAAATATCAATTCTAATGGAAAAAGTATTACTTTTCATTAAAAGAAATCTCTCTCTCTTTCTCTCTCTCTTTCTCTCTCTCTCTCTCTCTCTCTCTCTCTCTCTCACATCTCACTGTTCCAATGGTCCCCCATATCTTTTTCCTCGTCAACTCTTTTCGGTGGTCCATCCCTCTCATCACATCTATCATCTATATTTCTCAATACACGCATGAAATAAAAGAAAAATATGGAGAAAATAAAGTATTACTTTTTATGAAAAAAATATCGCATTAGACTCGAAAAATATTAGTTCTTATGAAAAAGTATCAATTCTTATGGAAAAAGTATTACTTTTCATTAAAAGAAAAATCACTTCCCGTGGAAAAGAACCACGTCTTAAGAAAAAAAAGTATCATTTTTTTGTTACAAAAGTATCAACATTTAATTAAAAAAATGACATTTTTTTAAAAAACATATCACCTTTATTTAAAAGATATCACTTTTATCAAAATAAAGTACCAATTTTTATAGAAAAGATATAAATTTTTATTAAAAAAGTATCACTTTTTATTTAAATAAATATCAACTTTTATAGAAAAATATCACTTCTTATTAAAATAAAAATTACTTTTATTAAAAAAAAGTATCCATTTTTATTAAAAGTATCATTTCATATTAAAAAATATCATTTCTTATTAAAATAATTATTATTTCTTTATTAAAAAAGTGTCACATTTGCAAAATAAAGTATCAATTTTACTACGAAAAGTAAATGTTTTTAAAGAATCATTTCTTTGGGTATTTATTTTTTTAAAAGAATTTGGATTTTTGAGATTTTTGTATACAAAACCTATGTGTATAGAGAGAGAGGACATTAAGAGAAAGAGGGATGGGACCAAGTGAAGAGACGGGAAAAAGACAAATGAGATGAGATGAGAGAGAGAGAGAGAGAGAGAGAGAGAGAGAGAGAGAGAGAGACCATGAGAGAAGATGTAAGAGAGAGGAAGAGGGACCAATGAGAAGAGAGAAAAAGAATGGGGAGAGAGAGAGAGAGAGAGAGAGAGAGAGAGAGAGAGAGAGAGAGAGAGAGAGATAGGATCGTCGATTTGTGACCGACGACATGGAACCCGACACGAACCTAATCTGAATTTAGTAGGTGCTGAGATACAACCCTTAATAGGTTCGAGTTAAATCCCTGTCGAACACGGTTAACACGGAAAATAAATAGGTAAAGTCGATTCGACCCGTGTCGTCACGATTGCCTTATATGTAACCCATATGTGACATTATTTTAATATTTTGTGATGGTTTAGTTAGTTACTAAAACCAAAAACTGGTTAAATGGATCGACAGACGCTAGTCCGCTTGGGGGAGGAGAAAATTCGGTTCGGTCTGAGCGAAATTCCATTGACAAGCTATTTTTGAGACTCAACCCATGAAAATACATATGAAATGACCGGGATCGAGACATATTTCGGGCCACATAGGTGCAATCTTTTCGGCCCTCCAAAAATTCTATTTTGACACCTCTAATAATTAGATACTTGTATTCATATCAACCTATCTTGAATAACTTGTAATGAGGGTGATCAATTCTACAAAAAAGTTGCATCATCAATAATGGATAAGTTGTACTAACGATGGGCATGAGATTATTTCGTATATATAGATTTGAATATAATATAAATATTGGATGATTAAGATATCTTGACTCATTATAGATATATGGATATTTCAATACAATCAAAATATATAATTTTCAAATATAATAACTCATTAATATACTTTATATATCAACACACTCAAGACATTTTTTTCTTTTTGCGCTTTGAAATAACATTATATTCTTTTTCATCATTTATTATAAATAAAATCTTACCAAATTGATTGTTTGAAAACAAAAGAGATAAAATTGTATAGTACAATAAATAAAAAATCGAGCTAGTAATGTAGATTCGTTTTCATATTTTTGTTTAGATCTTTTAGAATTTAATTAATACAATATTCAATAGTGATAAATCATATATATAAATTAGAATGTTAACAAATACCAAAATTAAAATGGACAAAATTAATGACAAATTACAATAATATGCATAGTATTTAATACTAATTAGACATACCTAAATTAAAATGTCAATGCATACCATAATTAAGATAAACAAAATTTATGATATAATTACATAGATATTGGACATATATGTCTATTTCTTTTGTTTTCCAATAGAAAATATCTAATTTCGGTTTTAGCAAGTGCAAAAAGATGGGAAAACAGATTTGGAAACATGTTTGTTATTATATATATATATATAGATATGATGATGGGAAAATTATTAAATGCATTGTTTAATAATTTTTCAATACTTAATATATTTTTTATTTGTAATTTCAATTTTTTTCTCCATTTTTTTTTATTTTTGTGTCAACTTTAAATTATATAGGTTTTAAAGTATTATGTCGTGTTCCCGTGTCATAAGCGGGTCGTGTATCTTGACACGAATAATTAAATGGAGTCGGGTTCGTGTCGGACATGTAATACATGTGTCGAACACGACCCGCGAATCTGAAAACACGACATAATTGATACCCTGGCTAGAGAGGATAAGAGTAGGGATGGCCATTGGGCGGGTTTAAACTTGGACCATAGCAAACCCGCTTCGTTGGGATGGATGACAAGTTTTATTTTTTGGACCGGGTGGAGTCCAGGTTGGAGTAGCGGGTTTGGCTAGACCCGTCTGGACCTACCCCATATATGTTTAATTAATAATATTAAATTTTTATTTAGATATTTTTAATGTTAGATCGAACCAATTTTCAAGACCTTGATTACGAGTTCTCACCGTTGTTTTGAGAGCCCAATGCAACTTGAGTAATCTTGTTGGAAATTTTGGTTTTGATAAAGTGGGTGTTAACCCGATTTTTTGACAAAATTTTCGGTGGCTAAATATTTAATTCGGAGGAATTAAATTATACGTTGTTTATCTACGTTACGAGTAGATGTTCGTAGAATTTTTTATTTCTCAAAATCAAATTTTGGTGAGTGAGAACTTGCTACTCTAAGTTAGCCAATTCAATTAATGGGCATTATGTAGAAGAAGATGAAAGGCTCTAAATTATCCCATAAAGAAAATAAATCATTGTTTATCATAGTTAATATACTAGAAGATGTTATTTGTTGTATATACTATAACACAAGTGGATGACCACAAGAGGGCCACCTGCGCGCTCTTCCTCGGCCAGATCTCGGCTTTAGGCTTGGGCGAACCCTATGGGCCTAGGTGCGGCTCAATCAGTAGTGGAATATAACACCTCATTGTTACATCTTGTTTAATGCCCACTAACTTATATGTTATTCATTGCGGTGTTGGATATGTTGCTATTTAATGGCTTAGCTAGGCAATGAAATTACACAACACATTCAACATTCTTACTTCTAAAGTTAAACACTTTTTTCGCATTTGAGTCCAGGAACCGCTTTAACACTTTCTTGTTCGAATGAACTTTTGTGTTAGTGGTGCTACTACATAAAAGATGTAAGCCGTTTTATCTTTGAAAGCAATACGTCAAACCGTGAGCACTAGCCAGGAGCTTTTTTAGACAAAGATATAGTCTTGGCTTATCTATTGTGTTTCAAAAAGTTGTAAAAGATAGTTCATCTTTTACGTAATTTGTTGTTTCTATAATTCTTATTTTAACAAGCCATCGTTGAGGGCTTTTCTGTCTGAGTAATTTTAAACAATAATCGCAAAGCAATTATTGTACTTCACGATAAAGATAGCGAACACCAATCATCCCTCCCCGCCAGCCGAGAAACCCGAAAAATTCATGTGTTTTGATTTCAAAGGGTGGTAGCAAAAAATATTATTTTACTTGACGACCACTAAGCTCTTGTGAAATATCCCGGGATGCTCCTGTGGTGGTCGAAAATGAAACGAATCTCGAAAACGTGTTGCGTTTGATGCATGGGGCTAAGTGATTTCTGTGTGGAACTATGTCCTAAACAGACTTAGTAATGCATTTGTACATTGTGTTTGTGTAGTGAAAATCTTTCAAAAATTATGTGAATCTTTGTAGAAGAAGTTCAAAACCGAGGATGCCGACATAAAGAAATTTATTGTTGGTAAATTCTTGGATTTTGTGATGATTGATTCTAAATACGTGATGGAATAAGTTTAGAAGTTCCAGTTGATCTTACATGAAATCTCTGCCGAGGAATGGCCTTGTTGAAGGCATTTCAAATGGTCGCCTTGATTGAGAAATTACCCCAAGTTGGAGGAATTTTAAGAACTATCTCAAACATAAGTGAAAGGAGATTGGACTAGATGATCGATTGTCAAGCTCGAATGAGGAAGACAACATGAGGATTAACTCTAAGTCCAAGCTTGTCCCTATAGAGTCGAAAGCCAACTTGATGGAACACGGTTCATCATGTAATTCAAAGAAAAGGCCTAACGATAAAAGCAAGAATCGACAGCTAGAAAGTTCCAAGGAACTGTTAGATAAATGTTTTTATCAAGATTTTGATGATTATGTTTAAATGAGTTTTTATACCAAAACTATGTTTATGTATGTTGTCCAAAATACTCCTAAATATTTTAAAATATTTTTACTAATTTTGGAGTATTTCTTAGAGTTTATTATTCGATAAAAAATTGGACAACATATTTAATGTTTTTGAGTTAATTGGTTTTTACACCAAAACAATGTTTATAAATGTTATCCAAATACTCTAATTGATTTAAAATATTTTTACTAATTTTTGGAATATTTCTTGAAGTTTATTTTGGAAAAAATCGGACAACATTTTAAGTTGAAGGTCGGCCAGGTCGGCAGGCGTCGGCAAATACCAAGAACGCTTGAAATTGAAACGAACACTCCAGGAGTGAAATATTGAAGAGGGGACCTGTCGCACCCTAGAGGCGACCTGTCGAACCCCTGACCAAGTCGACCCCGCAACCCGTTGTACCTGATCGCACTATTTTCTTCCAACGTTCAAAATTTTCTATAGGGTGACCCTATTAAGCCGCATGCAATTCTCGTGATGAAAAAATTGTACCGTTTGAACTCTTTGACAAAGAAGATTTACTTTTCATTTTTGTACAATATTTCTACATCTTGTGATTCTCTTTTTGTAGACAAAAGCAAACAAAAAGGAGCCTATGTTGGTGAAGACTTTCCTATAAATAGAGGATGAATTGAAGACACAAATAATAACAACACACAAGCAAATACACAACAAGAAATCTGCAAATTTCAAGCTTTCATATTCAACACTCTTTGTTGTATTTATAGCCAAGTATTTCACTTTCACATCTTGAGGTCTGGCTTTATTTCTTGATTACACTTGCACTCAAATTGTAATATTCATTATTGAGTCGTAATCTTGATTTTTGTCATCATTCAACACAAGACATCCTCGTGGAGTATTCTCAGGAAATAATACACTTGGGTGATCTAGGTGATAGGTGTTTCAAGAGTGTGGTGCTCTTGAGGTATTTGAAGAATTTGGTATTCTTCAAGATTGAAGATTGTGGTGATCTTCAAAGGTGCCGTTGAAGGAAGATTGTGGTAATCTTCAAAGGGAGATTGTGGTAATGTCCAAAGGTGGTGTTGAAGAAGAATGTGGTGCTTTCTTCATGGTGTTGTAAGTTGAACTTGTATTAATTGTGGTAGTTAATAAAATTCTTTTTCCTTTTCGAAACTCATCCCTGGATATCTTTGGGGTGGTAGAGCACGTAGTCCCTAGGTGGGGTGAAGCTCTATAAATCGAAGTGTGTTTTTACTTTCCGCATCTTTATTCTTGTCTTGGCGTATTTGATTCGAAAAAGGGTATAATCGAAAAGATGGAGATAATCTATTCACCCCTCAGATTATCGTTGCAACGCCCCACTTTTTATAAAGGGTTTTGAACGTTACTAAAATAAAGAATGTATTTTTTTAATAAATGAAACTATTTTATTAATAAATCCAAAATCCATCACGGTTTAAACTCGCTACTCCGAGTTTATAAAACATAGTCTAATTATAAAGGTTTTTCTTTGTACCACTTACCTTTTTTATATTTTAAAATAAAATAGATAACTCGAGCGGAAACAACACCGAAGTTTAAAATAAATAAAAAAATAATAATTATGAAATAAGCAAACTAAGAATATTATCTAAGATTAAAAATAAATATTAATAATATTATAATAAGTTAAGAGATAGTACGTCGCATTTGTGTGAATTTGAAAATAGTCACCATTTCAAAAGTTAAATAATTAAAGTGTAAAGTCTTTGGCTATCCCCAAAGATTTACAAAGACATCCACCCATTTAATCAAAATAGTTTGAATAATAGGGGTGAGTAAACACATACTTTCGATGAGGGATTCTAATTGTCCAAATTAAATTTATACAAGCATAATTTCACAAATTTAAGCACATATACTTTGCCATCACATATACTTTGCCATTGGTCGGCCTCACATATCTTTGTCATTGGCCACACATATACTTTGCCATTGGCGAAGCCTCACATATACTTTGCCATTGGCCAAGCCACACATATACTTTGCCATTGGCGCAAGCTCTTTCTTTATTGGCGAAGCCATACTTTGCCATTTACCAAAGCCTACTTTGTCATTTCGCATAAATAAACATAAATTCTTCACATATAATATACACGTCAAGTTCAATAATCATAATCACATTGTCGGACATAGAATTCATAAAATTATACATTCACATATTTAATAAAGACAATTAAACCTCGCACTTAAAAGTGTAAAGAAAATCCCTACCTCAAATGCGGTTGATAGTCATACGAAGCTTGAAGTTAGAAAGCCTAAACGTCTAGTTCTTCGTCACCTACAATAAATATTGGTATAATTAAGTGATTGGAAATAAATTCTAACTTTAATTCAAAGTAAAAGTGCTTATGAAATAAGCTAAAGTTTCTAATAGGTGAAATTTAAATAAAAATATAAGTTTCGGAGCTAATTTGAAAGGAAACAAAAATAAATTTGGATTTTTGGATCAAACTGAAAAAGGGTGGGGTTGAAATGAAATTTCCAGAAACTCCAACTTAGTCACTAGGGCTAAAATATAATTTCTGAAAATAAATTAAGGTTTGGGGTTAAACTGAAAACACCTGGGGCTAAATTGAAAAGGGACAAAAACTTTAGGGAACTAAATATAAAACACCATAATTGTCAACAAGGACAAATTTTGATTAAATTTCCAAAGGTTAGTCCCTAGCCCTCAAAACTCACTGCACGTCTGCAAGCAATAAATGGACAATCAACTTTTCTTCTTTCTCCTCCTTCTCCGGCAGGCGATCGGACGGGCCTCTACCAGCAGAAACACCACGCTTCCGCTGTGCATTCACTCTGCACACACACACACCGCAATTCACACACACACACAACTCATCTTCTCCATCGGCCAATCACCATTACGTCGACCCATTGTTGCCCTCTTTTCGCCGTGAGTCTAGCCGACGACGTTCGGCGTCACCCCCACACCGCTGACACACATACGCACACACTCACGCACACAAATAAACACACCTGCACATTTGTGTAGCATCTCCTTTCTTTCCTTTTTCTTATCTCTTGTTTTGTATGTATAATATATATGTATCTCAAAACAAAAACTCGTCGGCGTGACTTGTTCCGATACAAATTGACGATGGTGGTCGGGATAGTAATGTAATCCAAGTTTACAATATTGGGCAGAGAGAACTTGAAAGACAAACTAGAACATGGGTTGAAATTATTGTAAAGTGTGTTGTAAATTTTGGGAGTTTTTGTAATTGATGGAACGTGTGAGAGAAATAGGGAGGAAAATTTATCTACTAGGTGAGACGTGATGATGCTTTTGATGAGAGAGGTTATCTCTTCTCAACTTGTTGAAAGATAGAGATAAGGTGAGAGTGGCTTATTTATCCGATTTAATGGGATCTGAGTTTATCGCGTAGGAATCAATCTCACAGTTTAAAATTTCATATCTCAAAATAACTGATACAATACATATTAAAAAAAAAAAAAAAACGAACACAATAATTAATATTTGAAATAAAAACAGAATTAACGGCTGGCTTGATGTTAAAATGAGTTGATAGTGGTCTAACAATATTATCTTAATATAATAAAAGAAAAATAATATTAAGACTAATAATAATATTTAATTATAATATAACTAATAATAATCATAAAAGATGATAAGACTCAAATTTGATAAATAAAATACTGCACGTTTTAAAATATAAAGGAATACTTATATGGGCTTAATAAAATGGACCCTTTTGAAAATAAATCATCACGTCCACTGAATAATAGATAAATAAACATAAACGTTTTCTTATATTGGACCAAGAGTAAAAGTCCTAAACTCCATAATTAACTGACCTAAGTATAAAAGTTATGGGGTTCATTTGTGTGATAAAAAAATATAAAGGAAATATTATCGAAATGTCAAACTAGTTGAATTGTACCCTGGATATTAAAGTTTATTTATTTGTGTAAAAAGAATTCAGAGAAAAATTCTCCTCTCAACTTAAAATAAACTGTTATAATATATATATATATATATAATGTAAATCAAGTATTATTTATTTACACAAAGGAATAGGATAATTAATACAATTTAATAATAATAGTAGTAATAACATTAACATATATTACATGTTTAGTGGGACTCGAGCTTATTTAAATGGATTTGGGAGCTTTGATAATCAAAATATATGGTTGGACTATTGAAAGAGTTTGAATTAAAAATGGATTGATGGTGGCCCAGAAATAAAGTAAAAGAATAAACATTACAACTAATAATAATACTAGTTATAATATTACTAGTATAATATAAAAGATGGAAAATATTCAATCCTAAGTTGGGTATTACAATCGTAGCGCTTGACTTACAAGTGGTATCGGAGCCAAACTCTTTGGCAAGCTCGTTCCACATCGCGAGTAAAACGAACGATCATCGGCTACGAATGAAGTCAACCTTCACGGCGCCTCCACCACCAAGCCACCACTATTCGATTCCAAAATTTTACATTTTGGAAAGAAAGAATGGAATGCTATCTACAAGGTTGCGGGTTCGATATTTGGAACACGATGCGTAAATGAAGAATCCATTCCAATGATGGACACACCACACAAAGGCCTCAAAGAGCTCAATGATGAAGAAAGAAAATCATATCTTTAAATGGTAAAGCTCTTAATGTTATTTATTATTCACTTACCATTTTGGAATATGATCATATTGTAGGAATTAAATCGGCACATGAAGTATGGAGAAAATTAGAAGAAGTATATGCAAAATGAAAGGAGCCACTCAAAAGCATCTACTTCTCAAATGGATACAAATCCAACATGGGATGAGCTTCCTACAACTTCCAACGTCGATGAAAACGAACGATGTCTTATGGGCTTCAAGAAGAAAATGAGGTAAGTTCAAAACCCTCCACTTCTTATGATAATGAATTACATAATGATTATAGTGATTTGCAAAATGATTTTGATGAACTTCAAAATAAATTCCAAAGCTTACTTGTTAAATACAAAAATTTGAAAAAGGAATTCAATATTTTGAAAATTGATAAGGATAATTTATTTTCCTCTTATGAATCACTTTCATGTGATCACACCACCACAACACTTGACAAGGTTAGAAACCTTGAAAAAGAAAAAAATAAGTACTCTTGTTGAGGATATTAATTGCATGAAAAATGATTTATCAAAATCCAACTTGAGTCTGATAAAATGATCGATATTATTGATGTTTATAGTTGTGATAAATTGAAACAAGGACTTGATCATAAGCCTAGTGTTGTTAATTATGTGAAAATAAATCAAGTCCCTATGCATGTTGGTCATTATGCTCCCAAAATTACTACTTGTTTTTATTGTGGTAATACGGGTCACACGGTTAATACTTGTCGGGCTAAAAATAGCTCTAATTATTATTGGAGACCTAAAAGTCTCAAAGCTAATTCCAAAGGACCCAAACACTTGAGGGTACCACAAAATAATGTCATATTAGGTACCCGGCGGAATAATAATCGAGAAAATACATACCGCGAGAAGACATCAAATGACCATTTCATTTGATCAAAGGAGAAGACAACATCAAAATAAATTTCCAAGAGAAAGACACTATCAACAATAGGAAGAACACAATCCTTGGAAATGGAGCAATTGGAGAAGCTATCATCAACAAGATGATTTTCAAATGGGAAGATATCATCAACAATGGGAGCGACACGACCCATGGAAATGGCGTAATTGGTAAACCGTATCTCATCATTTAAATATGCATTTTATTTTGTTATGCATGTTTTTATTTGTGCCTTAATTGTAAAATGAGTTTTCAAATATTTCTTAATATTAAGGTCTTCAATATATATTTGTGTTTTAAATATTTTGAAAAGGAGATCTTGTATATTTTGTTCTCAACTCTTGTGCATTTACATAGACTAAGGTGCTTTTATTATCTCTTATGGTTTTATATAGCATAAGCACATTTATGATATCTCTTATTGCTTAGCTACACTTGTATTATTATGTTTGTGCAAAACGTGTTTAAGAATTGTGTAGGACATATATATTTTCATCAATGGTTATTTTCTCAAGAGAGGACCATAAACTATCGAGGCACGCTCATCATTGGTATTCATCCCATGACTCGATATATTTTGTCATTCGTGCATGTTTTTCAAAGTATTTTATACAAGTGCTATTAAGAGGATTTTTATTTTTTAAAAGGCATTATTTGACATAGCTTGTTTTATCCAAGATTTGTAAAGGATTATATTTTGTTTTTGATATAACATTTGATTTTTTAAGTTATGCATTTTATTGCACATATAAAATTATTCTTGGTTGCTTTGTCAAAGCTCTTGTTCATATGCTTCTTGTAAATGTGGTCTCAACTATATGCTCTTGAATTTTTCAAATTTCAAAAGAGACCTTATATAGCTTCCTATAAGCTTATTTGAACTTACATGTTTTATGTAACTCTTGATGATTTGTTTGAAAGCATAGTATGTGTTACTTGTTATTATGTCTCTATTTTTCGATATTACTATGCTCTTGTGCAAGATATCGTGATTAAGATTTTACAGAATTTTTTTGAATTTGGGAACAAGCTTGTTGACCAAGGCAAGGTTAGTAGCTCGAAAGTATCGTCAAGGTATTGATTTTGATGTAATATTTGCACCCGTGGCACATTTAAAAGCTATTTGCATTTTACTTGCCCATTCTTGTTTTAAGATAATTTCAAGCTTTACCAAATGGATGTTAAATCCAATTTTCTAAATGGTTTTATTCAAGAAGAAGTCTATATAAAACAACCTCCGGGGTTTAAAATTTTTTCTAGGCCAAATGATTTTTATAAAAGGCCTTGTATGATTTAAAATAAGTACCCCGTGTATGACTTAGCTATTTTTGCCAAATGGTTTTACAAGAGGTAAAATTTATACTACTGTCTTTGTTTTTGAAAAAAAGGGCAAGATTGTTTACTTGTACAAATTTATGATATCATTTATGGTGCTACTAATGAATTATTGTGCAAGTTACTTTCTAAGTTGATGCAAAGTGAACTTAAGATGATCATGATGGGGGAGCTAAAATTTCTTCATTGGACTTCAAGTTAAACAATGCCAAGAAAGTGGTTGTAATTCACAATCAAAGTATACAAAAGTACCTTTGAAGAAGTTAGGCATTGAAGAAGGAAGAATCATCTCAACCTCTATGGCTACCAATGTAAAGTTTGACAAAGGTTGAGGAAGACATATTGATTGACAAACATATTCGAGGTATGTTCACTAACTTTTCGTATTCCTTTAGACTTGACATTTTCTATGCCTTATGTCTATATGCTCGAATTTTAAAACTATCCCAACGAATCTCATTAAAGTCTTAGTTAAAAGAATTTTCAAATATTTGAAAGGCACTTCTTCTTATGACTTGTATATCCAAAGTTTAAAACGTTCACATTTTCCGGGATAACAAGTCCGGTGATAATAATTTTTAAAATATGATTCATTATAATCGAACTAAACATATTGAGATTCGATATATTTTTCTAAGGGATTGCGTTTCTAAAACGAAAAATTGAGATGTGTTTAAATCCGTCTCAATGATAACTCGGCGGATTTTTTAATCGTTAATCACGTAGTCTTTTACCTCATTTTGAGCTTGATTAAGACATAATGCATATTGAATGAGGTCTATGATTGCATTTTGCACGTTTTAAAACTTAGGGGCGAAAAATCGGATTTTTGGTTCAAACCTCGGATTTTGGAAAACAAAATGAACCATCAAGCTGGCGGGGCAAGGCCGACCGTCGCCCATGCCGTCAACCGATCGCCCATGCCCCAACCGGTCGCCTTAGCTATATTTTTGGTTAAAATCGTTTTTTACGTTTTTCGATCCAGCTATTTTGGTCTTTTATATTCATTCTTCGTCCCCTACGCAAATTGCACACAAATTTCACTTCAAATTTGTTTTATTGCATACATTTTATATTTTGGAATTCATTAGGCTCGATTATCATCATCATTGCTCATCTTTACCGATTAAATGGTAAGAATTTCTCCTTTTAATCTCAATTGGGTTGAACCCTGAGAATGTGCTTATATCTTGGTATTTTGATGAAATTCTTGTATTAGTATGTTGTATATGATGATTGTTGATGAATGAATATTGTTGTATTGCAATTGATGCTGAAATGTTTTGGCTTAAACAAATCACAAAGGCGTTATATTTCTCTTGTTTTACTCAACGCGCCAAGTGTTCGACAAAATGTTTCAATGAAAAATTCATCACCTACATGATTCTCTTGATTTGAAAAGTTTTATAAGTTTATAGAGATCATGTTTTATCAATCAAATGAGCTTTTACAAATCAAATGAGCAATTTTTTCCTTTTATTCGAATTTAAGCTTAAATGCTCAATATGCTCGATAAATCGATTAAATTGTGCACTTTGATATAATTATATGATGTTTTTATCGTGCTAACATTATTTTTATGATTCCAAAGGGGAGAAACAGGAAAACGCTCATACACTCAAAGAAGCAAAAATAAGCTTGCAAGAAAAGCTATAAGCTAGGGCTCTTTAAAGCCAAAAGTTGTGAACAATACTTAGTCCATGTGATGTATTATGGACTTTTATGCTTGACTAATGATGTTTTATGACAGGGGAGCTTATAAGCTCATGAAATTCAAGCTTAAGTTGTAAAAGCTAAGCTTTCGACTTTTAGTTGGTTGCTTTTATACTTGTTCTTGATATGCATATTGATAGGGGAGCTTGTGCAAAAATGATTTTGAAAAATCTTTGCTCCTATCCTTGTGTGTTTTGTACTTATGATGAATCTTGCTTATAATGGATTGATGTTTTAGGCCGGAAAATTTGTTTTGTTTTAAAATCAACTTCCTAAAATTGTTTTAGTTTGTAATCATCAAAAAGGGGAGTTTGTTAGATAAATGTTTTTATCAAGATTTTGATGATTATGTTTAAATAAGTTTTTATACCAAAACTATGTTTATGTATGTTGTCCATAATACTCCTAAATGTTTTAAAATATTTTTACTAATTTTTGGAGTATTTCTTAGAGTTTATTATTCGATAAAAATTGGACAACATATTTAATGTTTTTGAGTTAATTGGCTTTTACACCAAAACAATGTTTATAAATGTTGTCCAAATACTCTAATTGATTTAAAATGTTTTTACTAATTTTTTGGAGTATTTCTTGAAGTTTATTTTTGAAAAAAATCGGACAACATTTCAAGTTGAAGGTCGACCGGTCGAGCAAGACGTCGACCGATACCTGAAGAACGCAAAAATTGAAACAGAACACTCAAGGAGTGAAATATTGAAGAGGGGGACCGGTCCAGTAAATGGGGGCCGACGCCACCCCTGACCGGTCGACCCCCTACAACCTGTACCTGGATCGCACTATTTTCTTCCAACGTTCAAAATTTTCTATAGGACGACCGGTCGCCCTGTGCAATTCTGTGACAGAAAAATTGTACCGTTTGAACTCTTTGACAGCAAGATTTACTTTTCATTTTTGTACAATATTTCTACATCTTGTGATCCTCTTTTTGTAGACAAAAACAAACAAGAAGGAGCCTATGTTGGGAGCCTATGTTGGTGAAGACTCTCCTATAAATAGAAGATGAATTGAAGACACAAATAATAACAACACACAAGCAAATACACAACAAGAAATCTGCTCAAATTTCCAAGCTTTCATATTCAACACTCTTGTTGTATTTATAGCTAAGTATTTCACTTTCACATCTTGAGGTCTAGGCTTTATTTCTTGATTACACTTGCACTCAAATTGTAATATTCATTATTGAGTTGTAATCTTGATTTTTGTCATCATTCAACACAAGACATCCTCCTTGTGAGTATTCTTGTGGAAATAGTACACTTGGGTGATCTAGGTGATAGGTGTTTCAAGAGTGTGGTGCTCTTGAGGTATTTGAAGAATTTAATATTCTTCAAGATTGAAGATTGTGGTGATCTATAAAGGTGCCGTTGAAGGAAGATTGTGGTAATCTTCAAAGGAGATTTTGGTAATCTCCAAAGGTGGTGTTGAAGAAGAGTGTGGTGCTCTTCATGGTGTTGTAAGTTGAATTTGTATTAATTGTGGTAATTAATAAAATTCTTTTTCCTTTTCGAAACCCATCCCTGATATACTTTGGGGTGGTAGAGCACGTAGTCCCTAGGTGGGGTGAAGCTCTATAAATCGAAGTGTGTTGTTTACTTTCCGCACCTTTATTCTTGTCTTGGCGTATTTGATTCGAAAAAGAGGGGCATAATCGAAAACACGGAGATAATCTATTCACCCCCTAGATTATCGTAGCCGCTGACTTACAGGAACTTGCCAAATCGCGGCAAACCGAACCATATGGTAAAAGACTGCCATCATGCAAAGAAAAAGAAAACCAAACCGCAGTCAAATGCCAATATGGTTGAACAAAGGAAGCGGCGCGTTGACACGTCGGTGGTGTTTGAAGCTAATCTAGTGGATAACCGAAAAATGCTTTATGGATACAAGTGCCACTTGTCATGTTTGTTCTTATTGGGATGCATTCTCCTCCTACATTCCATTAATCGGAAGAAAGCTCCATATGGGAAATCACGCCTCTTCTAATGTTTATGGCGTAGGTACATAAATGGTGTTGAAGCTTACTTCGGGAAAGGAGTTGAAGCTAAAGGATGTCTTTGCATGTCCCGGATATTCGAAAGAATCTGGTTTCTGTTCATTGCTGGTCAACCATGGGTTTAGGCTAGTTTTTGAGTCCTAAAATTTTGTACTTAGCGAATTTGAACAGTTCCTTGGTAGAGGTTATCTAGACAAAGGGCTGTTCAAAATGAATGTAATGATTGTATCTTGTTTTGGTGAGAATATGAATAAGAATGAATCTTCTTCTGTTTATATTGTTGAAGACTCTAATTTATGACATATTAGATTAAGACATGTAAATCTTAATGCTATAAAAAGATTAGTTAATTTAGCATTAATTAATTTACAAGATGTAAACTCACAAAGAAAATGTGAAGTTTGTGTTGAAGCTAAAATGGCTAAATTACCATTTCATTCAGTTGAACGGAGCACTTCAAAATGTGTACAGCTCGATCTACCATGGAATCTGAATTTATAGCTTTGGATAAAGCTGGTGAAGAAGTATAGTGACTTCAAAACTTACTAGAAGATAGTCCATGATGGAAAACGTCAGTGCTTTCTGTAATGATTCATTGTGATAGTCAAATGGCTATAGGAAGGGCACGAGCAATATGTATAAAGATAAGTCTCGACATATTCGTCGAAGACACAATACCATAAGATAATTGATCTCAAACGGTGTGATGTCAATTGATTACGTAAAGTCAAAAGGCAATTTGGCGGATCCTTTACCAAAAGGGCTGAATTGAGATCACAGAGAGAAATGAACTTAAAGTCCACAAAGTAAAATAACCATCATAGTGGTAACCCAACCATGATGACTGGAGATCCAAGAACTTGATTCAATGGGAAAATTTGTTGGAAACTTTGAAGTAAAATTACTTATTTGACCTTCTTAATAGTAAAGGGTAGATTTATTTTTGACCTTTTAAATAGTAAAGGCTAAATTTATTTGACATTTTTAATATTCTAAGGCAAATATTTTATTGAGGAAAAAACATTAAACCCTCCAAACTATGCGATTTTTGCACTTTACCATCTAAACTAATTTCTTTTATAATTTACCATACAAACTATACAAGTTTTGCACTTTGCCTATAGCGGTCATCGCCGGAGAATATTCTCCGAATATTCAAGACTTACCCTCCACATGAGGGCAAAATCGTCTTTGCCTAAAATTCAAACAAAAGTAGTTACAATTTACCATCCGAACTTTGTTAAGAATTTCACTTTGCCATAAGAACTTTGAGCAATTTTCACTTACCATATCAATTTAAGAAAATTAAAAAAAAAAAAATTATGTATATAAATTTATTTATCCTATTTAATACATAAAAATCATAAAAATAAGTTTAAACCATATTGTGAGAGAATCGAAATAGAAAATTTAGCGTATACAAAATTTACTTTTATATTACATATATATTCTCATATATAATACTTATTATTGTAATATAATTTATTTTTGCATATCTTGAAATTAAAAAATACTAAATAGATATTATAATTATGACTACAATATTTATTTTCTTTTAATTTTATTTATTGCAAAATTTTGATTTATCTGAGATCTTGATTAAAATACAAAAAAAAAAAGGTATGGTAGAAATTTCAGCCAAACTAATTGTTTTGGTACAATATTCAACACACGATCGTCACCGAATTTTCTGTTCAATTATGGTTTTTGTTCGTTCACCAAATATATATTGAGTTTAACCTCTACTTGTAAGAGCACGAGACCAAAGTTGTCTCACAAGAAAAGTTTAGCCAAGCGTGTAATTATTTGAATTTATGAAAAACAAAAATAATTCTTTAACACTATAATCAAGTTTTGAATATGAAATTAAGAATTAAAAGTACATATCTAAAGCAACATTACATTAGAAAATTGGGGTGAAATCAATATAAAAGATTTCTAAACCTTAGAACAATTCAAAGATGTCTAAACCACCAAAAACAAATCGATATCAATAATTTTATACCCACCTTAATCATAAACCTAAACCCTAAAATAATACCATTGATAGTATATTTTACTAAGGTGAATATTAACCAAAAATTTTCTTTTACAAATAATGTTTTTTTTAAAAAGATAAATAAATGTATATACACACACATATATATATATATATATATATATTAATTTTCTTATATTGATATGGCAAAGTGAAAATTGCACAAAGTTTAGATGGAAAAGTGAAATTCTTAACAATGTTCAGATGGTAATGTGTAACTACTTCTATTTGAATTTTAGGCAAAGATGTTTGCCCTCACATGGAGGGCACGTCTTGAAATATTCGGAGAATATTCCTTCGACGATTAAGTGGCAAAAATCAAGCTCGGCCCGGGCCCAAATGACCGAGGTTTGGGTCGACCGGTCGTGGATTTTTTTTAGGCCCGGAAAAAGTCGAGCCTATTTGGCCCGCCCGAATGGCCTGACGACGGACCGAGCTAGCCCGACTTTTTCGAGTCGGCCCAAACTTTTGTACATAGAGTGTATGTATGGGCTAGGTTGGGCCATGATTTTTTAGGCCCGCCCAATATCCAGGCCGACCCGAATTTTGCAAAAGCCCGTTGGGCTCGGCCGGTTGGCTCGACCCATTGCCGGCTCTACCGACGATGACCGCTATAGGGCAAAGTGCAAAACATGTATAGTTTGTATGGTAAAGTGTAAAGAAAATTAGTTCATATGGTAAAGAGCAAAAAACCGCATAGTTCGGAGGGTTTAGTATTTTTTCCTCTATTTTATTTGATGAACGATCATATTTGCCTATAAATATAGCTTATTTCTCACATTTGAAAAACACACAAAAACTTACAAAATTCTCATATATCTCCTAAAACTCTTGCATTTTAATTTTTGGTGATGAATTTCAGGCATAATTTTCTTTTTGTCGAATAGTAATCCGGTTTTCGACTTATGCTAGAAACAAACGTCGAGAATAGGGAACGAATCATTTAAGGATAGTGTGTTGAACATATGCTTCGAGTTGATTTTTATTTTGCTTACTTTGCAAATTTTAGCAATTCGATTTTTCAATTCATATAAATTGTATTAGAAGAAACACTACTATTTTTCTACAAACTTAAAACAGTTTTTCTTAAAATTCTAGTACAAGAAAGGTTGTGGTAAACCGTTTTCTTAATTTTTGCTTAAGCTTGTTAATGGTACTCATGTACTTAATTTGAAAGATTAGCTTTTTTTTTAAAAAAAAAAAACATTGTTTGCCATGTTATATTGGAATCGTCTTTTTTTGCAAGTGATATTGATTCTTACACATTAGTTGGCATGTACTAAGGTTTTTCATATCAATTGGAACCAATTTTTGCATATGTTTAGTTTAATATATACAATCTTCATACTTCCAGGTTAGTTGTTCAACTTGCAGTTAAGATTGCTTCTCTTAATTTAAAAATAAAATCTGCACATTGGTTGGGATTTTAATTTGGACTAAAAATATTAATACCCGTGCTATTTGGGGGAAGAAAATTGCAATTTGCATTGATTGGATTATACTTTGGACTAATCTTTGACTAATTGGACTATACCTTGACTAATCTTTGACCGATTGACCGACATTTGGACTAACAAGATAGATTCTCCGTTTTATTTGGAATGTAAGAAAATTGCAAGGACCTTATAATAAACTTGATCATTTTTAATAAAATTGTTCTTATCGATTTTGTTCGATTGATTAATTAATTGAAGTGCTAAACTTCTTGTTTATTTGTTTCCGCAAAATGACTTCAATCAAACGAATATGTCTAACCCGGTTGTGCCAACACCCGCTTTTGTAGCAAAAAGTGGTGGGTCTAACCTTATTGTGCCAACACCGGCTTTTATAGCCAACCCTCGCTTAATGTGTCGGTTAACTATGGTGAAAATCCGTAAACATTTAATGGTTTTGAATTTTTAGTGGTGGCAACAGAAAATGCTTTTCTACTTGACTACCTTGAACTTGCACTCGTTCTTGAATGAAGATCATTAAGTGAGGATGAAAACCGATGCTCAAGCCGTTCATGCGGTGTATGCTTGGAATCATGTTGATTTCCTTTCGTGAATTATGTCATGAATGGATTAGCGGTCCGTTGCACAATGTGTATAGCTTTAAACAAACCGCTAAAGAATTGTGGGTGTCTCTTGACCACAAATATAAGTATGAGGATGCATGGCTAAATTTTTTATTGTTAGCCGTTTCTAGACTTTAAAATGGTTGATCCCAAACCTATGATAAGTAAAGTCCAAAACTTTAGGCGATCTTGCTTGAAATTCATGTTGAGGGGATGGTATTGAGTGAAACTTTCCAAGTGGGTGCAATAATTGAAAAACTCGCCACCAGCCTTGGAAAGATTTCAAAACTATCTAAAGCATAATAGAAAGGAGATGAACTTTGAAGGACTTGTTGTTAGACTTCACATAGAGGAAGATAAATGAAGTTTCAAAGAAAGTTGTTCAATCATGTGGTCGCTAAAGCTAATATTGTGGAGCATGGCCAAAGCTCCAAAGGCAAAAAGAAATTGGAAAACTGGTAAAGGATTCAACAAAATGGGACCATAAGGAGGCATTTCCAAGAAGAAATTTGAAGTAAATTGCTTTATTTGTGGCGACAAAGGTCATAAGGCTTAGGCCAAGAAGCCAAAGAAGAAGAGAGAGGCTAACATGGTTAAAAATCTTTCTCAAGAAGTGTCGGATATGAATCAGTTGCAGTGATCTCTGAGGTGAACTTGATAGGTTCAAATCCAAAACAGTGGTGTATTGACTCTTCGTGCTATCTTTTTGGGCCCATTTGTTCTGTCAAAGAAATGTTTAGTTTCTTTGAGCCAATCAAGATGGTGAGAAGTCAGTACATGGGGAATTCAAACTACCTTCAAGGTCAAAGGTAAAGGAAAAGTGGTCTTGAAGATGATGTCCAGGAAGAAAGCTGCTCGATGAATGTGTTATTTGTCTTTGACATTCGCAAGAATTTGGTGTTTGGATCGCTTTTAGATAAACATGTTTTCACGTTGTTTTTTAGTCGGTGTTGTAACTTTGTTGAAAAATGGAGTGTTTGTTGGTAAAGGTTATGCAACCGATGGGCTATTTAAGCTCAATGTAATGGTTGTTAAACTAAAAGTGAATGAAATGAATAATTTCTCTGTTTACT
The DNA here is from genome assembly GCA_016081115.2 of Rehmannia glutinosa. Taxonomy (NCBI): domain Eukaryota; kingdom Viridiplantae; phylum Streptophyta; class Magnoliopsida; order Lamiales; family Orobanchaceae; genus Rehmannia; species Rehmannia glutinosa. The sequence goes on along the minus strand of CM071928.1, from coordinate 20,383,540 downwards.
TGCTTGAGTCTTCCAATTTATGGCATGGTAGACTAGGGCGTGTTAATTATGATACTCTATGTAGATTAATTAACTTGAATTGTATACCAACATTTTACATTGATTTCAAGCATAAGTGTGAAACTTGTGTTGAGGCAAAGTTAATAAGGAGATCATTTAACAATATTGAACGAAATAATGAACCACTTGATTTAATTCACACTTATGTGATTTGAAATCAATCCAAATACATGGTGGTAATAAGTACATCATTACTTTTATTGATGATAGCACAAAATTTTGCTATGTGTATCTTCTTAAAATTAAAGATGAAGTTATAGAGAAATTTATTCTTCATAAAAATGAAGTTGAAAATCAACTCAACAAGAAAATTAAGTTGTTAAGAAGTGACCGTGGAGGTGAATATGAATCACCATTTGCTTTGAATTATGTGCCGAACATGGAATTAGACACGAAACAACAACACCCTTATTCACCTCAACAAAATGGCATCACTATGAACGGAAAAACCAAACACTTAAAGAAATGATGAACGCCATGTTATTAAGTTTTGGTTTACCTCTGAAAATTTGGGAAGCCATTTTAATGGCTAATTATATTTAAAATAAAATAACCCAAAGAAAAGAAGATAAAAGCCCCTATGAATTGTGGAAAGGAAGAAAACCTTCCTATAAATATTTACGAGTATGGGGGTGTCTTGCTAAAGTGATTGTACCTACACCAAAGAAGGTGGAGGTAGGACCCAAGATTGTTGATTGCATATTTATTGGATATGCACATAACAATAGTGTTTATCGGTTTCTTGTGCATGTATCTAAGATTGAAGATATATTCACAAAACCATTATGTGAATCAAGGTTTGAAGAGCTCAAAAATGAGTTAGGGTTAATTGAGCTGAGTTAGGATACTCGGAGAAGACTCAATCACAGAGAGATAGAAGATGAGAAAATGAAAAATGAGCAAGTTTCACATTTCACCAAGTGAAATGACCAAGTGGTGAAATCACACAGACGAGTTCTTTGACAAACCGTTACATTATGTGAAGAGAGAGCGACCTAAGTCACTTTGAAAGAAAGATAAATCATTTATGAGCTAAGTGACAAAACGCAATCGTTTTAATTAAGCGGGAATGTTTTTAAGGATGACGTCAACAATTATGATGACGGCACAAGACAAAAGTCGATAAAAACCATATGATGGATATAAATGTTCTTTGCATTTAATGTGGGAATTTAATGCGGCTTTGACGGCTTAATCTTGATCGTTGATTTTGATCAAATTTTTCAAATTCCAAAAATCGTCCTTTTACATCCCATATATACGAAATTTCACTTTCTCTCTCCTCACACTAAACTTACTCGTCTTGACAAGGAATCATTTTCTCTCTCGCAACCAAGTTTGAAACCCTAGTTCTTCGAGTTCGATTATTTGCATTTTCAATCGGTAAAAACTTCAAAAATGGCCAATTCTCATGATTTCGTGTTGCTATCCAAGATAATCCACTTGGAGCGTTAGTGGACTTACTGTATGATCAAGAAGGGCATTGATGGTGCCCTTGTAAAGAAGATAGGCGAGAAATTGGAAAAAGTTCGATCAAGGACTTTCTATCGATGCAGCTTCATGCACACTTACTTGGAAGAAGTGGCTATATTTTACGTGAACTCGAGGTGCACGACAATGAAATACGTTCATCCGTCCCACGGAAAGGCCATTAAATCACTGCAAAGGACCTTGCTGAGCACTCTTTGCTTTGCCCGCCGGAAGGAATGAAGGACATCACTGAGAAGGATGTCGACTTAGTTGCCGCTTGGAAGGAAGTTGCCAAGCGGGAGTATCTTCTAAAGCTGTGTGTACAACTAAGAAGGACTTCCTTAAGAAAGACTATCACAAGGTGATGGATATCGTGTCCAAGTGCGTGGACATGAAATTTGGGAGTTTCAATCACCGTCCAAGACTAAGCTGATCGTGATGATTGTAATCATGCAAGAGAAGAATGTGAATTGGGTGAACTCGTCTTTAGCCAAATGTGCGAGAATGTGATGAACAGTCCTATAAGGAGGATGGGACCTTTGGTTACTCATTGGGGTGTGGCCTTGTCATTGGCCATTTGATGGAGGTGAAGGGTATTGCACTGCGCTATGGCAAGCCCTTCCATGCAAACGAACGGATGTTCAAGGCGAACCTCTCCGCAGCGCATAAGAAGGCACATGCAAGAAAGGCGAATATAAGTGAGGGGGAATCAAATTTACCCTATCAAGACACAACCGAGACCTCCCGCCTCTCTCTCCAAAGCGATATCCAAGAACAGAGCTGCTACATCAAAGCCTCGCCCGCCCTAGCAACCAAGTCAAAGAAGGCACCGCCCGCAGCCAAAAACCAAAGCTCCTGCCTGGCACCCATACCCCTACCCCGCAGCCTGAGATTGAGGAGGAACCCCAAATTTCCTCACCGATTGTGAAGAAGAAGTGCACCGCCAAGTCGAGAAAGCAATTGCTAAGACTTCTATTAAAACACAGTCTTCAATTTTGAAGAGCCTGAAGAGGTGAACCAAATCTAATTGGTTGCCACTAAAAGAAGACGCTGTTCAGAAATCTGAGCTAGAGAAGATATCGAGTTCGGCACTCACCGGGAGAAGCAAGAGGAGACTGTTGATGCTCAAGCGGAGCAATCTCGAAATAGTAAATGTGCCCGAGAAGACTATTTATGCTTTGATCGTGAGCGTAGAAGACCCAGTTGTCGAGAAACAACTGTGGAGATCGAAGAAGCCGAGACAACGAGCCCATGAAAGAACAAGTTGTCTTACCCCTCAAACAGACGCAGTTGAGTCGAGAGGAGGACCAAGCCCATCTAACCACCATTTAGGAGACCTGAAGAAGAAGATGATGATGATCTAATAATGTACTCTCCATCTACCCAGGCATTCAAATAGCAGACATTAAGGAATGGAGGGCATGGAAGTTTGATTATTCAAGGTAATAGTTTGCTCGCCCTGAATTTATTAAGGAGGAGGAAGAATTACTCGATTCCTTAGACATGCAACTATCCATTTTTTTCTAAATGAAGAGAGCGGCATGGAAACCCTTCGACTCATCAAGGAGGAAGGAAGGAGAAGGAGCAAGCCGAGCCTTGGAGAAATCCAAGATGTGTGCAAACACAGGGGACACATGAGCATCTCTAAGAGTCTACGATAGCGATGATGATGTGATGAATCCAACTCGCTGCAGAGAGAAGTTCGAGATGCAAGATCTCTACGAGTCATGCACGAGATGTGTGCAAACACAGGACACATGAGCATCTCTATGAGTCATGCACGAGATGAATCTTCAAGAAGGTCCAGGAGAGTCCTCCAAAGTCTCTCCTAGGACTGATCCTCTGGGAGTGGCACAGTAGATTGCCTCTGTTATTGCTGAAACCACGTCCCCGTGCAGTCTGAAGATGGCTCCAAGGGAATTGGTGGTGAAGTTGGGAGTTTGGGCACCCAAGCCAAGCCTAACCCTGAAGAAGGTGTTGAGACACCTGTCTCTACGACTGAATACTCAAGGGAAACAACGATCGTGTCGAGGAATTGAGTGACCCCATCATCGTTCACTCAATCAAAAGCGCCACCGAGAGGGAAACTCTCTCTACCATAGCGAGGTCGGAGAATCTTTGTGGAGACCAAACAAATAAGTTAGGAGGTGAATGAGAGAATACCATTGAGCAGCGTGAGTGACATTAATGACGCTCGGACGATTGAATCTGTTTGGTGAGATGTCAACCGCCATGAAGGCGGCGAAAGCGCTGCGCAGCCAAGGAAAATGATGGAGAGGCCCCCGGGAGTTGAGACTATGGGCCATGAAAGTGCAATTCAAGGAGTTGGGACTCAGAAGGATGCTACCATCAAAGACCCTAAGACAAATGTTGAGTGCTGCCGAAGGGATTGTAGAAGGCCCTACAACCGTGAGACTGGCTGGGGTATTGAAGGCCTAAGGAGGTTGAGACTTCCCTAGGTAAAGAGCAAGGAGAATAGAACATTCCTCAAATTGAAGGAGTTGCTACGAAGAGGAGATCAACGCCTTCATGATTCCCAAGAGCACACAGATCGTCATTTTTGGGATTGGAGAATGAAGCCGAGTCCACACACCCTAAAGATTCTTCGATGGACAAGGCTAATGATGTTCTTAAATCTCGAGAGCAATGTTAGTAATAAGACAAAATCGAATGAGATTTAATTTTGATGTTGAGCCAACTCCAAAGGTCACATCGTATTCCGATGACGCGATGAATCACCGAGGAAATGATTACTCAATTGGAAAACCGACGAGACTGAGGAAGAGCTGCTAAGATAGCCGAGGCTCGTCCGCTAAGAAAACTCATTCAATTGCTCGATTCTGCGGCAGAGTCACCACGTAGGCTACCACAAACAAAGCAGCGAATGACTCCCACGGCCAATCGCAGGCTTCCACAAACAGCATCAACATCCGCCGATGACGCCGCACAAAATTAGGCACAAAGAGTGGATCATTGCAGAACTTCAGGACAAGATCCCCAAGGTGTGAAGACTGGGGATACCTTTTGTACACAATGATGTGTTTGAAGATATGTTCCCATTTACTACTTGAATTTCCCGACATGGAGAAAGAATCCGCAAAGATCAAGAGAAATATACCGTGCAAAAAGAGCCCATTATTCCTACTGATTTGATTGTGCCAATGGACTATAACTGATGCGCAGTGTGGCGGAAGTCAAATCCAACGGCCGAGTTCTCGTGAAGCCTTCAAGAAGATCTGTGAATAGATTGAGAAGATAGAACACCACCAGGCATCTCTGGATCTAAGATTGGACAATCGGGATGCTACATTCATAGCAGATTTGAGATGGATTTTCGTTCGAATAAGGGAATGTAAGTCCAAGCGCTACGATAATCTGAGGGGGTGAATAGATTATCTCCATCTTTTCTATTTCGCCCTCTTTTTATAATCGAATGCTCAAACACAATAATAAAGGTGCGGAATGTAAACAACACACGTCGATTTAAAGAGGTTCAACCCACCTAGGGCCTAATCCTCTACCACCCCAAAGATATCCTGGATGGATTTCAAAAGAAAAAGATTTTATTAATTTACCACAAATTAATACAACACCAACTTACAACAACACCATGAAGAGCACCACACTCTTCTTCAACACCACCTTTGAGATTACCACAATCTCTTCTTGAAGATTACCACAATCTCCAACGGCACCTTGTGAAGATTACCACAATCTTCAACCTTGAAGAATACCAAATTCTTCAACACCTCAATAAGAAGATTACCACAATCTTCTCACACCTAACACCTAGATCACCCAAGTGTGCTCTTACCACAAGAACACTCACAAGGATATCTTGTGTTGAATGATCACCCAAAATTCAAGATTACAACTCGATAATTGATAATACAATAGAGTGCAAGTGTAATCAAGAATAGCCTAGACCTCAAGGATGTGAAAGTGAATAGCTAGGCAAATTACAACAAGAAATAAGACAATTTAGGAACAAGTGTATTCTTGAGTGTATCTTGTTGTGTTGTAGTGTTCTCTCTTATAGTGTTGCTTCAATTCTTCCTCTATTTATAGAAGATGTCTTGTACATGATAGGCTCCTCTTGGGGACATGAATTCTCAAAAATTGCAAGACAATTGAAGAAAAGAGTCATAGAAATCAATCCCACAAATTAAGGAAAAAATGTCTTTTGACAACGGTTACATTTTTTTCAAACTCAAGGCGACCGGTCGCACACAAATAGACGTTTGAAAAAGAGAATACACATTTACACAGGCGGCCGGTCGACGTCTACCTCGACCGGTCGACCTATGCCTCAACCGGTCCCCCTCATGGGTTTGGAAGAAAGAAAACGCTCTGCTTCAATTTTTGCTCCCAGTGCACGGCCGCCCAAGGGTCGACGTCGACGACGGCAACACCGGTTGCCCTATAGGGCGACCGTTGCCACCATTTTCTCGCAAACATGAAGTTTTCTGTTTTCCTCAACTTTCAGTGCACGGGTTGCCCTATATCGGCGACCGGTTTACCTCAAAACCAAAGTGTTGTCCAATTTTATATCGAAAATAAACTTCAAGAAATACTCCGAAAAGTAGTGAAAACATTTTAGACCGATCGGGAGTATTAGGACAACATTTAGAAACATAGTTTCAATGTAAAAACCCATTGACATAAAATCCTTAAATGTGTTGTCCAATATGGTCGAAAATAAACTTGAGGAAATACTCCTAAAATATTAAAACCATTTTAAATCATTTAGGAGTATTTGGACAACCTTTAAAAACATTGTTTTGGTATAAAAACAAAATCATCAAAATCATGATAAAACCATTTATCAAACAGGAATGGGTTGTACATCGACATCCATGCGTTCGAATAAGTCACATTCTTGAAGGCCTTATTTTCCAAGATGCTTGTATGGAGTTCGGACACTTCTATGTTTCAAAGAAATAATGAAAGAATACATGGTAAGGATGGAAACCTCTCACAAGTCGGATATGGATCTTCTTAAACACTATCACCAGATCGAGATTACTCGCCTAGAGAACAACATGAATAAAAAGTTCGATCTTCTAATGGTAGAGATGAAACTCGGTGACAAATCGAAGGCCACTCGGTCGTGAGTTTCAAAAGCTCACTCCGCAAAGCAGTCAAAGCAAGATTCTACCAACAAATATTGGATTTCATCCTAAGTGGTTTATTCCCTGGCTAACCCTTTTATTTGGTGATGATTCCAAGAAGGGGAAAGATGAGGCCCTAAAAGGATTGAAGGAAGAGATGAAGAAAGGAGGTGACAAAGTCCGGAGAAGGAAGTTCGAAAAATCTTCCTTTAAAATTGATGTATGATGAAACCCCATAGCTAGGTGAAGTCACGACTTCTATTCTTAACAAGCTACCCTTTAACATACCCATTGAGAGAGCCGAGTTGGCCATGAAAGATAAAGGAAGGCCTCGAAGTTTCATTCGAGGAAGTAGTCGAGAAGGCTCAACTGCGTTGAATAAATCATAAAGTAATATGGTGGTCCTCCACCAGTAAAGGACTATGTTGTGATCAAGCCCCAAAGACATAACTATGCGATCTTGGATCCGGGCCCGCATCTCTAGAGGAGTTTCAAACTCTAGTAGGTGAAGGTTATTTTCAATGGATGACTCTGCTCAAGCTTGGGATGTGTATTGGGAGAAGGAATTGGTTGTATGCACATCATCTCGATAAACATCGACTTCCATAAGTCACTCAATTTGGAAAGTCTAAAGCCCCAATATAGTATACTCATAGAGGAAGAGAAGGCCGAGCCAGGACGGGGAAGACATGGTGGCAAATGGAAGAGGTTCTCAACCACATCCAAGACGAAAGGATGTAACGTATGTTGACCCACGTAAGAAAGGGATCACATACTAGGTTGGACACGATCATTTTGCAAATCTTGAGGTCGCACGCAAGCTAGTCAAGCAAATAGAAGGCAAGAAGGAAGAGAATGAGAGAGCTAACAGAGAATGGCTTGAGAGGCAATGAAGGGATGACCTGCCGCCAAACGAGCTTATGAGAAGAAGAAGAAAGAGGAAAAAGAGAGGAGGAGAAGAAGACCAGGCGATGACAACAGAAGAGGGGTCAAGATGAAGAGAGAAGAATGAAGGCGATGAAGTGTGATGTGAACCCCTTCGTGTATTTTACTTGTTGTAAGTACATAAATGTAAGTCTTCTACGTAATAGCTCCATGAATTTTCCTATAATTTTCACTCTCTGTGTATCTTAGCTTAGATGTACATTGAATTATCATATTTGTATAAAGCTTTGATACTTATTATAAACAGACTTTGTAAATGACAAGAATGCTATGATCAATAAAATGATTATTCAAAGCATACATTCTTTGTTACTACACGTTTCTTGTATGTTTGATGTTTACTTATGTTATATGTTTTAAGTTTTGGCATTATCAAAAAGGGAAAATTGTTAGGAAATTTATTTGTTAGATTTTGATGATACCATGTAAAACTTAAAGTAGGAAGTTGGCACCCCATTTTCCTTGTAATTCGTATTGTAATAGATAGGACCGGAAGAGTGAGTTAAATCGTCTATGTCAAAGTTTACAAGAAGTCAACTACGAACTGGAATGAAGACTATGTTGTGTGTCACCGAGTATGGCCTAGAAGGAAGTCGAGACTCGGGACCAAGGAGAGTCATCCGAGGAACAAGTGTGAGAAGTGTCGATTAAGTCAACTCAAGAAGCCAAGTCTATCGGTTGAAGTGATAGTTGAGTCAATCCCATGATTGGAGCAGACTCAAGTCACCTGGGGGTAAAGGCAATCAGTGAAAACAATCGACTTAGGTCCGTTGGAATAAAGTCAAGAACATTACTCGATATAGTAATATATCTAGTTGCCATTCTAAAAGTGTTTGGCTTAAATGTGCAAAAAAGGAACCAATGGGAAACACTGCACCTCAGTGTCGAACTCGCAGTCGAAATGCCATTTAATACGAGGAAAGGTCAACATCACAAAGGGTCATGACCAAGACAAGACAAGGAACACAAAAGTGACATTGGAAACTAGCCTATCTCTTCAACGGGAAAATTTCAAATGTGCACTATAAAAAGGTGATGAAGCATTTGAGAAAAGCTTACCTCCGAACCTAACAAGAGCAAGTAATATTCAAGCAATTATTCTCGCAATATTCTCAAAGAAAATCAAGAAATTCCTCAAGCCTAAAACTTGAATAAACTCGATCCAACTCAAGCTATGAAGGAGATATAACTTTAATCAGTTGAAGAGGAAACGTTTGAAGAAACAAAAAGGATCTATTTTTCAAGTTGAGAGATTGTAGAAAGGTTCAAGGTCGAACCAAGTATCAAGTTTGTGGAGGGCTTCGTGATCAAATCCAAGAACTTGAGAAGTTAGTTGTAGTATCCAGCACCACCTTTTGAAGAAGGCGAGTCGCAAGAGAAGCCACCGTGTGTGATCAAGGTTGTCTCCCAGGATCGATAACCGCTTTGTAAACCGATATGCTACTTAGTGGATTTCTCCAAGAGTTGGAGAAGAGAGGACTAGAAGAATTACCCCATCTTCGAACTTCTATAAAATACTTGTGTCAATTTACTTTCGGATTTATATTCCCGCATATCTATCTTATATTTGTTGTTAGTCAATATTTGCTATCCAATGATAAATAATCAAGTCTTAAAATCAAGTATTAAAAAAAGCTTTAAACCCATCAAAGGGTGTTAAGTCTTCCTACCGTTAAAAATCCAAATCACCAAGTTAAGTATTTGGCTTAAGCGGTAAGTTATACTCAACAGTTCCATCGAGGTTTGTTGAGTGGGTAACTTAGTCAATAGCTAACTTTAGTTGTTGCCCAAGGACACAACTCATTTGAGTCAACTCTGTTGAATTATTTAAAAGGACTAAAATCGAAAATTTGGTAATGTTTATTCAATCCCCCTTCTAAACCTTACACCACACCCATTGACACCTACAATACCAAGTGTTGAAACACCTACAAAGTTGTTGTGAAGCTAAGTCATTTGACTTTTAATGATTCCTACACCTTGATGAGGTTGAGTGTTAGGAAATTTATTGAGTAGATTTTGATGATACCATGTAAAACTTAAACTAGGAAGTTGGCACCCCATTTTCCTTGTAATTTGTATTGTAATAGATAGGGCTGAGAAAGCTGAGTCAAGTCAGCTATGCCAAGGAATATAAGAAGCCAACTACGGATCGGATGGAAGACTCTGCTAAGTGTCGGTGAGTATGCCAAGAAGGAAGTCAAGGACTCGACTGAAGGAGTGTCAGAGGAACAATGTGAGAAGTGTTAGTCAAGTCAACTCAAGAAGCCAAGTCTCAAAGTTGAAGTGACAATTGAGTTATCCAATGACTGGAGCTGACTCAAGTCACTCCTGGGTAAAAACAATGATCTAGTCAAGGCAATTGACTTATATCCGTTGATTAAAGTTAAGAATGTTACTCAATATAGTAATATGTCAAAGTCATCGGAGTCTAAAGTGTTAGTCCCGAAATATGCAAAAGGAATAAGCCAATGGGAAACACTGCACCTTGTGTCGAACCCGCAATCTTTGCGAAGACATTTAATACGAGGAAATGTCAATATCAAGGATCGCAACGAGACAAGCCAACGACCAAAAGTGACATTTGAAACTAGCAACAAGCAATCAATATTCAAGCATTTAACCCGCAATCTTCCCATAAATGAGCAAGCAAATCCTCAAGCCTCGAAAGTCGAATCAAATCAATCCAACACAATTAGTGAAGGAAAGACAACTTTAAATCATGAAGAGGAAACTTTTGAAGAAATCAAAGGGGTCTACTATCCAAGATAGGATTGTAGAAAGGTTCCGTTCGAACCATTATCAAGTTTGTTGGAGGGCTTCGTGATCAAATCCAAGAACTTGAGAAGTGAGTCAAGAAGTAAGGCAGCGGCTTCCCCGAAGAAGCCGAGTCGCAAGAGAAGGAAGTTGTGTGATCAAGGCTATCTCCAGATTCACCGCTTTGTAAACCGATCTGTTACATAGTGGATTCCTCCATGAGTTGGAGAAGAGAGGATTAGAAGAATTACCCCATCTTCGAACCTCTATAAAATATTTGTGTCATTTACTTTTAGCAAATTTACTTTCCTGCATATTTACATTATATCTCATTGTTAGAATCATATTTGCTATCCAACGATTAATGACCAAGTGCTAAAAATCAAGTGTTAAAAACAAACTTAAAACAAATCTAAGGGTGTTAAGTCTTCCGCTATTAAAAACCAATCAGCCAAAGTTAAGTATTTGGCTTGAGCACCCGAGTTATACTATCAACACTCTATCGAGTCCTGGTGGGTAACTTAGGTGAAAAGCCAACTTAGCTATCCATCAAGGACACGATCGTTTTGAGTCAACTCATTGAATTAATTTAAAGGACTAAATCAAAAATTTAGCAAGGTTTATTCAACCCCTTTCTAAACCTTACTTCACACCCATTAGGACCTACAAGTGGTATCGAGAGCGGTTGGTTCATTGAGTCTTCCGCACTAGTTCTTGAACTAGATCTCTATTTTTTTCAAAAGGTTTTAAAGGTTTTAAACACTTGTATTTCCAAAATCTTTCATTTTAAGCAAAGTTATTATCATGGAAGCAAATCGCACACATTCGTATGTTCGGCTGTTGATTAATTTGATGATTGAAAATTTGTATGCGAGCTCATCTATCTCGCATTACATGATGAAATGTGGCTTGTGATAGAGGATGGGCCATTGCAAATACTAAAAGTGAACACGATTGTAAGAAGAAAATTTGCAAATTGAAGGAGAAATCTTCTTGAAGCAAGAACAACCATGGTTGAAAAACCAAGGACTGAGTGGACTAATGAAGATAGGAAGAGATACAACTTGGACAATGTGGCCAAGGACATACTCTACAAGACATTGGACAAAGCCATGTTTAATAAAGTCAAATCTTGCAAATCTGCAAAGAAATCGGAATAAACTCAATTTAATTTGTGAAGGATCGAACAAATTAAAGAAAATAAATTGTTTGTTGTTGTTCAAAAATTTGAAAATTTCAAAATGCTTTGCATTGGTGAAACCATGGATCACCGGATGCCGTTTCAAAGATGAATTCACAAATGAGCTTTGACTCTTGGGAAGGAATATACACAAAAGGAAGTGTATGAAGATCTTAAGAAGCCTCCCAATTGAATGGGAAATGGAGACTATGGCCCTAAGACATTCAATGGACCTCTCAAGAACATCTAACCATGAGTTATTCTCGGACCTCAAAGCCTATGAGTTTGAGCCGAGAAGAAAAGAGAAAGAGGAGACAATTGTACCCAAGATACCGTGACACGATGGCTAATGATGGAAAGAGAGTTGAACCAAAGGAAGCCATAGACCTGGAGAAAATTGCCCTAATGGTTAAAAGGTTCAATAAGTTCTTCAATAAGAACTATAAAATAAACAAGGGTGAAACTTCCGGAGACATTCAACTCCTTCCAAATCAAGAGAAGGGCCACCCAAGAGAGTTTGAACATCAAAGGGTTGAATATCGGAGAGTTGATATTCCAAGAACAAAAGAGCTAATCAAAGAGCTAAGAACCTTTTGGAACTATGAACAACTAGGACATTTTGCGATTGACTGCTCCTATTCACCACCAACAAATATAGGAATGTGGAAGATAGAAGACTCTTCAGGAAAGAAAGCGAGAAAAGAAAAAAAAAACCATGTTAGGAAAACGGTGAGATAGTCAAGTCCAAAGAAAACAGCAGACTCGGAGAGTAGTGAAGGTGAATACTCAAGTGACTCGAGAAAGAGGCTATGATTTGCCTTATGGCTTAAGAACAAGATCAACCTGATCAAGAAGATGAGGTACACTCTAACTCATCTCATTCAGATTCAAGTGATAGTGATTGTGATACACACACTTCATCACCCATTGATCTTTATTATTCATTAGGCAAAATGATGAAAGATTTTGAATACATAAAATCCTCACACACATTCTAAATGAGGAAAACAACCACTTAAAAGCCAAAACTCACAAATGACTAAAGAGCCGAGTACTCACGAGTTACATAGCCGATGAGAACACTAAGGTCGAAGGCTTGAAAATGCCAAGATCATAGCAAAGATCTAAAAAATGTGATTGCCTCATTTACAAAGGCATCCAAATCATTGGATGATCTTATCATGAGTCAAAAAGAATGTGGAGATAAGACAGGCATATGATTTAATTCCTTTGTGCACAAATCAAACTCCAAGAGTGATTTTGGAAAAAGGATCTTCAAGTAAAGAAGAATCTCAAAAATCCAAAACACCAAATGCTGCACCCACACTCACTCCAAAGCATAATCACAAATAAACTGGACTTGGATATAAAGGAAAAGGAAAACGGCCCAGTTGAGTATGCTTTGAGAGGACATCTAAGAAGAAATTTAACCGAGTTCCTCGAAAAACTCCAAACAAAAATACTGTGAAAAAGCAAACATAGCTACCAAAAATCCCATAACTTTCATCGAGAGAAACACACATGATGGGAATGGTAGAAACTATCCAAACTATGCTGATTGGAATAATGTGAAACATCAAAGAAAGACCTATGGAAAACAAGCCAAGATGGCAAAGACCTAAAACTTAGCAAAGGTCATTCCAAAGGCAAAAGAGCTATTATCAAGACACATACGCACCCAAGCACTACACTCAAAAATTTCACAACTATCCTAAGAAAGCAATTACAAAAACACAAATACAGCATACGATTAAAAGAGACACGCTTGTATGAACCTAAAACCCCAAGCAATTTGCTAATGTGCACTATGATTGTGGCACGATAGATCGCAACCTCTTAGAGTCAAGTCTTTTGGCTATAGGTTGGTTGGATCATCTCATAGCACCAACCCCTCGGGACCCAAGCAAGTATGGGTACCTAAAAACGGATTTCCTTGATTGCGGGTTCAAGGAACAAATGAGTGCTAAGGAACCTGGTACATGGATAGTGATTGTTCCCGGACATATGACAGAAATAAGAAAAACTCACAAGATTCAAGGAGATTAGAGGTGCAAAAGTCATATTTGGTGGAAATGAAGCTCCGGAGGAAATCAAAGGCACATGATCCATCAAGAATAATGGATTGGAAATCACAGACGCGTTGTTTATGTTGAAGGCCTCAACTTCAACTTGTTAAGCATCGCCTAACTATGTGATAAAGGCTACAATGTTGGATTCAACATGGGAGTGTGCGATCAAAGATCTTTGAATCAAATGAAATAGTGCTTCAAGGATCAAGACAGAAGAATATGTATGTGGTAGATTGGTCTACTGCTATACCAAACACTTGTCTGCTATCAAAAAGCACAAAATTAAGTTGGTTGTGGCACAAGAAGTCGAGTCATCCGAATTTCAAGACAATCAACAAGCTTGCAAGGAGTCATCTTGTAGAAAGATTGCGGACTCGAGTGTACAAGAAAGAAAGTGTATGTGATGCATGCTAGATGGGAAATCATATAAAGTCTTCATTTAAGGATAAGGCAAGTCCTTCTTCAACAAGGATATTACATCTCATTTGCATATGGATTTATTTGTCCATTGACCACCAAAGATAAGTGGAAAGAAATACACCTTGGTAGTGGTAGATGACTACTCAAGATATACATGGAGAATCTTCATGTGTATAAAGAAAAAACTTTGGAGAAGTTACCTCGGCTAATGAAAAGAGTTGAAAATGAAAAGAGCCAAACCATTATAAAAATAGGATCCGACGAGAACCGAGTTTGTTAATGGGATAATAACTCGTATTATGTTGAAAATGGAATTGCTCATGAGTTATCAGCTGCAAGAACTCCACAGTAGAATGGAGTGGCTGCAAGAAGGAATAGAACTCTCAAGAAAGCTGCAAGGACCATGTTAGCTGAAGCTGGATTGCCTAAGAGATTTTGGGGTCAAGCCATCAACACAAAGATGCTACACTCAAAATAGATGCATGATCAATAGGCAATTGACCAAGACTCCCTATGAGATTTGGACAGGGAGAAAGCCAAATGTTGGATATTTCAGGATATTTGGATGTAAATGTTTCATCCATAACAATGGCAAAGATAATTTAAAAGCTTTCGATGCTAAAGTCGAAGGTATCTTTTTGGGATACTCACCGAGACTAAAGCCTATGGAGTCTTGAACAAGAGGACTATGGTTACAGAAGAGTCTATCCATGTGGTTTTTGATGAACCTAATGTAAATGGAGAAGACATTGAAGAGTTAGCTGATAAGCTGAATCAACCAACAATACAAAAGAGTCCTTATGTTGAAGTTGAAGTAAGAGCAATCAACTCCGATGAAGATGAGATAGCTGAATATCAAAGACAGATGGAAAGTCTACAACGAATGAAGATGAAAAAGCTCGTTCAAGATAACTTAGTCATGAGACTACCGAATCAATGGAGACTTACTCCAACCTGATGTGAGATGGCCGAGAGATCATCCACCGAGTTAGTTATTAGAGATGTTATATATGGCATAAGAACCAGATCGAGCACAACATGAAGCTATGTTCACTTGTTTTATTTCCCAAATAGAGCCTAAAGATGTGTCTCAAGCATTGGATGACACACATTGGATTCAAGCCATGCAAGAAGAGTCAATCGGTTTGAAAGAAACAAAGTATGGGAATTGGTGCAGAGGCCAACCCATCAAAATGTTATTGGCACAAAATGGGTTTTGAAACAGGATGAATGAGGAAGGATCTGTTGTAAGAAACAAAGCAAGATTGGTGGCCAAAGGGTATTGCCAAGAAGAGGGTATAGATTGTGATGAAGCCTTTGCTCCTGTTGCAAGATTGGAAGCAATAAGGATGTTTCTTGCTTATGCTGCAAATAAGAACTTCACTGTGTATCAAATAGATGTGAAGAGTGCATTTCTAAATGAACTATTAGAGGAAGAAGTTTATGTTGAACAACCTCCAGGTTTTGAGCGAAAAACTATTGGAGATAAGGTATATAAGGTCAAGAAAGCATTATATGGATTGAAACAAGCACCAAGAGCATGGTATGATACATTGTCTCAATTTCTAACTGACAATGGATTCACCAAAGGCAAAGTTGATAGAACACTCTTCAGAATTCAAGATGGAGAGAGTATACTTGCTTGTTCAAATATATGTGGATGACATCATTTTTGGTCCCACAAATAAAGAGTTGTGTGACAAGTTCTCAAACCTCATGCAAGTAAATTTGAGATGAGCATGATGGGAGAAATGACTTTCTTCCTAAGACTTCAAGTCAAGAAAATGAAGGATGGAACCTTAATAAGTCAAACAAAATATACCAGAGATTTAATGAAGAAATTTGGTATGGAAAAGAAGTCTTCAATGAAAATTCCAATGAATACATCAGTCAAGATGGACATGGATGCAGATGGCAAAGCTGTAGATCAAACCAGATATAGAGCACTTATTGGATCATTGCTCTATCTAACAAAGAAGAAGGCCGGACATCACCTTTGCGGTAGGTGTATGTGCAAGATTCCAATCTGCACCCAAGGGAAAGCCACATGACGCAAACTAAGAGAATCCTAAGATATTTGAAGGGATGCCAGGAAGTTGGCTTATGGTATCCAAACAAAGGTGGATTCAAGCTAATTGGTTACTCGGACTCGGTATCTCTTGGATATATAGTTGACAGAAAAGTACTTCGTGGTACATGTCAAATGCTTGGAAATAGATTGGTTTCTTGGTTCAAGAAGAAACAAAATTCAATTGCCACATCCATAGTCAAGCAGTACATAGATGTGGGCGATTGTTGTGCCCAAGTCTTATGGATGAGACAACAACTAAGAGAATATGATATTGAAGAAAATGAGATTCCAATTATGTGTGATAACACTAGTGCTATTGCAATCACTCGAGAATCATGTATTGCATTCAAGAACAAAGCACATTGATGTCACATATCATTTCATAAGAGATCATGTTGAAAAGAAAGACATCACCTTGGAATACATCTCAATCGATAAACAATAGCCGATATATTCACTAAGCCTCTATGTGAATCAAGATTTGAAGAGCTCAAGAATGAGTTAGGGTTAATTGAGTTGAGTTGAATCACAAAAGATTCAATCAACAGAGAAAGAAGATGAGAAAATCAAAGCGAGCAAGTTTCACACTTGAGCCAAGTGAAACAAATTTTTATCGGGAAGTTAGTCAGACGAGTTAGGCCGACAAATGAGTCACTTCACAAGAAGAGAGAAGCGAGTTAAGTCACGTTGGATATAAACTGAATCATTTATGAGCTAAGTGACAAGAACGCAAATCGTTTAATTGAGCGAATGTTTTTATGGACGACGTCGGATAATAATGACGGTCACAATAAAAGTTGCACAAGAAGCCATATGATTGGATATAAATGTTGCTACATTTAATTTTGGGAATTAAATGCGGTTTTGATGTTTTAATCTTAGCCATTGATTTTGATCAAAAATTTCAAAATCCAAAATATGTCCTTTCATGACCTTTTTATACGGAACTTTGCACTTCTCTCTCCTCACGCAAACTATTCATCTTCAAGCAAATGAAGCACTTTCTCTCGAAACCGAGTGCAAATCCTAGTCTTTCTCAAGCAAGATTTTCATATTTTCGATCGGTAGAAACATCCGAAAATGGACCCAAAGTATGATTTTGTAAAGCTTTCAAAGCAAATCCACACAGGTTTCTCGGTGGATTTTGACAGATGATCAAACAGGTGTCGATGAAACCCTGGTTCGGAAGATAGCTACAATGTTGGAGAAGTCCGGGTCAAGGACTTTTTGGCAATGGAATATTCTCATCGTACCTCGAGGGCGTAGCTATGTTCTACGTAAACGCAGTGCGCAGACAACGAAATCAAATCTTCCGTCCACAACAAGGTCATAAAACTCGTGCAAAAGACCTCGGCCGAGCATTATTATTGCCCTCGGAGGGCTTGAAGGAGATCTATGAGGTTAATGTCGACTTAGTCTTGCTTGGAAGGAAGTTGCCAAGCCCGAGTATCTTTGCGAAAGTGGTCTATACGACCAAGAATGATTCTTTAAAGGACGACGACTATCACAAGCTGATGGATGTCGTCTCGAAATGCATTGACATGAAATTTGGAAACTTCAATCACCGTCCAAAACTAAGTTGATCATGATGGTTGCGATCATGCGAGGAAAGAAGGTGAAAAGATGCCAAATCCGGTGATCACCGGAGAAAAACTGAGACTCACCGATGCTCAAGAAGAGCGGTCTCTAGAAATTGTTGATGATGTGATGCAATCTGTTGATGATGATCAACAGAGATCTCAGTCGAAGACTTCACTGTGAGAAAGACAATGAGGAAAGCAAAGAGGCCGAGACAACGAACCTGTTGATGAAAGAGTTGTCTCCCCTCCTATAATCGATGTTGTTGCCTCCGGGAAGAAGCAAGGTCTCTTGCCTCCCATTCCGGAACCGGAGGTGAAGATGATGATGGTGATGATGTAATCATGTATTCTCGATCTATCCGGATAATCAACGTCCCTTAAGAGAATGGAGAGCGTGGAAACCGGATCACTCGAGGATGCAATTCACTAGCCCCGAGTTTATCAAGAAGAAGAACTTCTCGATTTCTTGGTGTTGCGTTGAATATCGATCCGCCTGATGAAGACAATTGCATGGACATCCTCCGCAACTTGAAAAAGGAAAGAAAATGAGAGAGTCAGAGCAAGCCCGAGCGTTGGAGAAATCCAAGATGTGCATATTTACAGCTCAGTAGAGCATACTCACACGCATCTTGATATGCTCTCGAGATAGTGATGAGGACATGGATCCTGCTGCCGCTGCGGTGAGAAGTTGGATATGCACGCAAGCCTTGCGGAATCCAAAGCCATGCATGAGCAACGTTGTTAGAAGGTCCAGGAGAGTCATCCCAAACTCTTCGCATCTCGATCCTCTAGGAGTGGCACAAGAAATTGTGTCAAACATTGCTGCGCACCACATCCCCCCGTACAATCGTCGAGGATGGCTCTAAGGGCGCTGCGATGAAGGGGAAGTTGGGCACCCAAGCTAAGTCTACCCCTGAAGAAGGTGTTCTCACACCGCCCCAACTAACTGAACACTAAACGGACAAAGCCGCGCCTCGGGAGAAAGAGTGACCCCTCTATCGTCACTCAATTTGGTGCGCCAACCGAGGGGAAACTCTCTCCACCACAAATGGTTGGAGGTTGCTGTGGGAGACACATCAATGAAGGAAGGAGGCGAAGGTGAGAAAGAAATTGAATCACAACAAACGACATTGATGAAGCTCGGACGATTGAGTCCGTCTCACCAAATGTCAATTTCTTTGAAGGCCAATGACACTATTATCACAACAGGCAAAGGATGGTGAAGCCCCAGGAGTTAACACTGCAGTGTTTCAAAGTGCAATCCAAGGGATTGAGACTCCTTTGGATGCCAATGTCCAAGACCCTAAGACAAAATTGGTCTGCGTCGAAGAGAGAATAGAAGATCCCAAAACACAGTTGAGTCTCGCCGAAAAAAGGATTGCTAAAAGGCCTGCAGCAGCGATGGAGACCTGCTGGGGTATTGAAGGCCAACGGGAGGTTGAGACTTCCTTGGTAAAGGTGTTGAAACCGAGAACATTCCTCAACTTGAAGGTCTTTGCCGCTACGAAGAAGAAGTCATTGGTGCCCTTCAAGACTCCCAAGAAAACATTGACACATCATTTATGGGATCGGAAGATGAAGGTGAGTCTATTCCACATGATGATCCTACGAAGGACGCAATCGAGGATGTTCACAAATCTCGAGCCAAGTCGGCGAAAAGACGGCTCCTATGAGATTCAATTTTGATGATGAGCTAACTCCACGAGTCTCATCATCCACCGATGATGCTTGATGATACAAACAGGACACGTTTACTCAATTGGAAAAATCCACCGAGACCAAGGAAGCTATTGAGGCAGTGAGGCTTAGTCCTAGGCAAAACATCTCAAATGCCCCAATCGAAACCGAGTCATCTCAAGCAGGCTCCCACAAACGCAAAAGCAGGAATGATTCCTTCATCTCGATCCACGAGCTCCCGTGAGTGTGAACACCGTCGATGAAGTCATTATCACCGAGGCATCAAGAGTCAATCCACTCATCCGAAACAAGGGAAGGCGACGCATGCAAAAGACACACGAGATCCCCTTGTTCGCGATAATGTTTTTGAGGAAGATTTCCCTTTCAACATTTAATTGCCCAACTTAGAAGCTAAATCTGCCAGGATTTAAGGAAATATATAGTGCACGAAGAGCCAATCATCCCCACGGATACGATTGTTCCCATGAACTTTGACTTTGATGCGGAGAATGGCGGCCAAAAGTCCACCTCCCAAGCCGAGTTTTGTTAAGCTTTCAAGACTATCGGTGAAGAGATTGAGAAAATTGAATGCCATCAAGCATCATTGGACCTCCGCCTGGACAATCGTGATGCCACCCTCACTGGTAGATTTAAGAGGGATTATTGTGCGCATCGGGGAATGGGTTGCGATCGACAACTATGAGATCTCGAGCACGTCCGCTACTTTAAAGCACTTGTTTGCAAAAATGCTTTGTTGTGGAGTGCGGATAATACAACATATCGAAGAGAATGAAGGAGTACATCGAAAGGATTAATCGATCCCATAAGTCGGATATGGAGTCAGCTGCAATATTTCCACAAGAATGAAATTGTCGACTCGAGAACGCCATGAATGACAAATTCAAATTTCCCATGGCTGAAATGAAGATAGTATCACCGAGTCTAAGGCAACACGCTCGAATTTTGTGTACAGCGTATGATGCGGCCGACTCCAAGCACAACTCCACTATTAGCCGACTGGACTTTATCCTTGGTGGTATGTTCCCGGGATACCTCTCTCCTTTGATGATGCCAAAAAGGGGGAAGAGGAATCCTCAAGAGTTTGAAAGAAAAAAGTGATGCCGCTGAGGGGAAGGAAGTTCAAAGAAGTTAGAAGTGATGTTCACTCAAAACCCTCAAAAAGGTCAAGTCATCGCCTCTATCCTCAAAAACTTCCCGCGACCTTACCAATTGAGAAAGTTGTTGTGTCAATGGCGGACAAAAGAAAAACATTGAAGCGGATTTGAGAAGTTAGGTGAAAAGTAGGATGCTCACGTTCAGAAATCATGAAACAATATGGTGGTCCTCGAGCTAAAAAGGACTACGCCGCGATTCAACCCCAAGAGAACTTATGATGCCCGATGATGGATCCGAGCCCGGATCGATCGAGGAGTTTAAAACTCTGGAATCGAAGGCTATTTTCAAGGAATGACTCTACCGCAAGCTTGGGATCCGTATTGGGAGAAAGGATTGAAAGTGGTCAAATCGGTTGTAAAGTAGCAGATCTTCCGGAGTCACTCGGCTCCATGTAGCGTAAGACTCCGTGCAATACACTCCAAGAGGTGGAAGAGTTGTGTTAGGAAGGGGAAGAAGTGGTGGTGGGAAGTGGTTCCCAATCTTGACCAAAACCCAAAGACATATTGTATGTAGATCCCGATAAGAAAGGGTTAATTTCTTGGGCTAGATAAGATCACCTTGCCAACCGGGAGGTTGAAAGAAAGAATCTTTGTCAAGTAAGGAGGCAAGAAGAAGAAAATCAAAGGCAAACCAGAGAATGGCTCGAAAGGAAGCAAAGGGATGACCCTGCGGCCAAACGGGCCTATGAAAAGAAGAAGAGGAAAGAAAGAGAAAGAGAGATGAAGCTCACAGAAGAAGAGAGAAGAAAGAAGCAACAAAGAAGTCAAGTGTTCGCAAATCCCTTCATGTATTTTTGTTGTAAATACATCTACGTAAGTCTTCGTAATAAGCTTAATGAATTTCCCTGTAATTTTCACTCTTTATGTATCTTAGCTTAGATATACTATGTTTGACATGTATACATTTTATTGCTTTGATACCGAATGTAAGCAGTTGTGTAAAGGACAAGAATGCTATGATCAATAAAAGATCTATTTTAAGCATACAATCTTTGTTACTACATTGTCGTATGTATCATTGTTGTTTACTTTCTTTGTATGATTTTAAGTTTTGGCATCATCAAAAAGGAGAAAATTGTTAGGAAATTTATTGAGTAGATTTTGATGATACCATGTAAAACTTAAACTAGGAAGTTGGTACCCCATTTTCCTTGTAATTTGTATTGTAATAGATAGAATGAGAAAGCCGAGTCGGGTCGGCTATGCCAAGAAATACAAGAAGTCAATCATGGATTTGGAATGAAGACTCATGTGTATCACCGATTATGGCCAAGAAGGAAGTCAGGACTCGATGAAGGAGTGTCACCGAGGAACAATTGTGAGAAGTGTTAGTCAAGTCAACTCAAGAAATCAAGTCTCAAATTTGAAATGACAAATTGAGTTATCCAATGACCGGAGTTAACTCAAGTCACCTGGGGTAAAGACAATAGTCTAGTCAAGACAATTGACTTAGATCCGTTGATTAAAGTTAAGAATGTTACTCAATATAGTAATATGTCAAAGTCATCGGTCTAAAGTGTTAGTCCCAGAAATATGCAAAATGAATAAGCCAATATGAAACGCCGCACCTTGGTCGTGCACTGCAATCTTTGCGAAGACATTTAATACGAGGAAATGTCAACATCAAGGATTGCAACAAGACAAGCCAACGAACAAAAGTGACATTTGAAATTAGCCTATCTCTTTAACGGGCAAAATTTCAAATGTGCACTATAAAAGATCGAGGAAGTTATTGAGAAAATGTTACAGAACACGAACAAGCAAGCAATATTCTAACATTTAACCCGCAATTTCCCATAAACGAGCAAGCAAATCCTCAAGCACTTCGAAACTCGAAGGAAATCAATCTAACACAAGTAGTGAAGGAAAGACAACTTCAAATCATGAAGAGGAATCTTTTGAAGAAATCAAAGGGGTCTACTATCCAAGCTAGGATTGTAGAAAGGTTCCGTGCCGAACTATTATCAAGTTTGTTGGAGGGTGTTGGAGGGCTTCGTGATCAAATCCAAGAACTTGTGAAGTGAGTCAAGTAGCAAGGCAACTTCCATGTGAAGAAGCCGAGTTGCAAGAGAAGCCAACCGTGTGATCAAGGATGTCTCCCAGGACTGCTTCACCGCTTTGTAAACCGATCTGTTACATAGTAGATTCTTCCATGAGTTGGAGAAGAGAGGATTAGAAAAATTACCCCATCTTCGAACCTCTATAAAATATTTGTGACATTTACTTTCAAAGAAATTTACTTTCCTACATATTTACATTATATCTCATTGTTAGAATCATATTTACTATCCAACGATTAATAACCAAGTGCTACGAATCAAGTGTTAAAAACAAACTTAAAACAAATCTATGGGTGTTAAGTCTTCCGCTGTTAAAAACCAAACAACCAAGTTAAGTATTTGGCTTGAGCAGCCGAGTTATACTATCAACAGCTCTATCGAGTCTGTTGAGTGGGTAACTTAGCTGAAAAGCCAACTTAGTTGTCCATCAAGGACACAACTGTTTGGGTCAACTCTGTTGAATTAATTTAAAAGGACTAAATCAAAAATTTGGTAAGGTTTATTCAAACCTCCCCTTCTAAACCTTACTTCACACCCCTTAGGACCAACATTGAGTATGACAGATACTCGGATAGGAGATCGCCTATAGAAGTGATAAGTGCGGGTCACTTCAAAGTAACACTTATGAATTCAAAGTGGTGTTCATGGCCAAAACGGACACAAAATGTGAGAATAGAAGATGTTGAGACCTTATTGTGTGAATACTTTGTTGACTCGTTATACACCACGAAGGAATAGTTTAAGGCATTGCATCCACTAAGTCGCGCAGTGTACCCGATGGTATTGACTACGAAGGTTTAAAGCCACAAGTTACCTTTTCGAATGTAATATCGTCTCTTGAGGGTTGGTTTGCATGTTTGCATGCATACATGCATTAATTCAACTCATGTGGGGGGATTGTTGGAAATTTTGGTTTTGATAAAGTGGGTGTCGACCGAATTTGACCAAATTTTCGATGGCTAAATATTTAATTCGGAGAAGTTAAATTAGATATTGTCTATCTACGTTCCAAGTAGATGTTCGTATTATTTTTATTTCTCAAAACCGAATTTTGGTGAGTGAGAAATTAATACATGAAGTTAGTCACATGAATGAGCATTATGTGAAGGGAGATGAAAGACTTTAACCTTATTCCACATAGAAAATAAATCATTGTTTATCTTAGTTAATATACTAGAAGGTGTTATTTGTTGGATATACTATAACAAAAGTAGATGACCACAAGAGATCTTCACGCGCGTCTAACCCCACTGGCCCCGACCTTTTGGAATTGGGTCCAGGTCCACGCTTTTTGCCACACGAAAATGAGCTTGGCTCGATTCAAGTGATCATTGGACTGTTGGAGCTCAATGTTGGAATCGCAACTCCTGCGCAGAGTGGTCGATTGTAGTAGGATGTAACACCGATTACATCCGGTTTAATACCCACTAACTTGTATGTTATTCTCTGCCAGGTGTTGGATATGTTACCTATTTAAAGGCTTAGCTAGACATTATAGAAATTACACAACACATTCAACATTCTTACTTCTAAAGTTAAAACACTTTTTTCGCATTTACGCATTTGTGTCCAACAACCAGTTTTAACAACCGGTGTTAGTGGTGCTACTACACAAAAGACATCATCTTTGGAAGCAATACGTGAGACCGAGAGCACTAGCCGAGATGTGATTGTTTTGCGTTTAGAGACGTAGTCTCGACTCGGCTATTTTATTTGAGAAAGTTGTAATAGATAGTTCATCTCTTTTGTAAGTTCTTTTTTACGTAATTCTTGTTGTAACAAGCGACGTTGAAGGCTTTTCCTCTACATGTAATTTTAACAACAAGTACTTCCTTTTCAAAGGATCATCATAAGATAAAATAGGAATATATTATAGGCATTTGGTTTTGTTATCTTCTTACCTCTATTCTAAAACTCTTCGCATAGCCCCGATTAGTCCCCACCTGGTGTTAGGCTCCTCTTGTTAACCTATGTTATTTTTTCCGATTAGACCCGCCTAACTTCACCCCGTCCCGCCTAGTTTCCGCCAGGCGCTAGGCCCCAACCTCGCTTGCTGATTAGCGCTTAGCGCTTTTTAGAACACTGTTTCTTACTATGAGATGGTAGTTATAGTCTTTTCTCATATTTATTTGATTTACTAAACAATGAACATAGATGCCACAAAGTACTAATAATAAAACAAAAAAAAACACTCAATATTCTTCGGAAAATGTCTTTCTTAGCAACAATCAATAACCAACAAGTACAATGTTAATGGGAGGTTCCTAAATCGACTTCATGAATCGCGATAATCAAAGATTTTTAAAAGACAGTCAAATGGGTTTCGACCCGGTGGGATCGGGTTCTTGGTGGAGCGAATCGAAATGGGTCGGGTCTCGGTCTCGCTATTCTCTCCGTGGGATGTGTCCCCGATTTGGCCAAATCGGTCCCAAATCCGCCTCATTGCCATCCCTAGATAGGGGCCATATGAGAATCCGTCTCATAGATTTAGACCCATGAGACGATCTCGCACAAGTTTTTGTGATTTGTTACCCATATCATCCACATTTTGGTCCAAATAAGCGTTTTTCGGAGAATTAAATTTTTTTAGCGAAACTCGGACTAAATATCCTAAAATTTTGAAGTTATTGAATTATGACCAAATTTTGACGGTTTAGAGGACCAAAAGTATAAAGAAGCTAAGTTACCACACAAATTTTACATTTTTCCCTATACAACTACATTTTAATTAGGTTTGGACAATTAAAAAATGGGTGGCGCTATTTTCCCTCAAGAATTGATTAATACACCCATTCCCAATATTTACAAAAATGCCATAAATTAAAAAGACTATGATACCCTTAATAAAATAAAACAAAGTGTAATACACCCCTTTAATTTCTAAATACACCCATCTCTTTTTTAAACATA
The DNA here is from genome assembly GCA_016081115.2 of Rehmannia glutinosa. Lineage (NCBI taxonomy): Eukaryota > Viridiplantae > Streptophyta > Magnoliopsida > Lamiales > Orobanchaceae > Rehmannia > Rehmannia glutinosa. Next base: position 20,358,055 of record CM071928.1, on the reverse strand, counting down.
TAATATTCTTTTTCCTTTGACCACTCTTATTATTCTTCTCTCTACAAAATCTTCCAAAAAAAAAAATTAAACGCAAATATGGACCCGAATGAATTCATCGACAAAGAATAATGTAAGAATTTTAATACTTTATTGCTTTAAGTATTATACTTTTCCTATTTTTCATGTTTTTTTCGTTCAAAATTTCGATTGGATCGCGCACCCCTACACACAAATTTTGACATGGCATGATAGTGCAAATTTTCTGCATGGCACGATCATAAAAATGTGGCATGATCGTGCCATGTATTTAAATAAGGCACGATCGTGCCATGTATTAAAATTGGGCATGATCGTGCAAGTTTTAATTTATTGTTTAAGTTTTTTTGATGAATTTGTTTAATATTTTGACAGGAATCAAGTATGAACCCCACACATATAGTATTGTTTGCCCAACCAATAATGAGATGAATTAAGTCCAAGACTTAAGTATTATTCACGGATTACACAAACGTTTTCACAACTTACAAAATTTTCTCATCTCGTGAGAAGTTATTTGAATGGGTGCGGGAGCGAGGGAATGAACATGGCATGGTAATAGTAAAAGTAGGTCGGATAGTGGTCTTTGGTAAGAGGCGACCTCGTATGTTGTTGGCTTGTGAACGTAGTGGAAAATACCGTGAATATAGTGGAAAATTAAGTCCAATAATGGTATGCATTGATTTGCTTTGTAATTGCAAAAAAATTGAAATTGCCGCAATTGTTTTAAAATAAATGAGAGAAATGTTATAAGAAAAATTAAATTACCTCAACTTCCATATCGTGTATGATTCCTCTATCTCCTTAAAAAAGGTAGGACCTATTGTGCAAAGTTTATACCCTACATTGTGAGTTTGAGATACAAAGACAAATATTAAATACAATTTTATGCGATTGTTAGGAATTTTATTGTTTAGATTTTGATGAATGCCATGTAAAACTTAGAATAGAAAGTTGGCACCCCAATTCTTCAGAAATGTATTGTAACAATTAGAGTGCTGTGAGTTAAGTCACCTACGCCATAACATGCAAGAAGACAATGAAGACCGGAAGGAAGACCTTCTTTGTGAAACAAACATGAATATGGCAAAGAAGAGTAGACGGAACTCTATCAAGAAGCGGTGAGATGCGGTGAGTGGAGCATCGATCAAGTCAACTCAAGAAAAGCGAGTCTCGAAGTTGAAGTGACGGAAAGAGTCATCCATGATTGGAAGGCGACTCTAAGTCACCTGGGAAAGCAAGGAAATGCGGTCAAGTCGAGATAATCGTAAAAAAAGACCGTTGCATTTAAATCAAGAGATTTACTTAAACAAGTAATATCTCCATACCACCTTTCTTGAAGTGCTCGATCCCCGAGCGTGCAAATGGAATGAACCAAGGAAGCACTACACCGTGTGAGAACTACGAAAGGTGAAAGAACAATTCATACGAGGAAATGGCAATTCCAAGAAGCTCGCAACAAGACAAGCCAACGATCGCAAGTGACTTTAAAAAATAAGCTATCTCTTCAACGGGCAAATTTTTGAAAGTTCACTATAAAAGGCCGAGGAGTTTGTTTGAGAAAAGAGAGATACATATATGACACATATGTGAGATATACAAGCATATTAGAAAAAGCTCAAATATTCTCAATCCTCAAGCTACATTACGAAGAACATCAATCCAACACTCACCTATGAAGGAAAGATAACTTCAATCGGTTGAAGAGGAAAATACTGAAAGCGGGGTCTACATTCCGGGAAGGATTGTAGGAAGGTTCAAGGTTGAGCCAAGTCTTAAGCTTTTGGAGGGCTTCGTGATCAAATCCAAAGAGCTTGAGCAAGTGAGCTGTAGTAGCAAGCGCAAATGCCTGTGAAGAAGTTGAGTCGTACGAGAAGCCAGTGAGTGATCAAGGTCTCCAGGATCGAGTCCCAAAGATCAAGTCACTTGTGTGATCAAGACTTGTATCCGGGACTGTTACCACTTTGTAAACTGATCATTACCTAGTGGATTCCTCCAGGAGTTGGAGAAGAGAGGAGTAGAAGAATTACCCCATCTTCGAACCTCTATAAAAATCTCATTGTGTCATTTACATTTCAAGACTTTAATTCTTGCAATTTTAATCGCTTATATCTGGCGATAAATTTGCTATCCACTTGATAAATTATAAGTACTAAACCAAGCACTAAACTCTTACTTAATCAAACTTAAGGGTGTTAAGTCTTCCGCTAAAACAAAACCACAATCGAGTTAATTTAGAGCTAACACCGAGTTACTCCATCAACGGCTCGATTGAGTCTGTTGAGTGATTAACTCTCTTGAGTGACTAAGTTGATTTGTCCATCAAGGACACAACACTGTAGTATCAACTCAGTAGATTTAAAAGGACTAAATCGAAAATTTGGTAAGGTTTATTCAATCCCCCTTCTAAACCTTACACTTACACCCTCAGGACCTACAACAGAGTGTTAGGTTTACTCCCACCGATCCATATCCTCTATTAATGTCCATGCCCATGTTTCACTCATCTTTCCTCCATCCCTCCCAATCAACAAAAAATCCATCAATAATTTAGCAACTCGTAATGAATCTTCCGGTGATTTTCTAACACGCCCTCTGTAAAATCATCGCGTAATTCGGGTAATTTGTCTAACTATGGCAAAATTCAAGAAAAATTGCTAAAATAAGGTGATTTGGGGAGTAATTGTTAAATTACTCGTTGGCATATCAAATATGCGCCAACATTAAAATTTATATTTTTTTAAAATTGAATGGTCGACGAGATAAGCTATGCGCCAGCCATATTTAAATTTAAAAAAAAAAAAAGAAAAAGAAAAAAAAAAAGTGGATGCGCCTCTACGTGTATGTGTTCTACTATGTGTGTAAACTTAACCAATTAGTGAATAATTTCTTAATACAAAAAAATTATTGCTTAATAACCAATCCATTTAGCTTATCCCAACAAAATAAAAAAAAAAAAAAAATTAAAGAATGTGAACCGGAGGTTGTACGGTCTGAACAAGCTCTCACACCCGGCCGCGACAATAGTAACAAAAACTTTCTTTCTCCGGTTTCTTTCTCTCTTTTCTTTCTTTCTCTCTCTCTACATGTATGTGTTCTTTCTACTATGTAAATGGTAAAGGACTTGGGTGACGTGATGTTACGACACCCATGTGTGGTTGTTCGAATCCCTATGGTAACGATTTACGGTGGAGGGAGAACTTCTTGTGTGTGACTCGGTCTTGGCTGACGAGGACCCTAACTAGTTGAGGCATAACCCGCGCTTCACATCCTCCACGGCTCTAAGGTAAGAGCGTTAAAGCGCCGGGATGGGGTTCATCCTTTTTTTTACTTGTGTAAATGGTGAAAGTGAAGTGGGTTTCTTGAAATGAGATAATGACATTTTTATTTTATTTTATTTCCATCTGGTCAGCTCAACACCCA
>CM071928.1:20248323-20354514 GCA_016081115.2 Rehmannia glutinosa | reverse complement strand
ATATCTTGTATAGTGCAATCCAAAAATCACGAGTGTATCTTAAATACCAAGTATTTCACTATACCTTTCCAAAGGTTCATGTGCTGGGATTACTCATGTATCTCGCTTACACTTTACTCACCGCATAAGCAATGCCTCCGGTCTTGTACAACTCATTAAGTACACGACTTCCTACGACTCGGCAGAGTATTCCACCGAGACACACCACCCTCTATTTCTTTGATAGATGTTGACTGTGTCTATAGGAGTTCTAGCTAACGACGTGTCATCCTTACTAAATTTTTCTAGAATCTTATCCACATAATGTGATCGACTGTCATTACCATTTGAAGTTCTAGAAATCTTTATTCCGAGGATCACGCCTAAACCTATATCTTTCATGTCAAACCTCGAAGTTCAACATATCTTTTAGCGGATTTAATTATTTTATCATTACTTCCAATGATAAGCATGTCGCTCACATTAAAGACACAAAATGACATAACATTTTCAGCCATTTTAACATAAACACATTTATCACATTCATTTATTTTAAACCACACTCCTTCACGGCATTATCAAATTTTTCATGCCATTGTTTTCGTGCTCGCTTTCAAGCCATATAATGATTCTGACCAATTTACAAACTCTTGTTCTCCCGCCAGCAGAACCTTCAAAGTTATTCCATGTAAATCTCTCTTCTAAATCTCCGCTTAGAAAAGTAGCTTTTACATCCATTTGATGTACTTCAAGATTTCGCAATGCGCAATTGCAGTAAGTAATCTAATGGAGGTTATTCGTGAATCGAGAATACGATCAAAGTAATCAATGCCTCTTTTGTCTCAGAATCTTTAATTACATAAGTCTACTTTTGACATTTATCAATTGTTCCATCCGCCTTTCATTTTCTTTTTGAAAATCCATTTATAACCAAATGTTTACTTCCCTCAGAAGATCCACTAGTTCCCATGTATGGTTTTGCAAGATGGAATCAATTTCACTTTTTATGGCCTCTTTCCATAATGGTCCTTCTTAAGAACTTATAGCTTCTTTGTAACTTTCGAGGTTCACTTTCCAAAGATGAAATTAGAAAATCCGCCAAAAGATTTTTCTATCCTAGCTCGCTTGTCATGGCCTAATTTCTACTTCTTCTTCGCTTCCTTGTTCTATGAATCATGTATCCGTTGTAACAGCTTCGCTTCTTTCTCGATCTACATTTTAAATACATTTTCAAAGAAAGAGGCATTTCTCGATTCAATTATCGTGGTTCTCGCGGTATATCTTCAACTTTAGATTCATGCACAAGAAACCGATAGCAAAGATCGTTGTGTGCATATCCACAAATATGCAATCAACAGCTTGGGGACCTACCTTCACCTTCTTTGTAGGTATAGAAACCTTAGCAAGATACCCCCACACTCGTAAGTATTTGTAGATGTCATTCTTTCCATGCCATAGCTCGTAAGGACTTTGTCTAATTTCTTACGCAGTACCTTATTTAAAATGTAATTAGCCGTCAAGACCTTTCCCCCACATGTTCGGAGGCAAGTTTAACTTAATAACATGGCATTCATCATTTCTTTAAGTGTACGGTTTTTCCGCTCGCAATGCCATTCCCGCTGGTGAATAAGGTGTCTTGTTTCGTCTAATTCCGTGTGGGCACAGACCAAGAAAAGGTGATTCATATTCACATCCACGATCACTTTTAACACCTTAATTTTCTTGTTGAGTTGATTCTCAACTTCATTTTTATAGAGAATAAAATTCTCTATAGTTTTCATCTTTACTTTTAAGATACACATAACAAAAAATTTGTGGTTATCATCTATAAAAGTAATAAAGTATTTATTGCCACCACGTGTTTGTGACGACGATTTTAAATCACATACATCGCTGTGAATTAAATCTGGTTCATTATTTCTTTCAATAATTTTAAATGATGTCCTTGTTAACTTTTGCCTCAACACAAGTTTCACACTTGTGCTTGGAATCAATACGAATATTGGTAATAATTTAAGTTAATTAATCTACGTAAAGTATCATAATTAACATGTCCTAGTCTACCATGCCACAAATTAGAAGACTCAAACAAGTAAATGTAAGAGTTTTTCATTTCATTAGCTTTTGGTTTAACAACCATTACATCGAGCTTAAAATGCCCATCAAAGATAACCCTTGCCTACAAACATCCCATTTTTTAACAAAGTAACAACCCCGACGAAAAACAATGCGAAAACCATGCTTATCTAAAAGTAACCGACACCAAATTTTTACGAATGTCCGGTACAAACAACACATTATTTAGAGTCAGCCTTCCTGACGTCATCTTCGTAACCACTTTCGCTTTTCCTCGACTGTAAGAGCCAATTTCCCATGTATTGCCTTCTCGCCTGCCTTCAATCGCTCAAAGGAACTAAACATTTCTCTCGATTAACACACGTGTTTAGTCGCACTTAATCAATCCACCATTGTTTTGGGTTTGATCCTACGGTTCACCCTGAGATCACCAGCCTGTGATTCATATCCGACACTTTGAGAAATGTGATCAACCATGTTTCGCCTCTCCGATTCTTCTTTCTTCTTGCAATCGATGCCTTGTGACTTTGCCGCCACAATGAAGCATTTTCCTTCGAACTTCTTCTTGGAAATGCCTCCTTTTGGTCCCAAATTATCAACCCTTTCCCAGCTTTTCCGGGTTTTCTTTTTCCTTTGGAGCTTGCGCCATGCTCCACAAGATCGCTTTAGCAACACAGGATTGAACATTTTCCTTTCGGGATCCTTTGTTATCTTCTTCAATCCGGCCTCAAGAATCAGATCTTCAACATTCATCTCCTTTCGCTTTGGCTTCAGATAGTTCTTGAAATCTTTCCAAGCAGTGGCAATTTTTCAATTATTGCGCCCACTTGGAAAGTTTCATTCAAAACCATCCCTTCAAAGAAGAATATCATGTATAATCACTGAAGTTCTTGCACTGACTTATTACGTACTTGAATCAATCATTTTAAAGTTCAGAAACGGCCAACTATAAATTTTTTATCCCCGCATCCTCGACTTATACTTGTGGTCTAATGACTCCCACAATTCTTTTAGCAGCCTGTTTAGAGCTATAAATATTATACAACTGATCCGCTAAACCATTCATTACATAATTTCTACAAAGGAAATTTGAATGATTCCAAGCATCAATCGCGCGAGCGCTTGAACATCCGCTTTCATCCTCACTCAACTTTGAGGATCTTCTGGGCCAAGAACCTTACAGTTCAACGCCGCCAAGTAAAACAACATTTTTTGCTGCCAACGCTTGAAATCCAAGCCATTGAATTTCTAGTTTTTCAACATGATTCACCGTGCAAGACATTAATTCGGTTAGCCACCATCCGAGGCACAACCGGTTAATCACGGATTGGGCACAACCGATTAGTGCATAATCTAACTCCCGAAAGTTCAAATCATCGTATTATTTTTGAAAAACAAATCAAAGTTTAGATTTCGATTAATCTAATAAAACCGACAAGAACAAATTTATTAAAATTGTTCCACTTTTTATATTAATAGTCCAAAACAATTTCCTTCCACACCAAAATAGCACGTATAATTTATTAGTTCAAAAATTCGAATCAACACAAAAAAACAAGAGTTATTAGAACTCAATCAATATAATCCTTAATCCGTAATATTATGATAAACCAAATTGAATTTGAAATTCAAAATCAATTCAGAAACCAATTTTATTTCTTTTAAAAAATATTCCGAGTTCAAGTAGCTATAAAAGCTAAATCAATCGATTTGAATAGACCAATTTTTATCCGAGTAGAATATAATTTTTTTCTCTTAGATTTATAAAGCAAATGTAATACCAATTGTTCTATCCAATAGTAAGCAACCAACGATTTGATTAAAAGTCCAATTTGACTTGACAAGATCTTTTAGATAATTCACCTATTTATAGAAATAAAATTAATCGAGAATTTAAATCTATCATGTGTTAACATCAATTCATATCTCGTTGTTACACGCCAGCTTATACACAACAATTATAATTTTTTGCTACATGTTTTAATTCAAAATTAAACCCGAGGAATTAAATTTCAATTGTTACAGATATTTTTGATTTTCGAAAAATAAAATCTTTTAAAATTTAATTTCGAAAATAAAAATCAGAAACATAGGCTAGACTATGTGGCTCGATTTCTCGGCCCGACATTTGTGTACGCAGTCGCACTCGCACACAAGTCGCTGATTTGAGCTCAATCTGACCACGATTGCACACCACTGCGGCGCGCTGCAGAGAGAGCTCTCTATGCAATATAATCTTACACCTTACTAAAAGGTGGAATTATATATGCTAGTCTAAAATACCTTAGTTTTTCCATGTGGGACAAACCCACCTTCAAAGAAGACAAACACATGTTTTCTTCTTTATAAATTAATTCCAATACTCCACTTTAAGATTTAATTTCTCCTTCATCCAAACATCATTTCGGGACAAACAAATATTCGATTTCGATGTTCTCAATGAGTAGACCAATAATCCACTTTTACTTTTGCCGTTAGACAATCGAATTGCCAAGAAAATCGCACCCCAAATGTACAATTTCCTTCACAACTTTTCCAACAAGAATTCAACACCACCCCACACACATGGTGAACACTCACATCAATCCTCCGCTTCATCATTCCTCCTCCTTCTTTAAACATTCATTTACTTTCCCCTACTCTTCCTATCCCTCAACACCAACATCCTCCATCTCCCATCTATAATCCAAATGCTGGTCTCCATCCCCACCCATCCCATGGTCACAAGGTCTAAACGCGGGCATCTTTAAACCCAAAGCCTACTCCAAAGACTACCCTCCTCTTATCCATGAGCCAACGTCTGCTCAACAAGTTTTGTCAATAACAGAGTGGAAATTTGTTATGGATCGAGTTGAATCTCCGTGAAAAACCATACCCGGATTTGGTCCAATACTCGAGAATATGAATCGATCTCCAATAAATGGCTCTTCAATGTGAAACATCGTGTTGATGGCGAGTTGAGAGGTTAAAAGCCGACTCGTGACTAGGGGCTTCCAAAGAAAAATCCGACATTGATTTCTTTGATACTTTCACTGCCTTTAGAACCTCTCACTATCCGGATTGTGTTTCTTGGTTGTTACAAGAGGGTGACATATACACCAAGTGGATGTCAACAATGCGCTTTTCAATCGACTTGAAGGAAAATATCTATACGGATCAACCCGAGGGTTATGTCGATTTTAAACATTATTCTTATGTCCTGCAAATTGGTGAAAGTCTTATATGGGCTTAAATAAGCCCCTAAGGCTTGGTATGATACTATTAAAAGTTGCCTTTTGAAACTTGGATTTTGCAACTCCTTGTCAGATTCATCTCTGTTCTACAGAAATGATCATGGAAAATTGCTCATTATTCTAGTTTATGTTGATGATATTTTGGTCACTGGGAATGACAAGAGTTCAATTATGCAATTCATACAGACTTGACACAAATTTCTCTCTTAAAGATCTTAGCTGCGGAACTATTTTTTGGGCATAGAGGTTCACAGGTTTTCTGGTGGTGGCTACTTATCAATCAAACTAAGTATATAAAGGATCTTTTGCACAGACAGATATGACTCATTGCAAACTTTGTCCTACCCTTGTATTCCCAAAGGTCAAGCTTCTCTTTGCAGTGACAGTAGTTTTGAAAGCAGCCTCAATTATACAGGAGCACGGTTGGAGCCCTTCAGTACTTAGCTATGACAAGACCTTGCATCTCTTTCTCAGCCAACAAGCTGAGCCAATTTTTACATGCCCCTACAGGCAATCATTGGAAGGCATGCAAGAGGGTGCTTAGATATCTCAGTGGTACCATGGAGTTTGGGATCTCCTTTCACCGCTTCTAGACTACATTTGAGGGTTATGCGGATGCAGATTGGGCTAGTTGTGTTGATGACAGTGAAATCCACCAACTGGTGCCGTTTTGTTTCTCGCCCTAACATTATAGCTTGGAGTTCTGAAGGCAACAGTGATTGCTCTGAGTAGCACCGAATGAGAGTATAGGTCTCTCGCCTTTAGCCACCACAAAGCTCACTGGATCGCATCACTTGCAGAGTTTGGTGTTGTCTTTACCTCACCGTGTTATGGTGTGATAATGCGAGCCATTGCTCTTGCTTCCAATCCTATGTTTCATCAAAGATACCAAACACATTGAGATTGACATCCATTATATTAGGAGAAGGTTCAACAAAAACATTAGATATCAGTTTGTCCCCTCGTAAGATCAAAGGCGATGTGCTCACAAAGCCCCTATCCATTCGCAGATTTCACTCTTATGTCACAAGTTGTGCTTACAAAGCAGAGATTAGTTATGTTTGCAAATGAGCATGTTAGAGATATTGAGAAACATCTAGAAGATTGCACAGCGCTAGAATTTCGTTAAATGACGCTTATTTTGTTATAGTAGTTATTCAGCATTACTAACTGCTACATGTATTCGCCTATAAATACACAGACCTCGCCTTATGTAATCAGCTTTTTCATCATATCAATATAGCAAAGCCTTATATTCTTCTCTGCTCTTCTTATTCTTCTTGTACAATGGTTTACTATTCTATTCCAACATACTTATAGTAAAAATGTATTTTATGACAATAAACAATATTGACAAGAAATTTAAGTAGAAAATGTTAACCCAATTATATTTACATAAGCTTATTTATTGATATTACTTGAAAAAGATTATGGACATAAATAACAATCACAATGTCCGATATATTGTAGCACGCTTTCTTACTTCATATGTGTCGCTTTTACCATTTATAATAATAAGGGCTTAATTAATCCATTCTTTTACATGAAATTACTTTTGACTTTTTCATTGCAAATGAGTAGAAACATTATTTCCACCTTGCAAATAAGGTTACCTTTGCATAGAAAAAGTTCTCGATGAAAATGAAATTATTTTCAATTTTAACTTTTTTTAACAAATATTCTTTCGGAAAAACAACCAAACAATTTCTAATTACAATCACACTTTAAAACCATAACACAAAAACTTTTACTACAATCATGCAAATTTATGTCAAAAATATTCTTCAAAAACTATAACCAAACATATACTAATTTTCAAATACGATTTCCTGACAACAAACCGAACATATTATTATTTTTTCAAACGAAACCAATAGTCTTGTTTGTTTATGTTTCCAATAGCCTATTTCCATTTTCCAACTATTCATAAAAGTGGAATAATGTTTGTCCATAAAATATCAAATATAAATCATCATTTTCATTTTCTATTTTTCACATAAAACATCTTAAACCTATAATTTCTATTTTCAAACATATACACTACCCTATATCACACATCAATCACTATTCTCATACTTTAACTCAAAGCATACATGTGGGATCCACCACTATCAACTTTATATACTTAGGATTTGTTTGGGATCTTTATGGTATTAGATAAAATAATACTAATAATTGGTTTAGACTCGCCCACCCACATGTTTGGTGTTGTTTATTGTCATGTTCGGGGGTTTGGTATAATGCCTTGAGATTTGCAATTTTTATATTTGTAGTTTGTTTGGGAATGATGATATGGAGTGATAAGTCCCGAAATGACTAAAATACCCCATGTACATTTTTTAATCCTTTGAAAAAGAAAAATAGCTTTGTACTTCATTCCACCGAAATTAACCATCAACTGCTTCCAAATTTTGGCGACATGGTCCAGCTTTCCAAATCGCCGATTCACACTCAAAATCGCTCAATTTCCTTGTGAAAATGGACGGATCCGCCGCGACATAGTGGTCGAAAAAAATTCAAGAGCATTCAATTTTCCCTAAAATACTTCTCTTCTCGTGTAAAGATTGCATTTTTGTGTATTTTAGTGGTTTGTATGCAAAGTTTATCTTTGAAATCGATGCCAATTTAGATATTGAATATTTATTCATCATACATGTAGTTTTGTTGTTTCGAGATCAAGTTAAATAGGTTTATATTGTTAAAAAATTAGATGTTTCATGAAAAAATGTGGTGTTAGGAATTTTATTGTTTAGATTTTGATGAATGCCATGTAAAACTTAGAATAGAAAGTTGGCACCCCAATTTCTCGTTGTAAAATGCATTGTAATGAAAAGAGTGGCCAAGCCGAGCCAAGACAGCCTACGCCCTAACATGCAAGAAGACAAATCAAGATCGAAGGAAGACTCACGTGAGACACCGAGTATGGCAAAGAAGAGTAGACGGAACACTATCAGCAAGAATTGAGATACACTGAGTGGAGCATCACCAAGTCAACTCAAGAAAAGCCAAGCCTCAAGTTGAAGTGACAAGAGTCATCCAATGATTGAAGTTCGACTCTAAGTCACCTGGGGAAAGCAAGGAAATGCCAAGTCGAGATAATCAGAAAAGAATCACATGTACGTAAATCAAGAGATTTACTTAAACAAGTAATATCTCCATACAACCTTTCTTGGAGTGCTCACCCCGTAAGTGTGCAAAAGGAATGAACCAATGGGAAGCACTACACCGTGTCGAACTCAAAAGGTGAAAAGAATAATTCATACGAGGAAACGGCAATTCCAAGAATCGCATGCCAACGATCGCAAAGTGACTTTCAAAAATAAGCCTATCTCTTCAACGGGCAAATTTTTGAAAGTTCACTATAAAAGGCCGAGGAGTTAGTTTGAGAAAAAAATGCATGAATGACACATACGTGAGATATACAAGACATTAGAAAATCGAAACAATCTCAATCCTCAAGCCTACATTCAAGTACATCAATCCAACACTTACCTCGTGAAGGAAAGAGAGCTTCAACCACTGAAGAGGAAACCTTTGAAAACAAGGGGTCTACTTTCCAGAAGGATTGTAGAAAAGTTCAAAGTTGAACTAAGTCTTAAGATTTGGAGGGCTTCGTGATCAAATCCAAAGAGCTTGAGCAAGTGAGAGTTGTAGTAGCAAGGCAGCTGCCCTGTGAAGAAGCTTCGAGTCGAACGAGAAGCCACCGAGTGATCAAGCGCGTCTCCAGATCGAGTCCCAAATGATCAAGTCGGCCGTTGTGATCAAGACTTGTATCTGGACTGTTACCACTTTGTAAACCGATCATTACTTAGTGGATTCCTCCAGAGTTGGAGAAGAGAGGAGTAGAAGAATTACCCCATCTTCGAACCTTTATAAAAACTTTATCGTGTCATTTACATTTCAAAGATTTAAATTCCCCGCACTTTTAATTGCTTATATCTCACGATAAATTTGCTATCCATTTGATAATTTACAAGTACTAAATCAAGCTCTAATATCTTGCTTAATCAAACTTAAGGGTGTTAAGTCTTCCCAATGAAAATAAAACCACAAACAGTTAAATTGTAGCCAACAAATTGAAGTTACTCCATCAACATCTCACTGAAGTCTGTTGAAAGATTAACTCTACCGAGTGACTAATTCGATCGTCCATCAAGGACACATTGCGTGTAGAATTAACTCTATAGATTTAAAAGGACTAAATCGAAAATTTGCAAGGTTTATTCAACCCCCTTCTAAACCTTACACTTACACCCTTGGGACCTACAAGTGGTATCGTGAGCGGTTGGTTCATCAACCCTCCGACCGGTTATCGAACTAGATCTCCAAATTTTTCAAAGTCCGCTTTTAGTACTTAAACTTTCAAAACTCTTTTTATTAAAAATCATTATCATGGAAGAAATCTAACACGCATCCCTATGTTCACCATTGAAGAATTTGATGATTGGAAAATTCGTGATGCAGTGCTCATCTATCAAAGATTACATGATGAGATGTGGATAGTGATAGAAGATGGGCCTCTACAAATATTAAAGTGAACACAAATTGCATTTAAGAGTTGCAACCAAGGAGAAGAAGATGTTGTTCCTGCATCACCATGGTTGAAAACCAAGAACCGAGTGGACAAATGATGACGTAAAAAGATACAACCTGGATAATGTAGCCAAGGACATCCTCTACAAAACTCGACAAAGCCATGTTCAACAAAGTCAAATCATGCAAAACGGCTAAAGAAACTGGGGACAAGTCGACATTAATTTGTGAAGGCTCGTGAGCAAATCAAAGAAAACAAATTATCAAGAGTTGTACGACAAAAGTTTGAAAATTTCAAAATGATCTCAGGAGAGAATCGATCAACGGACGCCGGTTTACGTAAATCACAAATGAGTCAGTTTACACTTGGAAAAGAATATACATGTATGAAATGTGTATGAAGATCCTAAAAAGTCTTCCACTGAATGGGAAATAAAGGTCATGGCATCGAGACATTCCATGGACCTATCAAAGACATCCAACCATGAACTATTCTCGCACCTCAAAGCCTATGAGTTTGAGCCGAGAAGAAAAGACCGTGAAGAGACAATTGCACTCCAAAACAAACCGCTTCTAATTGTCAAAGATGGGAAGAGAGCCGAGGTCAAAGAGCAATTGAATTGAAGAAAGAAATAGCCCTAATGGTTAAAAGATTTAACAAGTTCTTTAACAAGAACTACAAGAGAGGAAAGGGTGAATCTTCCGTAAGACACTCAACCTCCCTCCAAATCAAGGGATGATAGGCCAACCAAGAGAATGATCATCAACAAGTTGAGTATCAAAGGACTCGACAACTCAAGAGTAGAAAGAGTCGATCAAAAGGTCAATATCTATGTTGGAATTGTAGACAACCAGTGTCACTATGCCATTGATCGCTTCATATCCTCGTAGTCAACAAGTACAGAATGAAGAAAGAAAGGTCTTCGTGAGAAAGAAGACAAGAAAAGAAAAAGGCAATGATGGTCGCAGAGATCGCCGAAAAATGCAAGTCAAGAGAGACAATGATTCGAGAGAGAAGCCGAAGCCGACTACTCGAGTGACTGAAGAAGAAGCCTTGATCCGCTTAACGGCCAAAGAACAAGATCAAGAAGATGAGGTACAATCTAATTCAACAAGCTCGCATACACTAGTGATAGTGATCGTGACACACACACTTCATCACCTATCGATCTTTATGATTCATTGTGCAAAATGATGAAAGATTTTGAGCACATTAAATCCTCACACACACTATTGAATGAGGAAAACAACCTACTTAAAAGTCAAAACTCAAAGTCGACTAAGGAGCCGAGTACTCTAAGTCAAATAGTCATGAAAATGAAAATTTAAAGGTCGAAAATGCTAAATTAGTAGCAGAAATTGATGCTATAGAAAAGAGGGAGAATGACTCAAAATGTTATCGCCTCATTCACTAAGGCATCTAAATCATCGATGATCTTATTATGAGTCAAAGAGAATGTGGAGACAAGACAAAGCTAGATTTAATTCCTTTGTGCCATGTCAAACCTCAAGAGTAATTTTGGAAAAAGGATCTTCAAGTCATGAAGAGTCCGAAAAACCCAAAACTCTAAATGTTGCACACACATTCATTCCAAAGCACAATACTAAGCAACCGGCCTTGGTTACAAAGGAAAAGGAAAACAACCTTAGCTTGAATATGCCGAAAGGATACCGAGAAGAGATTCAATGAGTCCTCAAGCAAACTCCTAACGTAAAAATACTCAGAAAGAAGAAACAGAGCTACCAAAAATTCCGTAAAATCCATAAAAGAAATACATATGATGGGAATGGTAGAAAATATCCAAGCCAAGCCGATTGGAACAATGTGAACTATCAAAGATGACTTATGGAATATAAGCCCAAGTGGCAAAGGCCTAGAACTCAACAAAGGCCATTCCAAAAGTATAAGAGCTTTCATCAAAGACACACATGCACCTAGCACTACACTCAAAAGCACCACAATTACCAAGGAAGGCAATTGCTAAAACACATATGCAGCATACGACAAAAGAGACAAATTGTATGAACCTAGAATCCCCAAGCAATTTGCCGTAATTAATTATGATTATGGCAATCGATAGATGGCAACCCCTTAGAGTCAAATCATTTGGCTATAGGTTGGTTGGATCATCTTACAATTTAATCCTCAGACCCGCATAAGTATGGGTACCTAAAACTTAATTTCCTTGATTGTGTTCAAGGAAATACCGAGTGCCAAGGAACCTGGTACACGGATAGTGGTCGCTCTCCACATATGACAGAAATAAGAGAAATCTGTCAAAATTCAAGGAAGTCAAATGAGCCAAAGTCATATTTGGGGGAAATGAAGCTCCTGGTGAAATAAGAGGCATCGATCCATCAAGAGGAATGGATTAGAAATCACAGATGTTGCATATGTTGAAGGACTCAACTTCAACCATCGAGCATCGCTACACTCCGCGGACATGGCTACAATGTTCGATTCAACATGGGTGTATGCCAAATCAAGGATATTGAATCAAATGAAGTGGTGCCGCAAGGAAATAGATGTAAGAATATGTATGTAGTGGATTGGTCAACTACAACACCCAAAGACTGCCTACTAGCAAAGAGCACAAATTGAATCAAGTCGTGGGCACAAAAAAGCCGAGTCACCCAATTTCAAAACAATTAACAAGCTAGCAAGAAGTCATCTTGTAGAAGGACTTCCATACTCAAGATACAAGAAGGAGAGTATATGTGATGCATGTCAAGGAAAACAAATCAAGTCATCATTCAAAGAAAAGACATGCCCATCCTCAACAAGAATATGCATCTACTTCATATGGATCTATTTGGCCCAAAGGGAACCACCAAAGATAAGTGGAAAGAAATACACCTTGGTGGTAGTAGATGACTACTCAAGATATACATGGACAATATTCATGTGCAAGAAGAAAGAAACCCTACAAAAACTACCACAACCGATGAAGAGAATTCAAAATGAGAAGAGTCAAACCATTATCAAAATAAGATCGATAGAGGAACCGAGTTTGTCAATGGAATAATAACTCAAGATTGTATTGAGAATGGTATGGTCATGAACTATCGCCAGCAAAGTGACTCCACAAACAGTAATGGAGTTGCAGAAAAAGAAGGAATGTAACCCTCAAAGAAGCAAAGAAGACCATGTTAGTCAAGCAGGTTACCAAAAAGATTTTGGGTCAAGCAATTAACACAAACTTGCTACACCCAAAAAGATGTATGATAAATAGACAAATTTGACAAAGACTCCCTATGAGATCCGGATCGAAGAAAACCAAATGTTGCATATTTCGTAATATTTCGATGTAAATGCTTCATCCACAACAATGGCAAAGACAACCTAAAGGCTTTTGATGCTAAGGCCGATGAAGGTATCTTCAGATACTCACCAAAGCAAAGCCTGCTGTAATACTCAATAAAAGAACTATGGTTACAGTAAGAATCCATTCATGTAGTATTCGATGAGCCAAATGTAAATGGAGAAGACATTGAAGAGTCATGATAAGTTGAAACATCCAATCATACGTAAGAGTCCCTACGCCTAAGTCAAGCCGGGATTATCAACTCGTAAGAAGATGAGATAGTCAATCTCAAAAGCACTGAAAATTTGGCTAAGTTGACCACGAAAGAGTCGACCACAAAGAACACAAACCGCAAGTCGATCAATCCAGCCTAACTTACTCCAACCTCGATGTAAGATGGCTAAGAGACCATCCAATTTAACTTGTCATTGGAGATATGAGAGAAGGTGTCAAAACAAGATCCGTAACTCAACAGAAGTTATGTTCACATGCTTCATTTCGCAAACAGAGCCAAAAGATGTGTCACAAGCATCGATGACACACATCGATTCAAGCTATGCAAGAAGAGTCAATCAGCTTTGAGAGAAATAAAGTATGGGAACTAGCAAAGCAAAGACCCATACATCAAAATGTTATTGGAACCAAATGGGTATTCGTAAATAAGATGAACGAGGAAGGCCTGCGGGTAAGAAATAAAGCAAGACTAGTAGCCAAAGGATATTGCCAAGAAGTTATGGATAGATTTTGATGAAACATTTGCCCTCGTAGCAAGATTGAAGCTATATGATGTTTCTTGCCCATGCACTCACAAGAATTTCATTGTATATCGATGGATGTAAAAAGTGCATTCCTAAACGGTTTATGGAAGAAGAAGTATATGTTGAACAACCTCCAGGATTTGAAAGTAAGACTCTTGGAGACAAGGTATACAAACTCAAGAAAGCCTTGTATGGATTGAAACAGCACCTGAGCATGGTATGATACCCGTCACAATTCCTAATCGAGAATGGATTCACAAAAGGAAAAGTAGATAGAACACTTTTCGTAATTCAAGACAAGAAGAGTATATCGCTTGTTCAAATATATGTGGATGACATCATTTTTGGATCCACTAACAAAGAGTCATGGTGAAAATTCTCAAACCTCATGCAAAGCAAATTTGAAATGAGCATGATGGGAGAGTCGACATTTTTCCTCGACTTCAAGTGAAACAACAAGGATGGAACCTTCATAAGTCAAACAAAATATACAAGAGATTTAATGAAGAAGTTTGGTATGGAAGAGAAGTCTTTCAGTAAAAATACCAATGAACACATCACCAAAATGGACATGGATGCAGATGGCAAGCCAGAGATCAAACAAGATACGAGCACTTATTGGATCATCGCTTCTATCTCACAAAAAGAAGCAGCGTACATCACCTTTGTCAGTAGGTGTATGTGCAAGATTTCAATCGCTCCAAAAGAGAGCCATATGACAAAGAAAGCCTAAAAGAATATCGAGATACTTTGAAAGGAAGCCAAGAAGAGGCCTATGGTATCCAAAGGAAGGTGGATTCGCACTAATGGCTATTCGACTCGACTACGCTCGGATGCAGAGCCGACAGAAAAGCACTTCGTGCACTCACAAATGCTAGGAACGACTAATTTCCCTGGTTTAGCAAGAAGCAAAACTCAATAGCCACCTCTACAAACCGAGGCGTAATACATATTCAGGGGCAAACACGCTGTGCCCAAGTCCTATGGATGAGACAACAAATGAGAGACTATGAAGTTGAAGAAAAAGAAATTCCAATCATGTGTGATAACACAAGTGCCATTGCAATCACTCAAAATCCTCGTGTTGCACTCAAGAACAAAACATATAGATGTCGATATCATTTCATAAGAGATCATGTTGAAAAGAAGGACATTATCTTGGAATACATCTCAACCGATAAACAACTAGCCGACATCTTCACAAAACCATTATGTGAGTCAAGATTTGAAGAACTCAAGCATGAGTTGGGGTTAATTGAATGAGCCGACACTGACAAATCAAAGAAGAGCATTAGAACAGAAAAGAAGTGAAAAAGAGTCGAAAAACAAAATCAACTCAAGAAATCACCAGACGGAAAGACAATTTACACCGAGTCACCGAGCCGAGTCACCAAGAGAATCGAGAGTAGAGTTAAACCGCCTAAGAGATAAGTCAATAACTTATGAGCAAAGTGACAAAAACGCAATGCTTTGACTTAGCGAATGTTTTAAGGAACACGCCAAAGATAATGATGATGTGTACATACATAAAGCCGCACACTAAGCTTATGATTGATATAAATGCCGCCGCATTAAATACGAGACGTGAAATGCTCATATAGCGCGTGCGAAATCCAAGCCGTTGATTTCGATCACAATTCAAAACCGTCGCACGCCCTTTCATAAACCATATTTAAACCATTTTCGCCCTGCTTTTCTCTCACACTTCTAAAACTGCTTCATTTTTTTCTCTCAAAAGCAAAGGCAAACTACTCTCAAACCCTATCAACATTCAAATCAATTTCTCGAGACTTTTCTTGATATAATTCTCGAGAAATGGCACCAACTTACGACTTTACTAAGTTAGGAAAGCAAATCCACACCGCTCGACGGTGGATTTCAACGGAATGGTGAAGGTAACAGGGTCCGACGACACCTGGTGTAAAGAAAATTGAAAAGTTGGAAACGTCCGGACTAAAACCATTTCTAACGCTGAATATCCTATGACCTATGTGGAGGAGGTCGCACAACCCTACGTGAATGCCGAGATTCACGACGAAGGAATCAAGTCATCTGCTCACGGAAGCACTGACTATCACCGCCAAGGATTTGTCAATATTGCTCACTACCCGCAGTAAGGAGCAATCAAATTAAGGAAGTCGATGTAAACTTGGCCGACGATGGAAAGAAATAGCCAAGTCCGACCTTGCCGATAAAATTATATACACAAAGAAACAAGAGATCGGCCAAGGAGGATTATCACAAATTGTTGGACATAGTTGCCAAATGTATCGACATCAAATTTGGCGCCTTTGACCAACTATCAAAGGCAAAGTCGGGTTGTGATGGCCGCAATCATCGAAGAAAAGAAGATAAACCGGGTCCGGGTTTATCTACAGCAGATCGCTTTAACGTGGGGAACAAGTCCTTCAAAGAAGATGGCACATTTGGAGGATCCTCGGGATATGGCCTGAGTGATCGCATCGCCATCGAGGTGAGAAAGACCTCTTAGACATGGGAAGGCCTTCCATGTTAACAAGAGGATGTTCGAGCTAACCTCTCCGTGCCTGGGCGAGCTTATGCCAAGAGAGTCGACACACACTGTGAGTGGGGAATCACCGACCAAGATACAAATGCTTCCTCCCGGCCAGAAGAAGAAAGTCGCCCGCACCGCTAAGAAGATCACGCTCGCAAAGAAAGAAAACCAAACATGCTCCCGCCGCAAGCATGTCACCCGCCCCACAGCTCGGTCACCCGCTCGCACAGAGGTCGAGAAGGACTCACAAATACCTTCTCCGATCGCTGGGCCAAAAGGAGGAGAATCGACAAGCCCTGCACGGCCGCCTCCTCGTAAACAAACACCAAGACGCCCCGCCGCCAAGACTCGTGAGGACACCGCCCAACTGTAAATTCCCCCGGTACAAACCAGAGACGAAGAAGACAACAAGGCCCAAACAGAGAAACCAATGAAATGGGCTTACTCAACTAGCACAAACACGAGACTATCGGGAGAAAGAGAGTCTCCGGGATGTAGTTGATGAAACAGCCCAAGTCTCGCCAAGGCGATCACAGAGGCAACTCAAGACACAGTAGCTCACACAAATTAAAACACAAGAAGAACCAGCCCAAGCAGATAGTGATGTAATGATCCTATCTCCACCTTACCCGCACATCCAAAATCGTCTCGCGTGAGTGGAGAAAATGGAAGTTGAGCAAGTCAAGGGAACAGCCCAACGGCCCGAGTTCATAGAAGAAGAAGAGGAATCGCTAAATTTCCTCGACTAACCATCGTGCTCCCAAAGACTTGATGAGGACAATCGCTAGACATCCTCGCAGCATCTACAAGGACAGGGAGAGAGCAAAGCAAGTCAAGAAGCCAAGACGTGAAAAGGCAAGATCCGCCCTATCTCCCGCACTACGTAACACTTCCATCCTCTTCTTGATGTCTTTCCGAAAGTGACGAGGAACTGAGAATGCCCGCCACGTAAGAGTTACAAATGCAGCAAGCATTGCATGAATCAAGAATCCTTCACGAGCAAAGACGATGGAGGACAGAGAGTCCTCCGTAACACACCTGAAATCGATCCAATGGGAGTGGTTCAAGAAATAGCCACCGATGTTGCCGCTACCACTTCCCCACCACTCGGAAGAAGGCAATAAGGAAATGGCGATGAAACCGGGCTAGTGGGGACCCCAACGAGCCAACCCCTATTCAAGGTGTGCTACCACCGCCCCAATGGCCGAACCATCAATTGCAAAATGGGAGTCCTGAGACGAGTGACCCCACTCCAAGTCACTCACCGGGCGCGCTGATCGAGGGGAAACTCCTTCCACCGCAGAAGGCCTGAGGATGCCGCAGATGACTCCACAAAGAAGCAAGGAGGCGAAAAAGAGAAATTACAATCACAAGAAGAACAAAGAAGTTGCCATCAACGAAGCTCGCATAGCTTGAGACTGTCTCACCGAGGTGCCAACCGCTCAAGGCTAATGACGCCGCCGATGCGCCGAGGCACGTGAAGCGAATGTACCGGGAGTTAACACTGGCGATGAAAGTGCAATCCATGGGGTTGAAACTCCAATGGATGCCATCGTAGAAGACCCTAAGACAACCGACATCGTCGAAAGTGAGACTAGTGCCTCGCAGCAAAGAGAGACCGGGCCGAGGAAATGAAGGCCCACGGGAGGTTGAGACTTCCCGGTAAAGAGGTCAAAGAGAGAACATCCCTCCCGCAATCATCAACCCATCCGAGAAGGAGATCAGCGCACTTCATGATTCCCGTGACAACCCCGATGTCACTTTTTTCCGGGATCAAGACGAAGAAGAAGCCGAGTCAACCCCATGACAAATCCAAAAGAATCACCATGGGCTGGTGTTCCAAGCACGAGTAAGTCCGATCCCAAGACTACTCACAAACTTTTAACTTTGATGATGAGCCACCTCTAGAAATCTCATCATCGTCCGATGACGCCGAGCAAGGCCGAGGACAAGTCAATCGAAAAGAAAATCACCGAGACCAACGGTTAAGACAAATGAGGCTCGCCAGTCGGTCTATTTCACAACCAAACCCACCAACTGTAAAACCACCGCTCCGCTCCTCAAGCTACAAACTGATCGATTCCCAAAAGAACTTCACGCGCACCACTCATCATCGAATGATCCGGTCAGCGGTGATGAATCTTTTGTAGAATCTTTCCCTTTCTCCGGAGATACCGTAACTCCACGAAGAGTCGAAAAACGAGCAAGCACGTTATCACGCATCACCTCCTCGCTTTTTCACTCAGTGCACCATTGTTCCACCGATTTTGATTTCGATGATGTATGGCCATCACCGCAATGTAAGTTAATCAACTAAAGTTCGAGAAATGTTCAAGCGCACTCTTGTGAAGTTGAAAAGATGGAGAGGCATCAGCCTCTTTGGACATGCGCCGACAACAGAGATGCCACCCTTACACCGACTTAAGAGGCATAACAAAGTTCAATAAGGAATGGTGGCAACAAAGAAGAATCAATGCGTGTGGAAAGTGAGATACTTAACCTTGTTTAACAAGTCGGGTGTGGAGAGCCGAGAATGTTGATGCGAAAACGAAGTTCGAGGGAACACATTGAGCATATGCATGAAGCTCACACCGCCGAGATCAAGTCGCTGCGTGAGCGTAATGCAAATGATATACAAAGATTTGGAAGAACACATGACAAGAAAATTCAGCCTTCTCATGGCCGAGATGAAGCCGATTTCAGCAGAATCCAACGCTACTAGATCTGAATTTCGTGCCGCATACAACGCAGCAGACTTGAAGCAAAATTCAACCATCGAAGACTTCGACTTCATGCTTGCCAAAGATGTTCCCCTGGGGTTCCTTTATCCTTTGATGATGCCAAAAAGGGGAAGAGGAATACCTTAAAGCAAAGAAAAAAGTCGAAAAAGAAGAGCTGAGAAGGAGCAAATTTGAGAAGGGAAAATCACCTGAGAAAAATTTGAAATCAAGAAAGGAAAGTCTCATTGAGGGGGAAGGATCAAAAGATATGACCTTGATGATTGCACAAACCCCCAACAGGGTCCTCACACAAAACTGACATTATAAGCAAAGAACTCCCCGTGACTCGCCACTCCAAGATCAGATCTATGGCCGAGAAGAGAAAAGAAATTGAAGCAGGATGAAGGAAGTGGAAGGAAGAATGGATGCCAGGGTGATGAACATCTTGAAAGAACATGGAGGCATTCCAGTTGACAGAGACACGTATGCCATTTCGTATGTCGGGACAGAGCAAGATCGCTTGACGAATTGAAAACGCCGAATCAAGGATATTTTGCAAATATGTCCATGGCTCAAGCTTGGGACTTCAGATCGGGAAAAGTGGTCTCATATGTGTGAAGAAGCCGACAGACAAGAGACTTCCGGCAGCAAATACACTCACGGGTCACTCGCTAGTCAATCACCGGGAAGACCCCAAGATAAAGATACGCCCGCAGGTAGTATGGTAAGCAGCAGAAATGATGGAGGAAGAAGCTTGCACCAGGCCTCCGCCCAAGAATATCGAATACGAGATCCCGGAAAGAAAGGAGGGATCTACTGGCCGGGCTTGACCAAGTGGCAAATTTGCGAGTGGCTAAAACTAACGCCGAGTATGCAAAGAGAATAGAAGAAAACAAAAGACAAACTCACGCTATGGCAGAGAGACAGAAAGACTAAGGAAAGATGAAGCCGCTGGAAGGCATATGAGAAGAAAAAGAAGGCAAATTGACGACGAGAAAAAAAGAAGAGAAGAAGATGCCGATCAAGATGAAAGAAGGAGACAACAAGGAGATGAAGTGTGTTGCCCAACCCTTCATGTATTTTATTATGTAAATACATACAATGTAAGTCTTCTCGTAATAGAATTATAAATTTTTTTGTGAAGACAGCTTATATACTCGATACACCTTGTAAACAGTTGTGTTAAGTACAAGAATGATATGATCAATAAAAATATTGATTCTCGCGATACATTCTATGTCAATACACTATCTCAGTATGTATCTTTGTTATTTACATATTTGTATGATCTAAGTTTTGGCATCATCAAAAAGGGGGAAATTGTTAGGAATTTTATTGTTTAGATTTTGATGAATGCCATGTAAAACTTAGAATAGAAAGTTGGCACCCCAATTTCGTTGTAAAATGCATTGTAATGAAAAGAGTCGCCAAGCCGAGTCAAGACAGCCTACGCCCTAACATGCAAGAAGACAATCAAGATGGAAGGAAGACTTGTGAGAGACACCGAGTATGGCAAAGAAGAGTAGACGGGAACACTATCAAGAAGAACGAGATGCAATGAGTGGAGCATCACCAAGTCAACTCAAGAAAAGCCAAGCTCAAGTTGAAGTGATGTAAGAGTCATCCACGATTGGAAGTTCGACTCTAAGTCACCTGGGGAAAGCAAGGAAATGCGCCAAGTCGAGATAATCAGTAAAAGAACCGTTACGTAAATCAAGAGATTTACTTAAACAAGTAATATCTCCATACAACCTTTCTTGGAGTGCTCACCCCTTAAGCGTGCAAAAGGAATGAACCAATGGGAAGCACTACACCGTGTCGAACTCAAAAGGTGAAAAGAATAATTCATACGAGGAAACGGCAATTCCAAGAATCGCAAGCCAACGACGCAAAGTGACTTTCAAAAAATAAGCCTATCTCTTCAACGGGCAAATTTTTGAAAGTTCACTATAAAAGGCCGAGGAGTTAGTTTGAGAAAAAAATGCATGAATGACACATACGTGAGATATACAAGCACATTAGAAAAATCAAACAATCTCAATCCTCAAGCCTACATTCTCAAGACATCAATCCAACACTTACCCGTGAAGGAAAGAGAGCTTCAACCAGCTTGAAGAGAAACCTTTGAAAACAAGGGGTCTACTTTCCAGAAGGATTGTAGAAAAGTTCAAAGTTGAACTAAGTCTTAAGATTTGGAGGGCTTCGTGATCAAATCCAAAGAGTTTGAGCAAGTGAGCTGAGTAGCAAGGCAACCGCCTGCGGAAGAAGCCGAGTCGAACGCAGAAGCCACCGAGTGATCAAGGCGTCTCCGTGATCGAGTCCCAAATGATCAAGTCGGCCGTTGTGATCAAGACTTGATCCGGATCGTTACCACTTTGTAAACCGATCATTACTTAGTGGATTCCTCCAGAGTTGAGAAGAGAGGAGAGAAGAATTACCCCATCTTCGAACCTCTATAAAAACTTTATCGTGTCATTTACATTTCAAAGATTTAAATTCCTCGCACTTTTAATTGCTTATATCTCACGATAAATTTGCTATCCATTTGATAATTTACAAGTACTAAATCAAGCTCTAATATCTTGCTTAATCAAACTTAAGGGTGTTAAGTCTTCCCATTGAAAAATAAAACCACAATTGAAGTTAAATTGTAGCCAAAATTTGAGTTACTCCATCAACAACTCACCGAAATCATGTTGAAAGATTAACTCTACCGAGTGACTAATTCGATCGGTCCATCAAGGACACAATTGTAGAATTAACTCAGAGATTTAAAATGACTAAATCGAAAATTTGGTAAGGTTTATTCAACCCCCTTCTAAACCTTACACTTACACCCTGGGGACCTACATGTGGTAATACACGACTTGCATAATTACCGAATTTGTGAAATGTTTGAAATTATGGTTTCAGACAGGTTTCGATATTTAAGTCGAATTATATGTATCAATATTTTCATGTGTTTTATTGTGCCTTTTTTTTTATCAATATCTCGTGATCAAATATATGTTCCGCCATCGCTTGTTTGTTATGTAAACTTAATTGTAGATTAACTTTGTGCTTGATGTTACTATAGTTAATGTAATTTTTGGTACTCAATTGAATGTTCAAACATTATTTAAGCTCGCTTTTTCAAATTTCAAGTAATTTAAATCAAGTGCTAGACCGAAATGTAATCGCTAATTCTAGGTTTTTGAGTGAATTTGACAATGAGTTCGAGCAATAGCAATCCTATTTCAAGTGGTAGTGTTTACGCACATCGATGCAGTCTTGTGGTGGAGAAGTTCCTATGCGATGTTATCGTGGTTTTCAATTGAGAGTACAAACATCTAAGACAAAAGCCAACCCCTGGCCGACGGTTTATATCTTGTCCGCAAAGAGGGGTATGATATTAATAATTAGTCCTACATTGAAATTAATATTTGGAAGTTATCACAATCTTTAACGTTTTTTTTCGTAATAACAAATGTGGATTCTTCTATGCGATCCGCATTGTTGATCATTCACAACAAGTCATTAATGGATCGTAGACAACCTTAATGCCGCATAGGCGCATTGGTTTTCGTTAAAGCCCGTAAAACAACAACTTCACAGATTACTAAGCTCTTGTTGCTTATAACATTGGTTGTCATGTCATGTTTGCTTGTTTTAGCCACAAATTTGTTTGTTCTTATTAGTGGTATATTATTAAGTTGCCATCGATTATAAGGTGACACTAGTAAGCAATGTAATAGGGCCTTAGTAGTTGATATTTGTAATATGTAGTTTAGTTGTAGTATAAGACTTACACAACCAATTTCAAACCTCGTATTAGTTCTTAATATTTGTCATCCGGTTTTGAATCAATGTTCCTTTTTAAAGGATGATATGGAGTATTCATTACAAATTTAATGGGGTGCATTTTTAATTTCCTTATTTATGGTTTGGTGGCCTTTTGATTTTGTTCTAGGAAATACCATAACTTTACACATGTCTCCATGGAGTTAAAAAGACAGTAGTCATGTTCAAGTAAGATGTCCGCATGTATGGAAAGCAATAATGTGAAAAATATTTTATTCTCCAATCAAGTGATGTAAGATTCTTTGCATGCATTTGGCAAATTTTTGTTCAGATACTTTAACATTACTTGTCTTATCCTATCGATATGGTGATCACTTGTGTATGTAATTTCCAACCCCCACTCATTCCAAATTTGACTAGACAAATCCATCGAGGCATTTTGGCAAAGTTGTTTACTTCATTTCACTTTCTATAAATTGCCATTTGGTATTGACGTACAAAAATACACTTTCCAAAAAGATCCATATCAACTACAAGAAAAAGGTGTTTCACAAAGAAAATGGCTCCAAATTTCCTACTAAGACAAGAGGACTTCATATATGATTTGGAGTGGATGGAACGCTACGATAAGCTTTTCATTGACGCTCTACTTGATCAACATGCTATTGGCAACTTCACATCCGATGGGTTGAATGTTCATGCGCTACTAATTGCCCAAGAAGTTGTGAACAGGAACTAGAGAAAGCTTTCACATTTGACTACATGAAGGAGAGGCTTAGCGATCGAGAAAAAGGTACTACGTGTTTCGTTGGGTCAAACGAAGGCATGGTGTTAGGTTTGATCCTAACACAAATATGATGCATGCTCCCGAATTCATTTGGAATGAGATCATGCAGTAACTTCCTTAATTTTGTAACTTATAGCCAAAATTGGAATTTCAAATATTAACATTAAATTATTTGTAGGAAAATGAGTTTGGGATTGCTTATCACGAATTTGGTGACCCCGATCGCCCGAACTAGAACGACTATTTACTAAAAATGAAAATGTGTTGATTGATAATGAACATGAAATCATTAACATATCATCCGATGGTGAAAGTGAGGCTATCGGTGATAAGGATGGTATGCCAAAACCCGCTCCCGAGCACTCCATTATCAACATATCGTCATCGCGGGTCGCCTAAGGATCGCTTTTCCGAACTATTTAGAGCAATACGTTCCTAACGCTGGGTCTCGATTCAAAGCTCCGTCAATCGCCCGCTTCCACCCCACAAAGCCGACCACCATTCCCGGACCATCCTTCTATCGTAGTCCTACCCGTCCTCCGCGTCCACCACGTCCGTCCTTTCCATCTCCTCGCTAAAAGTGTAGCTTCCCAGCTTCATCGTGCAAGCCCGTTTAATATGGAGTCTTGTTTAGTTATGTTTTATTTGTAGCCTTTTCAAAATAGGTGTTTCATCCAATTTTCAAAAATGGATGTTCACTCCTGACGGGTTGGTGTTTTTTTTTTTAAGTTTATGCATTAACTTATGTGTCTGTAATATTTCTTATGTATGGTGTGCGACTATTATATGTTGAAATCGTTCTAATGTGTAATGAAGTTATTATGTTTCGTGTGTAACTATTGTGTCCCAATGGTAGATACAAGTTGGTTTAAGAATTAGGGAGAAATTGTTGTTTAATTAAAAAGAAGATCTTAAAATATATGACTAATAAGCGTTAAAAATTCATAGCAGTTCAACTTGTTTATGGATTTTTTAACTATACCATATCCCTACATGCTTAACATTATTTGGTTTGGAAAAAAACATTTATAAATATTTGAGATATATATATATATATATAATGCTGAAATAGAATACAACATTATAATTAAATACCGATTCATAACATATGCATACATCTAGTACTTGCATATTTTGGCAAACCCACATTAATGTTGAAAATTTGGGATAGCCAAATACATAAGATAAGTTCTGCGAAAATTATATCCAAATTGCATAAGAACCATACATATCCTACTTAAAACCTTAGCAATCGCATTAAATCATTCCCTAGATACGACATCGAACATAGCAAAACATTCCATGTTCCATCTACTCCTCCGGGAGGAGGGGTCGATCCAAGCAAATCCTACCATGAATGCGTTCAATCTCCGTCGAATAGACGCCTCAAATTCTATGGTAGCCTCCTCATCGATGACGAACTATAGATCTCCAACGGATCGTCCCGGTTGTACCCAAGTAGTCCATGAAAGTCAATAGCCGCAACTTCTCTTGTGTAGAACGTTTCAAGACATTCCATGTACATGAAGAATCCATAGTTTCGAAATAACGGTATAAGGTCGATTCCTATACATGGACATTAATTAGATAGTTGTTTGAAAAGAAAAGTTATCTTTTAAGATTGCTAGTTATTTAAGTACCTGGCCAATGGAGTTCCAAAGAAGATGCATCGACAAATACCTTGTTAGTTTCGACGTTATAATCAACGCCTAAGTTAGTTGCGTAAACACCAAAAATGCGTCAAAATTAGTTCAAGCATGCGAATTTTGTTGATCACCTTAAGAGTTTGAAATCCTTGCTTGTTATTGCCTAGTTGACGAGTCACCAGAAATATTGAATTGAAAACACTTGCGTCACGAATATCGCATGGTCACGACACAAAGTTGAAAAAATTTTAACACCGGCCTTCATCTGCTTCACCATCCATCCTCCTCGCACAACATTGCGGGCACATTGATTTCGAGTCTTCACCATTTGGGTCGCCTACAAATTGAAAAATTCGATCCTTAGTACATACAAATTTCTATTACAATATAAACTAGCTAAATACAAAAGATTGCTATTTATGTAATAAAGATCAAAAAAAATGCTACATAGTATATTACCTTTTGGAGGAGTATCGAATCGATCAATGTATCGCAAGATTTAAAGGTCCGTAATAGATGCCATAACAAGGTCTATATATAGTGGTTCAAATGAAGGATGGTAGTTGAAGAGTTAAATGATCTCCTATTCATCTTATGACCGATTTTGATGTTGAGAGCACAATAAATGGTTCACCAAACTTCACAATTTAATAGACTCCAACTACCCGTTTTTCATAATTAAGTGATCTCACTCATTGTTGGTAGCATACACCCAAAAGCATTAAATACCAACACCCCAAACAATCGACTATACTATCTCGCAACCTTTGCAATTGATAACAAACTTAAATAGCATATTAAAGTTAAACATATTTATCCATCAAAATATCACCAATTTATACATATCAAAGTTCAGTACCATTGCCCATGCAATTTTCTGAATTATATAAACATGACAAATTCACCCCATATGGTGTACATAGTACACACAAAACAAAAGATGGGAATGATAAAGTCATCCAAAAGGGAAGTGCCAAAAATAGTCAAAATAAAACATCCTTATAAATGGTAGTTAGAGTTAAATTTTCCCAAGACACATCATGTCAACCATGACGCTTGTGGGCGTCATCCAGATCGAAAAAGAGATCAAGGTCTTTGGTGTCACCGCACAATCTCTTAGCCACAACAATCTTTTTCTTCAATGATATGAATTGCATAATGCATAAAGTGCATCAAAACCGCCATGCGAGAGATGCAGACGCATCCTGCTCAAACCCAATACGCTTGGCCGATCTCCCAATCGTGCTTCCGTCTTCTCACGTAAATTATTGAGTAACTCCATGACCCGCTCTTCCAAAGATCATCGCTTTTTTTTTTTTTTGGAGGACTTGGACTTCTTTGTTGCACTACTTTCACCACGGTAGGTCGATGTGTTGTCGCAACATCATCTACGGTAGGCGTTTGAGGGTCCGGTTTTGAGTGTCCGATTTGGAGTCGACTCGCCAGAGGGTTGCTATTATTGTTTTCAGCGCACCACTACGGATGTCTTGTATGACATCATGAAATGCCTCTGCGTTTTCACCACGCCTGCCTTTTCCGAAGATCTCGCACTAATCTTTAAAATATGGCCACGACTTATATCGCATAGCCTTAGCATTTGCATCCATCCAAAACATAAAAACATAAAGAAATGTTACCAAAATTTATCAAGTACATAGTAAGAATTATGTAGCGATTTCAATAAAAGGGGACACTTATTACCTTAATGTAGTCGTTCCATTTGACTTCGTCCTTCACAATCAAAGTATTAGCGTAATCGTTCCACTCAAAGCCTAACGTGCCAACATCGAACTCGGCGACCCATAGTTCAGCCTTCCACACATGAATCTTAGAATTAATGTGCGGATCGCTTCAAATCTATGCCACGGGAAAGCCTTGGCCATTGCATGTTCCAAAGTGACTTGATATCCGTGATTTGAATCCGTTGTCACATTTCCAACCTTGCACCACAATTTCCTTCAATGCATGCACAGACATATTCTTCTTCCATCGTCCGCCTACGCCATCGTGAGTATTTTTTCGAATGGTACCCGCCCTCGGGAACACCGCCCGATGACGACATGAGACCAAATATATTAAAAACCAAAAACATGTTACAACGTTTAACAATTACAATTGATTCATTCCAAGTAATGCGAACAAATCAAATAATATGCACCCAAAATTGTACATTACTACAAATCACATAAACGTTCAAGCAACTATTAATTTGACAACATATTCAAATGATAATGTCATACATCCATAATAAAACATCGAACATAGCAAACATTCTCAAATTACAAAAGACATAGTATAAATCAAATTAACATATTGTCTCGATTTTCACACAACATCAAATTACACAATTTGGTACTACGTGACCTTGATTGCTCAATCATCTTGCCCTCCATTCATTATACATTGACATTGCAAGATTGTCTCGCCATTCAAACCCAAATTTGAGAAGACTCCACCACTTGAACATAATCATGTTCTTCATGATCGCTCGCTTTCGCCAACATCATATTCGTGTATGTCCTCCTCCATTGGATCGTAAGCCATTGTGGTTCGTATAAAGTTATGGAGTAAGCAACACGCCATGATAATGCAATTTTGTGTCTTTATTGGATAAAATGAATTGCTTCTAAGGATAGCCCATCGTGCCTTCAAAATCCTAAATGATCGCTCAATTATGTTCCGTGCTTTGGCATGTCTTAGATTGAATAATTCTCTAAAATTTTGCGGTGCAGACGGGTCCGTGACCCCATTCATCAAGATGGTACCTAACACCTCTATACGGAGTTAAAAATCCAGGTCCATTGGCGTACTCCACAATCACACAAGTAATAAGTTCCGAAATGTGGTAATAAGAAAGCATTATTATCAATCGTAATAGTGTCATTAGATTTTTTTAATTTAGTAGTTAGAAATTATTCTACAAACAAATACACTTACAAAGCAGGCACCTTTAGCCCATTAGGTCGGTAATAAAGATCTCGCAAAACTCGACTATCCGCCGCAGATCCCTCCCATCCGCAGAACGAACGTATAATTCATCGATCGATTACAAACCCAAGAACATCGATGTAAATTTCTCCTTTACGATTCCTATAACGTGCCTTGTCAATTTGAGAAACCGGACCTCAATATATGTCCCATCTAGTGCACCTAAACAACCCTAACAAACCATCGCAAAATTGTGGCCAAAATTATTTAATGTATTCTTGAAATTGATAGAGATATAGTTTTCTTTTAATTAGATAATGGTAGAATGTATATTGATAGAAATTACCTTGAACCACTTCCAAGTTTCATCATTACAGTCATCACCACGGGTTGTGGTTCACATAATATAATATTATGGAGTCTTAGCACAAAGATGAAGAACGGCATTGAAATGTTTGCCGATCGTATATCCCGAGCGCTTTGAAGTCAAATTTCACAACAACATTTTTTTTGTGATGGGCAAGAACAGAGATAAAGATTGCAACTTGTTCACTTATTTGAACATTTCTTGTCCTTTGCAACCCTCCAACGGTCTCAATAAGTAAACAAAGTCTACCAAATGCATTTATGTCCATTCTTAGTTGTTGTATGCAAGCGGTATCACTAATAGCGATCAATTCTTCCATATGCTCAACTTGACGGGTAGACGGTCAATCATCCTATATGGAGCACGGACAACCTCCTCTACGCCGACGCCGATTTAACATAAGACGCGGTGGAAAAACTCACAAAGAGTAGGAAAAATTTGATAATTGTAATTATTTCTTCAATTATGACAACCACATGAACCTCTTTCTTCGTCCATCTATAATTTTCAATCGATCATCATAAATTTTTAGTAAAAACCAACAGAAAACTAAATTATTATAATTTGACTTAAATGAGACATATGTATTCTTCTTTCACAAAAGTGCTTCATGTAAATTTCTTCAAATGACCCATTTATGATTACACACAACCACAAAACCTTTTTATAGTATCATCACCTCAATCAATATCCATTTCATTCTAGAAATCACTTTTGTACAAACAAAAGACCATACATAGCAAAATGCGAAATGTAACCATAACACAGAAATCAAGGAAACAACATGCTCCATAACAAAATCAGGAAAATTCTAAGAAGAAAAAATCGGTGTCTTCGTGAGCAATTAAAACTTTCATTAACCATATATTTTCACACAAATAAGCACGAGGTAGATTAGGGAAACAAATCACAGAGATGAAAATAAATTTGATGCTCAGACACTCGAAATTGAATGCGACTTGCGCAGACAAGGATAAACAAACAAAATAGAAATTTGCGAACCCGTTTGAAATCCACATAAAGATCGTTGCATCCCATTTCCAAGTCGGATGTATAAAATCAAAAGGAAATAAATTAATTAGTTCGAAATATATTTAGATATATATAACTAATTTGGTTTCGTAAATCAAAAATAACTCACCCAATCGAACTCGAATCTTCTCGCTCTCCCTGTTTTTTTCCACGTTCTACTTCCGAAAAAAAAAAAGCAAAAATGTTCGACCATTAACTTTTTTCCAAATCACTTGAAACTAGAGCAACTTGTAATATGTTGAAACAAACATTTTTTTCGAAAAAAATTTCCACAAAATCAAAGCTTAAGGTTACCTCGCGATGAAAGATGGGAGAGTTTCGTGAAGTGGTAGCTAGGGTTTTTCATTTTCTTTGAGTGAGAATGTATACATATTTGGGCATTTCAAATTTTTAAGTGGTTTGGGGAGATAATGGTAATTGTGCGACACTTTTGAGGGCATTGCAGACTTTTCTCAAAGTAGTAAAAGCCATTATAAATTAATAGGAGGGGGCCAGGTCATATACATAATAAATGGTTGGTGTGACTTAGTAATGGGCCCATGGGCTAATATCGGGCTACTAACACAAATGGAAAACATGATATTGCAGATGATAAAGACCCTTTTCACACGATTTATAAGTTCCCAAACGAATCCTTAAAATATTATTATTTTTAAATTATATCTATCTAATGGGACTCACCACCTACAATCTTACAAATATAATATTATATATTTAAATTAAAATATTGAAAGTAGACCCACCACCATCAACTTTTCAATTATATACATAAAATAATATTTCAAAACTACTCAACCAAATACAATCTCATTTCTAACCCTACATAAAATACATTTTAATTCATTCATCCAAACATAATTCCATTTCCACACGAAAATTAATAAATTTTCAAAATTTTATTTCCAACTCCAGAAACTGGAAAGAGACCATGAAAATATAAACAAACGGGCTAACTCTTGAAAATTAATTTCCAAACACTGGGGACAAAAATTGACTTGTAAATACATATCGTGCAAATCTTCTCCAAAGCCCAATGAAGGCATTGTACTTTTAGGCTTGAAAAGTTGTACCCTTAAAACTTGACAATATCTAAACCCCATTTGTCACAATTTGATGCAAATCTTGGGGATAGTCTTATCCCAAGTCCCAATTATTTTATTTGGAGAAAAAGAAAAACACAAAAAAACTGGCAACTGGTTCAACCGGTAAAAAGAGCTAGGCAAGAAGCTAGCCGGACCTTAAATAGCTGAGAAGCACACGTTATATCGGTTAGGGCTCTAACGAAAACGAAGCCGGAGAAGAGGGCTGGAGCAAATTATCTTATCTTTACATACAGATACACAGCACCAAGGTAATAATTTTCAGATTTTGATTATTCAAATTCCCTTAAAAATTCATTAATCTCAGATCTACCTATCGTATTTTTATCGCCAAAATCCCTTTTTTCGGCCTTTTTAATATTAGTAATAATAAGAGTTCGCTGTTTTGTTTTCTTTTTGTTTTTCTTTTGTTTGTTAGATATAAATATGTATGTTGTTTTTTGTGTTTTAATTCTGTCTTTTGTTGTTTTGATTTTTGTTTTTCTAGAGCATGGATCGGTACCAGAAGGTGGAGAAGCCAAAAGTGGAAACACCGATTGCTGAAAATGAGATTCGGATTACGAGCCAAGGCAGGATGCGAAGCTACATCACTTATGCCCTGACTCTGCTTCAGGTATTTATACATTTCCATGTTTAAGTAATTGGTCTATTATAAGAGAATCTTTTGGTAGATTATATAATATAGATTGTTTTGCCGCCTTGTTGTTTTTATATTACACACATACACATATATATGTATGATTTACAATTTCTTGCTTTATCCCATTGGCCGAAATCTGGATTGAGTTATAAAAGGTGGTGTTGCATTCTTTATTCCTCAGAGGAATGCTAGTGGGTTCATTTATCAGGGCATGTACTGGCTGTCTAAATGGATTTTTTTGTTTATGGGCATAGGAGATATAACTGACAAAGTTTAATTCTTTTCGTAATTAGCCATTTCCAATTGTCATTTCAATATTCTAGAATTTCATACTACCCTATTGTCCAAGGCTAAAATTGAACCCAAGTAAAAGGCAGTACTTTATAACTGTTACATGCGACAGTATTAATGGAAATTTTATTTAGTCACTCAAATATTTATGTAATCCTGCTTTTTATTTAAAACAATGGTTGTATAGGAGAATCATGATTTAAGATTCAGAATTTCAAGGTGTGCTTCAAAGAACTTAAAGCAAATGTATTAGGCAAGCTCAATCTCTGTTTCAAAAATGTATTGTACCCTAATATGATCTAGGCCCAATGAATAAAAATCTGTTAAATTCGGGGACTTGGTACGGTCCCACACATGAAGCGTACCCAATATGGGGAAGAGAGTCCAAGCCCACCAAATGAGGTTCCATCCTAAAACCAATTGGTGATAGGAGGAGTAGCTCACTTTGCTTATAAAGTGGACTCTCTTCCCTTAATCAATCCGTGTGGGACAACTCACAAGTGACATATCTCAACACGCCCTCCTCACTTGTGAGTCCTTCGTCAATCCATTAATCATTTAATTATCATCACAGATCCACCATGCTCAATCACATCATGTGATACGACCCACCTCGGGCCTAGCATGGGCCGCGCTCGATACCATGTTAAATTCGGGGGACCTGGTACGGTCCCACACATGAAGCGCACCCAATATGGGGAAGAGAGTCCAAGCCCACCAAATGAGGTTCCATCCTAAAACCAATTGGTGATAGGAGGAGTAGCTCACTTGGCTTATAAAGTGGACTCTCTTCCCTTAATCAATCCATGTGGGACAACTCACAAGTGACATATCTCAACAAAATCCAAGAGATTTTTTTATTGTTATATGTTCATATTTGAACTTTGACGACAGAAATAAATTTCTAGTGATGTTTTTCGAAACAAGCAGGGTTGATGGTATATCTTACAATAGTTTGTTGCTTTTTGATTGCTGTTTCTGATCTGTTGAAAAAATTGCTGATGCATGTTTTATCATTTAAATAGCTGTTAAAATTGCACCATTTATATGCTCAAACTGACAAGTGTGGTAAGGGGAGACATATTTCCGGGATACCCCGACTATATAGTTTGTCTTAGTTTAGAGACTGCATCGGTCTCATTCTGATTCGTGTTTTGAATTTTTTTTATCAATATATCGAATAATTTTCATGCTTGATTATGTGGACAAATATTTTTTCAGAGAATTTGGTTTCTCCAATTTATTATGCAACACAATTGTAGGAAAAGGGTTCAGATGATATTGTGTTCAAGGCAATGGGCAGAGCCATCAACAAAACTGTCACAATCGTGGAGTTAATCAAGGTTTTCTTTTGGTGATTCTTATAGCTTTAGCTATTGGTATTTTTATCTGATGGTTATCTCAAGATATTATGATTTTCTTTAATTCAGAGGAGAATTGTTGGTCTTCACCAAATCACAGCAATTCAATCCACTGACATAACTGACACATGGGAACCCCTGGAGGAAGGGCTCCAAACGTAAGTGCAAACAGATTTGGAAAAGAAACTGTCTAAACTCTGCATTTAGATAACGTCCTGTCTGGATAAGGTTTGGATGATGACTGCCTTTTTTGACTTTCCATTTGTTCATTGTAACAGTCTGGAAACCACAAGGAAAGTTTCGATGGTCACAATTACTCTCTCGAAAAAGGAGTTAGATAAGGCAAATATTGGGTGAGTTACTGAAGGTTTCTTCTGTCTGCGAAGTTTGCATGTTCTGCTCTGTTTGCAGTGTTAACTTAATTTTACAAGGAAGAATACATCGAGTTTAACTTATTGTTCTTTTGGTTGTAAAGACAAAATCACCTTTTCCCCTTCTTAATTATGGACATCAAAAAACTGTTGGGCATTTGTAAGAGTACCACTCTGTTCGTGAAGTGTAAACTGTTCTTGTGCTTTTAACGAATCATCTTCATGCAAGTGTGGTTATTGATGGGCCATTATGTGCTGTAGATACCAACCTCCGATACCAGCAGACCAGGTCAAGGTGTCTACAGAGCTTGACTATGATGGAGGTGGTGTCACATTTTCTGATTCCTGTACTTCGTATATTCCTGCAAGTCTTATTTTTTAACATATTGTATTTGTGTAGAGGGATCACCTCCTACCCGAGGGAGAGGTCGAGGTGGAAGAGGGAGGGGGAGGTTTAGAGCTCCATCTGGTATGAATTCGATTGATCAGTTTGTTGATTCAGGTTTTTTGAACACCAGATTTTTGGAAGTTGTTGATCTTGCTGTCCATTAGTATTGGAAATTCTAGCACTCTTTAATGTATTCTTAGAGTATCTGTCCTATTGTTTCTATAGGGAATGGTTATCCACCTGCTGAATACGATGATGGTGGCTATGAGAGGAACCGTGGGTATCCCAGGGTAGGGGACGAGGCAGAGGTCGCAGTTTCCGTGGTCGTGGGAGGGGAGGGTACAATGGTCCTCAGATGGATGCTCAGCATGATGCTGTAGGCTACAATCAAGAAGCACCGCGAGGTACTGCTTCTCTTATTGGGTTGATGCTTTTCTATATTGTTTGAGATTTACAGCTCTTTTAAGGACTGTTTAGATGTAGGCAGAACCTTGTTTGCTTATGAGCCCAAAAAGTCAAACAAAACTTTGTTAAAACTAAAATATAGTTCTTTTATGTCTGACCTATGTTGTTGTAGCCTTGTAAGTCATGTATTTTGTTTGATGAAGTCATTAGCATTTAGGCATTGATGGGGAACTCTTTTAAATATATCTGATAATGTGTTGAAGAGTGAGAAGGCCTGCTCCTTGTGTGTCTTTGTGTATATGAGAATCCTTTGCTTTCAGTTGGGGAGAAACAAGCGTTGGAGGCGTTACATTTTTGTACTAATCTTGTTTTTTGAATAATCATAACCTTTAGGATTAATTACAACAAATACCATTGAGGTTTAGTCTAATTATTTATTAAAAACCCCAGCTACATCTTTTAAAATTAGGAATATCCAATGATATTTGTTTCTATTTTATGAATTATAACCTCAATATGGGGTATTTGTTAAGAAAATACAATCCTCAAGGGGGTTGTAATATACCTTAAGGGGGTTGTTGTAACTTTGATAGAAATTGGATTTCTTTGAAATTAAATCAAACCTCAAAGGTAGTTTTTGTAATTATCCCTATCCTTCATCTACTTTTCCCCATCATTATTGCTTCTACTATACCCATAAAACTTGATTTGTTATGTTTGCTTAGTTGCTTAGTTAAAAAGGTTACTAATATCAGTATGCCTGGCTGATTTTTCTCTGCTGCAGGTTGTGGCCGTGGGAGGGGGACTCGTGGCAGGGACGTGGATTCAGAGCTAATGGGCCGGTCCAAGCTGCTGCTTGAGTTGCTTAGGTGTTCAATTGGGGGTTATTTATGAGGAGAATATGCTGTTCTTTGAGTTGTTGGATATCCTCCCATTTCTATGTTTTTCCATAGTTAGTTTTACCTTTAGGATGTCATCTGTAATCATTGTAGACTAACTTGGGCCGCGCTTGCGTGGTGAGTCTTTTTGTTTTCTCTGTCATTTTCTCCCCTTTCTGGCTTCCCTAGTTGTTTAGTTGTTTTAATCAAGTGTAACCTTATAGGTGAGCACCACATTCTTTAATTTGTATGTCTGGATAAGCTTGTTTATTGATATTTGTTACTCTATAGATGGACATCCTTTTGTCTTCTCTTTTTTCAATTTTTTTTTAATGATTTTCTGGTTTTTTTTTTAATTTGATTTGCTAAAATTAACCGTCTTGCTGTATATTTAATTCAAAACAGGTGGTCTTGCACACTCCAAAAGATGTTTTTCGGATTCTTCCTTTCTTTTTTTGTTTCACCTTTTTAAATTTGTTTGAATATATTAGTCGTGAATGTGATTAATACAGTTTGTTGTTGCTTGGTTCCAAATTAATTATCACTGCAATAAAATTCGTGTAAATGTTTTTGAATAAACTATCTAATTGCTTTTCCAACTTGTGGTTGCCCCATGATCGATAGTTTTACCTTAATTACTGTTTAATTGTGGCTTTGTTAGTCAGAAAAGCCTCTGGTCTCCAGCCACCTCACCCTGAATATGATTATAGGTTTGTTGGAGATAAATAGTATTAAAAAAATTTTGTGCCGCAAGAAAACAACGTATGTATCCATATCAATCCTATATACTAAAAGAGAAAATAAAGTTTGACACATGTTATCACCTCATTAATTTTAAGATGTGTCAATGTTTCATTCTCCCAAATTATAATATCTACTATTATTCATGTGACATTCCTATCTACAAATCAAAGATTCTATTCAAAAATCTCCGCCTAGTCCGATTAATCTCCGTCAGGCATTAGACCCCTTGTCCGCCTACGATTTTTTTTTTTTTTTTTTTTCAATTAGTCCTGTCTAATCCCGCCCATGTCCCGCCTAATCCTGCCTAACCCCGCCTAGGCTCCGCTAGGCGCCCGCGGCCGATCTTTAGCTAGCGAGCTAGCGCGCTTTTTACAACATTGATTAAAGGTGAATTGATAATATATTTTTGAATTTTTGAATTTAAAAATTACAAATTTAAAAGATAATAACAACTTTAAGAGATAAGAAGTAATCTAAATATCAAGAATTTATCTACGCTATCATATAAAATTATTATCTTTCAGAAATATATTTGGTTTATATGCACCTTTTAATTCCCGATTTATGCTAACTCCAACGCATATTTCGGATTACTCTTGTTAGATCCATGTTTAACCCACTAACCAATTATATTCATAATTAAATAAATAATTCAAACCAAAACAACTCTATATACTAAAAGAGAAAACAAATTTGACACATGTCATCATCTCATTAATTTTGACATGTATCAACTCCTCATCCTCTCAATTCCACATGTCTACTTTATAATTATCCATGTGGCATTCCTATCTACAAATTAAAAGTGAATTGATAATATATTTTTGAATTTTTGAATTTTGAATTTAAACGATTATAAAATTAAAAGATAATAACAACTTTAAGAGATAAGAAGGAATCTAAATATCAAGGATTTATCTAAGCTATCATTTAAAACTATTATCTCTCAAAATTATATTTGGTTTATATGCACCTTTTAATTTACGATTTATGCTAACTCCAACTATTTCAAATTACTCTTATCAAATCCAGGTTTGACCCATTAACCAATTATATTCACAACTAAATAAATATTTCAAACCAAATTATAATCAAATTAAATAAGCTTATCATAGATATAAATGAGCCTATCCAATAATTAAAAGTAAAATATACCAATTTATTCAATTATTGATCCGAGTCCAGGATAGTGATTATACTACACGATCATATCAAATTATCATTAATTTTCTCAACAAATTCGAGATCACACATCAAGGAATCTAACAAACAATAGAAATTGGGGTTGGACATACATTTAAAATTGTATTTGGTTTATATGCACCTTTTATTTTCTCGATTTTTTTCTACTACGAGATTCAAATCTCAACTCGAAAAGATAAAACATAAATACCAAAATAAAGAAATTCCTCACAATCTCAACTCTAAAAGATAAATCATAATCCAAATATAAAGGATTTTATCACAATCTCACTGTCAACTTTATGTGGCCATATCGAGAGTTAAGAGCACAAGGGTTTGAGAATTTTTTGTTGTGACAAAGACGACACACTTGGAAATAGAACAAATAAGTTTTTCGTAATCAAGTGAACTATGTGCATGATACTCTTCTAATTTTTGATTTTTTTAATAATTCTAATAGTATTTTGGATCTCCTATAATCATTACAAATAAATTTGTGGCACTAAAATCTTAATTTTGGACAAATGCCGTATAACACACAGGTGTTTAGTTATAATCAAATTAAATAAGCTCATCATAGATATAAATGAGTCTATCCCAATGATTAAAATTTAAAATTAAACCAATTTATTCAATTATCGTTCTGAGACTGGATAATGATTATACTATAGGATCCTATTAAATTATCTTTAATTTTCTCAACAAATTCGAGAAACACATCAATGAATCTAACAACTAATAGGAATTGGGGTTTGACATACATTTAAAGATATCATCTTCCAAAAATATATTTGGTTTATATGCACCTTTTGGTTTCTAATTTTTTGCTACTATGAGACTCAAATCTCAACTCCAAAAGATATATTATAATCCCAAATATAAAGGATTTTCTCACAATCTCACAATCAACTTTATGTAGTTATATCGAGAGTTAATAGCAGAAGGGGTTTGAAAATTCTTTGTTGTGACAAAGACGACATACTTGGAAATAGAACAAATAATGTATTTTTACAAAGAAGTTTTTCAGAATCTAAAGTGAACTATTTGTATGATACTCTTCTAATTTTTGAATTTCTTTTTTAATATTTGTAAGAAGTATTTTGGATCTCCTAAAATTATTACAAATAAATTTGTGACACTTTAATTTTGGACACGGGTGTTGTTCTAGTGTAATTGATGGCTCAAAAGCTACTCTAGAAAATCGTAGGCAAGTGCACCTATCATTTTTATAGTATAGATTATTGAGTACCGAGTGTCATTCCCACGAGGATTGTAAGTATTAATAATTACCGTCTTTTTGTTATCTAATCTAGCAATTTTCGAGTTTTTGTTGGATAAAACTAGAAATGAAAAATAAAGAATTTGAAATAATTGCAACTTACAATAGATCAAATAAAAGTAGATTGTAGAATTAACAAATCAAGAGCTAAAAATGTGTTTGAATGTAAATCCTCTAGAATGTTTTTGTGATTCAACAAGATAAAAATACAACCATAAGCCCTTAAGCAAAAATCAACCTCTTTTAATAAAATCTCATGTTTCATGGACCGTAGAAATTCCCGATTTAAGTTAAACCTCTCTCGAGCGAATAACTTCTAACCTCAAGTTGATTAACTGAAATTTCTTTCTAGTTAAAACCCCCAAGACAAAGATTATAACGAATTGTGCATTCCCATATTAGGTTTGACCCTAATCCGTAAGATTTATGTCGCCCCATATCTAGGATTGCATGCAACTCTTTTCACTTATATAGGTTCTATTTCACCATGAATCTCTCGATTTCCGGATGTAAAATAAACTTCAAATCAATATTGCGCATATACTAATTCGAATGAATAAAGCATAATATAAGTGAATCACACAAAACATGAATATTTTATTAAAAACATACAAGCCTTTAATCACAAATTCATTCTAGAGTTCATTACATTCAAACACTAGAAATTTAGCTACACATGGCTTTGACAAAAGAGTATACTACACAAGAAGATTTGAATAAAATGAACATGGTGTACTTAACTCTTATTCAAGACCAATACAAGACTTCCTCTTGGTTGATTGCAATGATGTTGAGCTCCAAGCCTTATCCTCTATTGCTCTTCAACTTCCAACTCTACCTCTCTTTTATCCTCTCAATGTATTTTGCTTTGAAACTTAGAGTGAATGAATGAATGAATTACAATGAATGGAATGGAATACCTCATCCAACCCAAACTCTTGGCTTTTATAGACATTCTTGTTGTGAAAGAACACATTAACAATGTCATCTTTCGATAAATAATTGCTCCACTTCCATAGTTGGGTTGTTGAATCCTTGTTTTCATGTGATAATTGAGAGAATAATAGAGTTTGGTGCAGCAAAATGAGATATAAAAGTTGCTCAAAGGTTGTCAAAAAGCAAAAAGGGAAAGCTTCCATAATATCCGCCAAAGAGAATCCCAGATTGGACGAAAAGCACGGCCAGGCCGTGTTCGCTGGCCATGTTTGGTACGTCGTGGCCCAAATTTTGCTCGTTTTTGGCTCCTCAAAAGCATGGCCGTGTTCGAAAGCACACCCGGGCCGTGTTTGACTGAAAATGCCCCGAAATGACGCGTTTAGCTTGGGATTTCGAGTGTTTTTGCATCCATAAACCCCGGGGTATGTTTTGACATGAAACCATGGCCCAAAATACATCAAAAACAGCTCTGAATCATCAATCTACACTAATAAAAGCACCTCGGAGTAATATGAACTATGTATAATCAAAATTTTATGAAACTAACAATGAAATAACTCAAATCATACTCAAATATACACATAAAACATGCATAAAAAGACCCTTATCAAACCACCTCCAACTTTGAACTTTGCTTGTCCTCAAGCAAAACATTAAATAAAAAAGAATGGTTTAATAAATTACAACACACAAGGATTTTTTTTTCAACACATTGAACACAAGCAGTCAAGTTCTTAGCCTTCTCAACTCGAATTAACCATTCAGTAAAAACACAGTTTTGCAAAGCGATCGATTGTCAAGAAAGATCAGTAATATCGTGGGCATTATTCAAACTTGAAATCATCACTCCACAAATTTTGATAGTTATGAATAACTTCAAATACAAGAATCCAATAGATCATTGTAGTTAGCCTACTAGTCATATAACCAAGCTTCTTGAACTTTTATTGGAATGAGAATTCAAGGAATATACATTCTCCCTTTCGATTTTCTTTCTTTCTTTTTTTTTTTTTGTAGGACCCTTCGAGGCATTCTTCCACTAGGTTTATATTTTGAATTTTCGTTCAAACACTCCTAGGGTGGTTTTCCATACTCATATTTGTGTTGCCGTTTTACGTAAAAAGACAAACATGGGGCTCATGAATGCTCCTAGTTACTAAGCAACAACAAATAGAGTGAGTATAACCTCGATTGGTCCATTTTTTCTCTTTTTTTCATTTTTTTATCCACAAGCTTGGTTTAACAACTAGTTAACCACCACTAAATCATGAATTCTCGAACGTTCATAACACTAGTATTGTCGTAAATGCCTTAACACATCAAGTAATATGGTGTTGGAAATCTTGTCAAAATTTAGCCCGCATCCACGCAATCTATCTTAGCCAATCAATTGCTACACATTGAAACACAAATTAACAAGTTAATAAAGGTATA
Organism: Rehmannia glutinosa; assembly: GCA_016081115.2. Lineage (NCBI taxonomy): Eukaryota > Viridiplantae > Streptophyta > Magnoliopsida > Lamiales > Orobanchaceae > Rehmannia > Rehmannia glutinosa. The sequence continues at coordinate 20,313,846 of CM071928.1, read as the reverse complement.
ATCTGGGCTTAGTTATTGACTAGCAAGCACTCAATTTGTTTAAAAAAATTACCTCTTGTCGACAAACTCAAAATAAAAACAAGCACACACATACTCGTAACAAGCACATAAGCATTCTAAGAATGTAATTGCACCCACCTCCAACTTTAAAAGTTCACATTGTCCTCAATGTGAAAGAAAGAGATGAACGAACACAAACAAAACACTCAAAAATCAACCACACTAGAAGAAAATAAAAGAGGTGGAAAAAGAAAAATACGACCTTACTATAAGAGTGAAATAGGTGTTGAGCGATCATTGGGTTGTTTAGTACGAAACCTTCATTGGCATCTTCATACCTAATCAAGGATAAGCAACAAACAACTCGAATACCATGAAATCTCAAATATTCCCAAGTAAGATAACAAAGAAGGAAAAAAAAATTGTTTTTCTTTTTTTTTTTTGAACTAAAACACGGCCGTGTTGAATAATATGGCCAAGCCGTGTTCTCAGACGCGTTTTTCTTTTTACCCAGCTTTTTTTTTTGGAAAATAAAAGCACGGCCGTGTTTCGACGTAAACTCGTAACATGGCCTTTAGATCGTTGAAACACGACCAGGGTGTGTTCGCTATTTGAATGACGAACACGGCCGTGTTCTCAAACACGACATGCCCATTTTTTTACATTGTAAAAATGACTCAAAGCAATCAAAATGTGATTTGAAAATAACTCTAAAGATTTGTGATTAATTTGAAAGAAAAATAAAATAAAAAAATGCACACAACATCGGGTTGCCTCCCGGGTAGCGCTTCTTTAACGTTGTATAGCTGGACTGTTTTGCCTCTTTGTGAACATTAGCCGGGCGGAGCTTCAAACTTAAGAAAATCTTTATATCCTTGATCAACATCGCCACCCAAATCGATTTTCGAACAATTGACCTTCATGGTCCCATTTTTCTGTACGACATCCTTAAATAGGAATTTTTCTGTGGACACTTCTATACACTGAACATCACATGCCTTCAAGGGTTTATTAGATGACATACCAAGCAAATAATCATTTATCCTTGTCCCAATCAAGTTTATAGGAAAACAAGTATCATTTATAAGATTTTTCAAAGGTATTTTAAAGATAACTTGTTCATCCCATACTCAAAGTGAGTTTTCCATCATGCACATCAATGATAGATTTTGCAAGATTAAAAAGGGACGCCCTAGAATTAAGGGAACCTCTATATCATCATGCATGTCAAGAATAATAAAATCAATGGGAATATGAATTTATCAATCTTAACTAGCACATCTTTAATAATACCTCTAGGATGTTTAATCGATTTATCGCCTAATTGAATGTCCATCCTAAGTAGGTTTAAGTTCACCTAATCTCGCATGCTTGAATGTTTCATAAGACATCACATTGATACTAGCTCCTAAGTCGGCTAGTGCCCTATTAACAGTAAAACCATCAATTGTACAAGGGATAATAAAGCTTCCCTGGATCATTAATTTTTGTGGTAATTCATTGGAAGAACATTTATCATTCAATTGCACATTTGATAATTTGTTAAGCTTATTTTCATTAGGAATGATGTCATTTAGATCCTTAGCATGCTTTGAAGGAGGTTGAACAAATGGAATATTGGTATGTAATTGCTTGGAAGAATCAAGGTACTTACCAAATTTGTCCTCCCTTCTATCTTCTTGATTAAACTCGGGCAAGGATCTTGGGCTTGTATTCTCGCAACCACCTTTTTCACGGGTTTGTCATCCCCACATATTTCTCGCATGGGAGTGTTATGCTCATGTGGAACATTGATGGTGATTGCCTTTAGGTGCTCTCTTGGGGTTGGCTCGGTGTTACCCGACAAACTTCCTTGTGGCCTTTCGGAAATTATTTTTGCAACTGCCCTATTTGGTTTTCCAAATTATGGATAGATGCCTCTTGATTTCTCAAGGATGTTTCCACTACCGAATCGGTATCTGTTGATTGCACAAACTTTGTTATAAGTTCTTCCAAGTTAGACTTACCTTGATTTGGCTGAACTCCGGGAGACGTGTGTAGATTATGATTGGGATTAGGTCGTGGTTGACCTTGATATCCCCAACCGAAATTCGGATGTTGTCGCCACCCAGGATTGTATGTGTTGCTGTAAGGATTATTTGGGTAATTTTTGGCTTGATTCTCAACGTAATTGGCATGTTCAAACTTGCGGTATTGTGTGTGTGCATTCCTGATGATTATGCAATCTCCACAAGTTTCACAAGATAAAACGTGCGGAGGTGGTGGTTTAGAAGCCGCTAGATCGTCGATTTTTTGGGTCAAAGCTTCGACCTGTGCAACTAGTGTAACCACTGCATCTGCATTATATACACCTACTGCCCTGTTAGGTTTACCTCGTACGGATTGCCATTGATAGCCATTCATGGTCATTCCCTCTATTAGATCTTGGGCGGCTTCTGGTGTTTTATTGTTCAAAGTTCCCCCAGCCGCCGCATCAATCATTTGCCTCGTTGATGAGAGTAGCACATTGTAAAATGTTTGGACTTACATCCAGATAGGAAGACCATGGTGTGGGCATTTCCGCAACAATTCTTTGAATCTTTCCCAAGTGTCGTACAAGGTCTCATCGTCTTCTTGAGTGAATGAAGAGATTTCATTCCTCAATCGTGCGGTTTTGGCCGATGGAAAATACTTTAAAAGGAACTTTTCAGCCATAATGCTCCATGTTGTGATTGTTCCCTTTGGTAAAGTGTTTAGCCATTGTTTAGCCCGTCCCCGAAGAGTAAATGAGAATAGACGTAAATGGATGGCATCGTCAGAGACCCCATTGATCTTAAAGGTATCGTAAATTTCAAGGAAATTCGCGATGTGGTTATGGGATCTTCATCGGTAGGCCGTCAAATTGAACAAACCTGTTGCACCATTTGAATAACATTTGGTTTGATCTCAAAATTATTGGCGGCAACAACGGGCCTTACGATGCTTGATGACGTGTCGTCCATAGATGGCTTGGCGTAGTCGTACATGGTTCTTTGTTGTTCATCCGCCATATCAGGATCCTTGCCTTCGTTAATATCCTCCTCGTGGTCTGCATTAGTACTTTCCTCTGTGTTGCTACCGGCGGTCTCGCGCTTCCAAATTCGACGACAAGTAGGCATGCACTGCGGTAAATAAAGAGGATAAGTGTAATCCAAGACTTACGAAGATAAATAAGATGAAAGGCAATGGTAAAATAAAAAAAATGATTAGATTAACAAAAATAAGGTGTTCTTAATATTACAATCCCCGGCAACGGCGCCAAAAACTTGATGGCTCAAAAGCTATTCTAGAAAACCGTAGGCAAGTACACCTATCGTTTTATAGTATAGATTATTGAGTACCAAGTGTCATTCCCACGAGGATTGTAAGTATTAATAATTACCGTCTTTTTGTTATCTAATCTAGCAATTTTCAGAGTTTTTGTTGGATAAAACTAGGAAATGAAAAATAAAGAATTTGAAATAATTGCAACTTACAATAGATCAAATAAAAGTAGATTGTAAAATTAAGAAATCAAGAGCTAGAAATGTGTTTGAATGTAAATCCCTCTAGAATGTTTTTGTGATTCAACAAGATAAAAATACAACCATAAGCCCTTAAGCAAAAACCAACCTCTTTTAATAAAATCTCATGTTTCATGGACCGTAGAAATTCGATTTAAGTTAAACCTCTATCGAGCGAATAACTTCTAACCTCAAGTTGATTAACTGAAATTTCTTTCTAGTTAAAACCCCCAAGACAGCATTATAACGAATTGTGCATTCCCATATTAGGTTTGACCTTAATCCAGAAGATTTATGTCGTCCTATATCTAGGATTGCATGCAACTCTTTTCACTTATATAGGTTCTATTTCACCATGAATCTCTCGATTTCCCGGATGAAAAATAAACTTCAAATCAATATTGCGCATATACTAATTCGAATGAATAAAGCATAATATAAGTGAATCACACAAAACATGAATATTTTATTAAAAACATACAAGCCTTAATCACAAATTCATTCTAGAGTTCATTACATTCAAACACTAGAAATTTAGCTACACATGGCTTTGACAAAAGAGTATACTACACAAGAAGATTTGAATAAAATGAACATGGTGTACTTAACTCTTATTCAAGACCAATACAAGACTTCCTCCTTGGTTGATTGCAATGATGTTGAGCTCCAAGCCTTATCCTCTATTGCTCTTCAACTTCCAACTCTACCCCTCTTTTATCCTCTCAATGTATTTTGCTTTGAAACTTAGAGTGAATGAATGAATGAATTACAATGAATGGAATGGAATACCTCATCCAACCCAAACTCTTGGCTTTTATAGACATTCTTGTTGTGAAAGAACACATTAACAATGTCATCTTTTGATAAATAATTGCTCCACTTCCATAGTTGGGTTGTTGAATCCTTGTTTTCATGTGATAATTGAGAATAATAAAGTTTGGTGCAACAAAATGAGATGTAAAAGTTGCTCAAAGGTTGTCAAAATGCAAAAAGGAAAGCTTCCATAATATCCGCCAAAGAGAATCCTGAGATCGGGACGAAAAGCACGCCGTGCTTTAAAAGCACGCCAGGCCGTGTTCGTGGATTTTTTTCGAACTAAGCACGGCGTGGCCGTGTTGGTACGTCGTGGCCCAAATTTTGCTCATTTTTGGCTCCTCAAAAGCACGGCCGTGTTCGAAAGCATACCCGGGCCGTGTTTGATGAAAATGCCCCGAAATGACGCGTTTATCTTGGAATTTCTAGTGTTTTGCATCCATAAACCCGGGTATGTTTTGACATGAAACCATGGCCGAAAATTCACCAAAAACAGCTCCGAATCATCAATCTACACCAATAAAAGCACCTCGGAGTAATATGAACTATGTATAATAAAAAAATTATGAAACTAACAATGAAATAACTCAAATCATGCTCAAATATACACATAAAACATGCGTAAAAGACCCTTATCGCTGATATATATGTATATACAAAAATAATTTGCTTTCTATATAACTTGCGTGTTTGCAATGAGTAGTTTATATTCTATACAAGGAAAATAATAGTACCTTGGATCAGAAACACATTGCGACTACTATGTGTAAACACATTGCACCTAACATATATTTTTTTATAAATAATAAGCGAAAAAGAAACTCTTCTACTATCTACTTATCGTAACCAATTACAAAAAAATTAATGATATACCTTTTGCAAAAGGAATGAGGGTTTTCCTTGCCAAAAACACTCCCTCACTAAGAGTTCTCACTTGCCACGAATTTGATGAAGATCGCCCTTAGTCAGTAGTTAGTCCAACAAAACACACTTTCACATGAGTTTTGTACAAATATAGTTCATCTCGCAACCACCATTGATCCTTCCGTAAGCTTCTATCTTTTATTGCCGAAACAACTAACGTAACCTCGACGGCCTAACTCTACCCGCAAATCGATTCGCACGTAATATCGATAATGACACGATAATGATACGTTTACCGTTAATCAACAATAGTGACACAATAATGACACCTTTATCAAGTATTCAATTTAGGTTTCGACCACATCCTCCATCTGAAGCCATCCATCTTTGAAGAGTTGGTGATCAAGTTTGACAAGGAAAGTATGAAGCTTCCCAACAAGCCCACCATTGTTGAAGCTTCAACCACCTACCCTCCCACATCCATCTATAAATAGGTGCTTCATTCTTGATTGTAATCATCCCTGTGAGTGAATATCACAGAGAGTAGAGAGATCCTTGAGAGTGATCAAAATCAATCTTGAGAGATTGAGTGAGTTTTGAGAGTTTTTGTGAGTTTGTAAATCTCCTCTAAATCTATTCTTGTGTGAAATAGAATTGGTATTTTTCTCTCAAATTCATCCATTTAGTTCATAATGATCCTGTGATACCTAACAAGTGGTATCGAGCCTCGTCGGAGTGCTCGCCGGAAGTTGCGAGAGGTCTCAGAATTGAGTTTTACAAAGTTTGTAAAAACTCATTTTTCAAAGCATTCCATTGGATTACTCTCGCCGATACGAGTCCGCACGTGTTTTCGGATCGAAAAACGGACATCGGAAGAAGCCCGTGCGAGCCGGAACTCGAGGAAGAAGATGAACAGAACATCTGCATGCAAATTTCCTTTTAATTACAAATCAGTCCCTGAGTTTTATATTTTTATTTTTTTGACCCCTAGACTTTCTGGAAATTTCATTTTGATCCCCAGATTTTCTGAAATTTCATTATGGTCCCCTGAACTTTCAGAAATTACAGATTGGCCCCTAAACTTCTTGATATTTCAGTTTGGTCCCTATATTTTTAGAAAATTGCAGATCAATCCCAAATTTTTTAAATTGAAATTTTAACCCCAAAGTGTCTATTCCACCATTTTTGACCATTCCGGACGTGACAAAGATACTCCGTTTCGTGAGATTCAATCTCTATCTTTGTCAACTAATTGTTGGAAGGTGAAAATGGCCACGGATGAGTCAACATCATCTTCTCGGAGCTATGATTATGCTCAATGCTACCAATTACACATTATGGAAACCCCGGATGGAAGATCTACTCAATCAGTAAAGATTTGTTCGATCCCATAGAGCTAAAGGGTGTTAACCCGATCTTCCAAGTCAACCGAGTGGAAGAAGTCGAATAAAAAATCTATTGGTCGATCCGACAATGGATTGACCATAGTGTCTTCCACCATGTCGCACAGAGACAGACGATATGCCCTGGCGCGAAGTTGGAGGACATGTACCAGGCCAAGACCGCTCGGAATAAGGCCCCGTTTATGAGGCGCTTAGTCAACATGAAGTCGAAAAATGGAACTTGATTTGCCGAGCATACTAGTGAGTTCCGAGCTTGGTAAACCATTATTATCGCCTGTAGGGATGCCACTTGGAGATGAAATGCAGGCTCTCCTACTTCTCAGTTCACTTCCCGATAGCCGGGAAACACTAGTTGTTTCTCTCAAAGAATTCGCCCCGTAAAGCAAACTTACTATGTCTATGGTAAAGGATGCCCTATTCAATGAGGAGGCGAAAGAAGAAAAGACATGGGCACGGATCGGACCCATGCCCTTGTGACGGAAAATCGGGGAGACAAAGACGGGAAGCAACAACGAAGTAGTAGAGGCAAAGGGAGAGGCAAAAGTAGGGAAGATCCACCGATGGCGTAAAACCAACATATAAATGTCATCTTTGTGGAATAGAGGGTCATATGAAGAAGAATCGCTATAAATGGCTAGAGGAGCAAGGTCGAGCGGTTCCGGTACCAAGAATAAGGGTGGAGAAACGCTAGCTATCATTCCCGGAGATGTAGCGCTTTGTTCAACCCATGATGAGGTATGCCTTCATATCTCAAGAGAAGATACTGAGAATGGGTGGTAGATCGCATCGTCTTACCACGTAACTCCTCATAATGACTACTTCACAACATACAAAGTGGTGACTTTGGAGCAAAGTGAAGATGGGAAATTCGATTCCTCCGGAATTGTAGGAATTGGTGATATACGATAAAGACAAATGTCGGGAGTACAATCACTTTGAAGGATGTCGACATGTGCCCGATCTTGGTGAATCTACTTTCGAGGATTGCCGACAAACAGGGCTATGATAATCATTTCACCAAAGGCACGTGGAAGTTGTCAAGAGGCACTATGGTAGTTGCTCGAGGACACATTTGTGGCACGTTGTACAAGACTCATGTGAAAATATGTACAGATAGCCTCAACATTGAGAAAGAGGCTTCTCAAAATTTGTGGCACAGAGACTCCTGGTCACATGAGTGAGAAAGGGTTGTCTACCCCGATAAAGAAGGAGCTTATCAATGTTGACAAGGAAGCTCGCGACCGGATCCTTGCAATCATTGTCTATTTGGTAAGCAACAAAGAGTCTCGTTTAGTTCCTCTTTAACGAGAAGATCGAGTTGCTCATTTGGTGCACTCGATGTTTTGCGGTCCCCCCGGAGGTTGAATCACTAGCGGTAACAAATACTTTTCGACATTTATTGACGATGCTTCTCGAAAGTTGTGGGTGTATTTCAAGACAAAAGATCGGTGTTTGAATATTTCAAATTGTTTCATGTCATGGTAAAACGTGAAACGGGAAACAAGTCAAGTGTCTTCGATCGATAATGGAGGCGAATACACTTCTAAAGCGTTCGATGCCTATTGCAAAACATATGGCATTCGACATGAGAAGACAGATCCACGCACCCTCAACATAACGGTGTCATTGAAAGAATGAATCGGACAATCATGGAACGTGTTCGAGCATGCTCGTGATGGCTAAGTCGCCAAAGCCCGTGGGGAGAAGCAATCGAGTTGCTTGCTACCCGATCACAGATCACCATCGCACCATCAATTTTGAAGTTCCTGAGAAACTATGGCGGGAAGGATCCGTCATACTCTCACTTGAGAGTATTTGGATGTTTAGCATATGCACATGTATCCAAAGAGCTCGAGATGAAGCTTGATGCAAGGACCACTCCATGCATTTTCATTGGCTATCGAGATGAAGAGTTTGGATACAAAGGTTATGGGATCCAAATGAGAAGAAGGTGATCAAGTAGGGACGTAGTGTTCCATGAAAGTAAGACAATGGAAGACATTGAAAAGCCCACAATGTCTCGAGAAGTCAAATATTGGTGCTCAAATCTCGGATGCGGCAGACTTAACCTTTCGTGAAAGACGGTGACGTAGTGCCATAAGATATACCGAAGCGAGAATATGAAGAGGTAGAAGAAGGTGTTGAGCGGGGGGAGCCACAACTCGCTCTACCAAATGTTCCTATACCATCGTAAAGCCAGGATGGTGGTGGATCTCCTCCAGATTGTTCCGAAGTTCGTAGGTGCGAACGAGGACGGATTCCATCTAGAAGATATTCGAGAATCCGATTACCTTCTGCTTAATGAAGATGGAGAACCAGAGAGTTTCCAAGAAGTAGTATCTCATAAGGACAAAGAAAAATGGCTGCAAGCAATGCAAGATGAAATGGAATCTCTGCAGAAGAATTCCACTTATGAGATCGTAGAACTTCCGAAAGGGAAGAAGGCACTAAGAAACAAATGGGTGTTCAAGTCAAGAAAGATGGTAGCGGAAAATTGGTGAAACACAAAGCTCGCTTGGTAGTCAAGGGATTCCAACAGAAAAAGGGAATCGACTTTGATGAGATTTTTTCACCAGTAGTCAAGATGACATCAATTAGAGTTATTCTTGGTTTAGTAGCAAGTATGAACTTGGAGCTTGAACAAATGGATGTGAAGACAAAGATTTCTTCACGGAGATCTCAAAGAAGAGATCTACATGGAGCAACTGAGAAGGTTTTGAGATTTCGGTGATAATCTCGTTTGCAAGCTCAAGAAGAGCTTGTATGGTCCAAGCAGCACCAAGCGTGGTACACAAAATTTGACTCGTGTATGGTGAGTCAAGGCTACAAGAAGACTAATGCAGATGAATGTGTTTACATTCAAAAGCTTGAGATGGAAATTTCGTTGTTTTTTTACTATACGTAGACGATATTTTTTGATCGTGGGGAAAGATACAACAAAGATTAGTCACCAAGAAAGAACTTTCAAGTCTTTTGACATGAAAGACTTAGGACCGACTCAATGATTTTGGGAATGCAGATAGTTCGAGACAGAAAGAACCGGAGGTTATGGCTATCTCAGGAGAAGTATATTGAACGAGTGCTCGAGAGGTTCAATATGAACAACGCCAAACTAGTCAAGCATTCCACCGCTAACCATTTCAAGTTGAGCAAGAGTGCATGTCCCTCATCCAAGGAAGAGATCGGGAAATGTCATTGGTGCCATATTCTTTCAAGATTGGAAGTCCGATGTATGCAATGGTGTGTACAAGACCGAGATATTGCTCACGCAATGGGAACAAATGAGTCGTTTTCTCTCTAACCCCGGAAAGGATCATTGGGAGGCAAAGTGAAATGGATTCTCGTGTACTTGAAGGGTACATCAAAAATATGTCTTTGCTACGGGAGCCGATCCATCTTGGAAGGCTATACAGATGCGAGATATGGCAGAGATCCCGAAGAGAAAATCAACTTCAGGATTTCTCTACACTTTCGCACGGGAGTTGTTTCATGGCGTCCAAGATCGCGCAAGTGTGTTGCTTTATCCACAAATGACAGAGAGTATATTCCGCCACGGCTGGTAAAGAAATGTTGTGGCTAAAGCGTTATCTCCAAGAACTTGGAATTAAGCAAAAAGATTACAAGGTACATTGTGGACGGTCGAGTGCTCGGACTTGAGCAAGAACTCCATGTACCATTCGTACAAAACATATTGACATTCGATATCATTGGATACGCGAGACAATAGAACGACAACAATTGAAACTCGTTAAAATCCACACAAAGGAGAATCCATCAGACATGTTGACGAAGGTGGTTACACGAGAAAAGCTTGAGTTATGCAGAGACATAGCAGGGGATCTTTGATTAGGATATGGTGGAAGGGGAGAATTGAAGAATTCAATTTAGGTTTCGACCACATCCTCCATCTAAGCCATCCATCTTTGAAGAGTTGGTGATCAAGTTTGACAAGGAAAGTATGAAGCTTCCCAACAAGCCCACCATTGTTGAAGCTTCAACCACCTACCCCTCCCACATCCATCTATAAATAGGTGCTTCATTCTTGATTGTAATCATCCCTTGTGAGTGAATATCACAGAGAGAGAGAGATCCTCGAGAGTGATCAAAATCAATCCTTGAGAGATTGAATGAGTTTTGAGAGTTTTTGTGAGTTTGTAAATCTCCTCTAAATTTATTCTTGTGTGAAATAGAATTGGTATTTTTCTCTCAAATTCATCCATTTAGTTTCATAATGATCCTGTGATACCTAACATTTACCATCGGTGACACGATGATGATATGCTTACTTTTTAGTGCCACGATAATAACACGCTTACATATTAGTGACACGATAACCTGATATGTATGTTTGTATCGTATTATCATGTAATTTGCGATCGTGTATTAAAATGTAAATTAATTTATTTTTGTTTTTGGTTTATCGTGTCAAATCGTGTCTTGTCATGTCGACAAACAAATTTTTTTGTCCGTGTTCTTATCGGAGCAGCATCCTTATCGTGTCGTGTTTATTTTTCACCTTATCGTATCGCATTGTTATCGTGTCAACACGAAAAGACGGCGACGATAACCTATTTTGTAACGCATACTTGTGTTAATTACAATAATGAAAAAAATATTTCTTTTTGGTGTATCTCTTGACACTAAAAATACCCCAAAAAGGAAATTCACAAATTTCCCAAGCTCACAACCTCACACAATCGGAGAAAGTCAATACCACTATTTTTTTGACACAGTCAAATATTTATAACGATCTTTATATCACTATTTTTGGAACAAATATTCCCTCAATTGAAGAAAACTCACCCACTCGAAAAACACTAGGCCAAACTCTCTCATGGCTTTCCTCTCAACTCTTTCTCTTGGTATATTTTGCTTCTTTCGAATGAAGCATATTTATAGGTACAAAACTATTGAATGCTGCCAAATCACGCCATTCATTTTCCAACCACTTCGGCCACATTTTTCAGGCTTGTCATTATTGCTACTACAATTGTCAATTTCTGCCAACTTTTCTTTCTTTTTCAATTGTCCGTGCCATTAGGAAAGATTTACCCACAATATGTCAACAATTTCTTCTACCTTACTCTTGGGGTGGACCCCAACATCTTTATCAGATGGGCATTCACTGAAGTTCCCATCCCAAGATATATTAACTTGACAGCCACTTATCATTTAGACATTATGCTGGAAATGGACATGACGACGATCAACGAAGACATTGTCATAGTGGGTGCTGGCCTTGCTGGTCTAACTACAGCTTTAGGACTTCACAGGTACAAAACACACACACACACACACACACTGTGATAAACACCATCACTTATTCATGAATTTTGTAGGTTGGGAGTGAGAAGCCTGGTTCTTGAATCATCAGACAGCTTAAGACTAACGGGATACGCACTTACCTTGTGGCCTAACGGATGGAGGGCACTTGATGCTGTTGGTGTTGGAGACAACCTTAGGGAAAAATCTGTTCGAATTATCGGGTAAGGCCAGAGAGGTCTGAGGTTCGATTCTTATCACCCTTTCCCTCACAGGATATGTACTAAAAAAAAGTTGGGAACTGATTCTAAATGTTAACATTTTACTAATTTGAAGAGATGTCAATTCCGGCCCGGTCCGACCAGCCCGATATTTTTACCGGACTAGGCTGTAATATTCCAGGCTCGATTTTTCGGCCTTAAAAGCCCGGAGCGTAGGCCTGAAAAAAACGGGTTGACCCAGTTGGCCCAAATTTTTAGTGTATTTTCCATGAGTTGGCCGGACTGGGCTCTGAAATTTGCGACCTGGGTAATGTGGCCCGGCCCGATTTTCCCTACAGGAATGACGGCCCGGTAATGGCCCAACCCGTTTGACACCTCTACTAATTTGTTTGGGCAGGTACAAAGTTGCTTCTCGGGACTCCAAAGCTCCTACTTCTGAAGCTGATGTGAATTTGTGAGTTTTCCGGATGAAGTGTGCATATGCTTTGTTTTCCCAGTATAACTTAATTATGTGAGGAGTAATTACAAAATACTCTAGTTACCTTTTAAAATGATAAATACTATTCTCCATCTTGAGGTGCAATTTGTAAAAAAAAAAAAAAAAAAACTAATGTCAATGGGCTATTTGCAATTTTGAAAGATAATTGGATTTCTTTTGTAATTAGGCTAAATTTCTGGGTAAATTTTGTAGATAACCCTAATATAGGATCGGTTACTGGTTATAAAAGTTAGAATATCACTGATTCTACAATTTTTTTGCTCAAACTCTTTTATAGTTCTTTGCTTACCACCATGTGATGCAGACGCAAGTTAGAAATCCGTTGCGTTAGAAGGAAAGATTTATTAGAAAGCTTAGAGAAAGAACTGCCACAAGGAACAATCAGATATTCTTCCAAGGTTGTTTCCATTGAGGAATCAGCCAAATTCAAATTAATTTACCTTGCAGATGGTTCACTTGTGAGAACAAAGGTAAAAATTTGGACTTGCAATGCAAATTTTTGAAAGTTTCCTGTTTTCTGTTACTTCAAAAGAATTGGTGTTAATCTAATACAAAACAGAACATTACTAAGGGAGTGTTCGCAAACATCTAAAAAAAATCAGCTTCTACTTGAAAAATATAATTATTTTTTCTAGGTTGAAGTCGAGAATCACTTTTTTTTAGAGTGTGCAAACACTGTCTAAGAGGTCTTGTAGCCTATTCCTAATTTTTCTGATTGAGTGTTTCTTCTGATATAAGGTTTTGATTGGATGTGATGGAGTTAATTCAAAGGTGGCTAATTGGTTGGCGCTCGAGAGCCCGGTTAGCGCAGGAGGGCGATCATCGATAAGGGGCATTGTTGAGTACCCAGATGGCCATGTCTTTGAGCCAAAAGTCCACACCTACATTGGAGGAGGTTTACGTTGTGGTTTTATTCCCTGTGATGATAGAAGCATATATTGGTTTTGCAATTTCAAAACCTCCATCTTCAAACGTAAGCCCCATGATCATGTATTCTACATTACTTTCCAATTCCGAGATAATTACAAAAAAACCTTTGAAGTATGGGCGAAAGAATCCAATTATCTTTAAACAGTTACCGATACCCCTTTAAAGTATTACAAACACTCCATTCGGTTTGTATATACTTAACAAATAGGCTTAATTGTTACCTAAAAGTTTTACATGACCAAATTTGCTATCTGCCTATAGTTACGGGACAATTATGCAATAAACTCTAACAAATACGCGCAATTTGTAACTAATATAATTTGTATTTGTAATTTTGAAAGATAGTTGGGGTCTTTTTATAATTCCAGCTGGTTTAAGTCTCAAATCATAATACATCATCATATAGTATGTTGCCATGTTTGTGTAATAGAATGCTGTCTTTTTCATTTTCTACAGATGATGAAAATGAGCAAAATCCCCTAACAATGAAGCAATTTGTGCTCAGCAGTATTAGAAATGCACCGAACGAGTATTAGACGTTGTAGAGAGAACGAGCTGGATTGCATCTCATATGCTGCTATAAAATACAGATCACCATGGAATGTTTTGTTGGGAAATATCGTAAAAGACAATGTTTGTGTAGCTGGCGATGCCCTTCATCCGATGCCACCGTATACAAGTCAAGGCGGGGTTCGGCTTTGAAGATGGTGTCATTCTTGCAAGGTGCCTATCAGAAGCTCTGTTAACAAAACAAAGGGGCAACATGAAAGAAACAGATGATGAAGATTATGTGAAGATGGAAAATGGTCTGAAAAGGTACTCACAAGAGAGAAAATGGAGAAGTTTTAGTCTGATTAGCATAGCATATGTGGTTGGTTGGATACAAGGGAGTGATAGTAAGGTGATGGGGTTCTTGAGGAAGAAGTTTTTGGCTAGGTTTACTCTTGGGACTATGGTGAGAATGGCTCAGTTTGATTGTGGGAAGTTAGTTTTTACTTGAAGCAAACAAATTTGCAAATCTTTTAAAAGGGATAATTGCAAATACTACCCCTGAGGTTTTGCTTAATTACAGAAACTCCCAGTTGTCTTATTACAATTACACCATTGATGCTTGTATTTATCCAACAAATATCTCTGTTGCGGTGCAATTTGTAATACAAAAACAAATGTGAAGGGGTATTTGCAATTTTTGATTTTTGTTGTGTGATTAGGCTAGACCTTGTGGGTTATTTTTGTAATTATCCCAATTTTAAACTTCTGTTCTGAATTCTAAGGTTGAACTGATGAATAAGAAGATTCTCTACACAAGGTTTTGAAATAATATAATTATGATGCTTCTCATCTTGCTTTCAATTATGTATGTTGATTTTTTTTTTTTTTGTGTTAAGAAAAAAAAAACGAAGACTTTCTGTATTCTCACGAATCTGTCAGCTATCTTCACTATTGGATTTAAGATCTCAAGATATAGAAACTTGAATATTTTGGTGACAGAATATGCTCATAAAAAAACTGAAGTTTAACAATTAACTTTTAACTATACAAGAGCACTTGATAATAAACACAAACTTTTACCTATTACAACCAACAAACTTAAAAATAAAAATAACAAACTTAAGTCCACTACGTAATCACTTCCCACTGCTTGTCTCGGGAGGGGGAGAGGCTTTTCCAGAATGATCTTTTGAATTCTTCACCAGTTGTAAAGCAAGAGAGATAACGATAGAGCAAGTCTCTTGTGAGACAGTTCACGGATCTAAATACGTGAGACGGACCTCTGAACGGCTCCGTCTTGAAAACATGAACCATTAAAATAAATTTAAAAATAATAATGAACCATGAAGAAACAAAAATAAACCTAAAAACATGAACCATGAAGAATAAACCGAAAAACAAAAATAAACCCAAAAATTAAAAAATAAACCTAAAAAAATAAAAATCCTAAAAACCCAAATCAATTAAAAATACACCCAAGAAACAAAATAAACCCTAAAATACAAATATAAACCCTAAGAAAAATAAAACGGAAAAAAAAATCTTTAAAACTTTGTGTAAGGGCTCCGTCTCACGGATCTAAAACCGTGAGACCGTCTCACGCAAGTTTTTGCCTAAAACTTAAGTGTTCGGCAAATGGTCCATTGGTAATTTGGTAATAGTCGTTAGGCAAAAACTTGCGTGAGACGGTCTCACTGGATTTAGATCCGTGAGACTGAGAGCCCCTTACACAAAGTTTTAAAGATTTTTTTCCGATTTTATTTTTCTTAGGTTTATATTTGTATTTTAGGGTTTATTTTGTTTCTTGGGTGTATTTTTAATTGATTTGGGTTTTTAGGATTTTATTTTTTTAGTTTTTTTTTAATTTTTGGGTTTATTTTTGTTTTTCGGTTTATTCTTCATGGTTCATGTTTTTAGGGTTTATTTTTGTTTCTTCATGGTTCATTATTATTTTTAAATTTATTTTAATGGTTCATGTTTTCAAGACGAGAAAGTTAGAGGTCCGTCTCACGGATTTAGATCCGTAAGACCGTCTCACAAGAGACTTGCTCTAAGTTTTAAGGGTTTGGTTCTAGGGTTATGACTCAACTATCCGTCCTTTCAAGAGATGATCCTACTCTTTATGGGAGGAGGACCCCACACTCCGCGGTAGTCGGGATTAAAGGCCAACCCCTGGGGGTCTATTAAAAGGTGGGTTTTGAGCTCTTTATTTTAGGCAACATTCAGTTTGTTTTCTATTCCAAATCATTCTTCTATTTTATCCAGAATATTATAATTCTAGACAGTGCCGGTTTTGACATTTTCAACGCCCGGGGCGAAGATAAAATGAGGTCCCTTCAATTTAGAACGACGCAAAATAAAAATGCACAATGTAAATAAAAAAGTATCAAAAAATTATTTAAAATGGCTTCTTCTAGCTAGTATTTTGAGAACCGAGATCCATCAATAATATTTTAATAATCAACGATCCAACATATCGTATTCAATACATAAAGTTCGATTCATTTAATCTTTCTTGTGACATGTTTATCGTAAATTAAAATTTTAACTTAAAAAAACTTCTTTATGTAGATGTCACAGTCGCATGCATAATTAACAATATTCTATAAGCTCATACAGAATATGTACATACATATATACACATATATGACAGCTCTAGTGGGCCCTAAAATTTGGGGGGGCCAGGGCGATCGCCCTTTGGGCCCCTTCTCAGGGCCGCCACTGATTCTGATTGCATTTTAATCGTGGTTGATTATCAAATTAATAAATTAATATCATAAATATTTTATATTCATTTAATTCATTCAATCATGGGGAATGTCATATGACAATCTTAAACAAGCAAATTAAGAGTCTCACTGAAATAAATACGAGTTTATAGTCACTCAAGATTAAGATTAAACCATATATGACCATATATCTTGTAATTTTTAAATATATGATTCACCCCGTAGATTATATCTAAGAGATTGTCTCATACAAGTTTATGACCATGTTGTAATTTTTATAACCTCCCAAAAAAAAAGTTGTCATTACTAGTTCTAAAAAAAATTGATTATTTTAATTACAAAACCATATCATTACTACTAATATTTTAAAAACTACATCATATTATATATTCTTATTTTATACAAACAGTTGAACAACTTATTTCTAATATAATATCTATCATCTTATAACATGTTATAATTTATAAGATATGTTAAATAAGGTTATTAATTTAGCCAATCACCCTTTTAACTTAAACTGTAATTAATCAAAAAATCTAAAATTCTTTAAACCGACATTTTTATTCCCACTGAACCTCCACTTCAAAAGTGACGCTTCCGGCGGCTGATCCTCGCTCCACTATAATATTGCTAACCTTCTTTTATCACATGGGCAATCATTAAAAGTTCAAATCTCATCTCTCTATATACTATTATGTTTCGCCCATTTGCCGCAAATGGAGAATATGGCAATCAACGAAGACATTGTCATTGTTGGAGCTGGCCTTGCCGGTCTAACCACAGCTTTAGGACTTCACAGGTACAAACACACACACACACACACACACACACACACACACACACACACACTGAAAAACACACACTCATTCACTCATAAATGTTGAACGAAATGAATTTTCAGATTGGGGGTTCGAAGTCTGGTTCTGGAATCTTCAGAGAGCTTAAGAGTCACAGGACACGCGCTTACTTTGTGGACTAACGCGTGGAGGGCACTCGACGCTGTGGGAATCGGAGACAACCTTAGGGAAAGATCTCTTCGAATTCATGGGTAAGCCCTGGAAATTAATTATGTATAAGTATTGTTGAATCTTCTATGAATTTAAAATGGAATCTGATAGAATTAGGAACTTTTTTTTTTTTTTTTACCAAGTGTTGATTTGTTTAGTGATTTAATGGGGCAGGTTTAAAATTGCTTCTAAGGACTCCAGCGTGCCTACTTCTGAAGCTGATGTGAACTTGTGAGTTTTCTGGAGAGTCTATGATATGCTTTGATTTAATTCTTAGTATATAAAGTTTCATTTGGATTGATGGATTTGAAGCTAATGATTTCAAATTCCAAACAATAAATTTATTGGGCGTGTTTGGATAAGGTCATTGTACAATGAATTTCAAATCCGTAAGCTCCCATTTTAAGCTGTTTTTTCGAGTAATTGTAGTGGATTTGAATTTATCATATATGGAATCATTTAAAACCTTTCTCCCGAGTCCCCTCCTCAAATTCAAGTTGTTCGTTCCAAACGCAACCTAAGTTAATATTTTGAGGACTAGTTGGGAAAATTGTTGTTTTATGTAAATATTAGGTTGCATTTGGATCGAAGGATTTTGATTTGATGGGAGGATTTGAGGAAATGATTTCAAATGACTTCATTTAAGACAGATTTGAAATCCACCACAATGACTCAAAATATAGTCCAATATAGGATTTGAAATCCACTGTATCCAAACACTTTAATGGATTTGTTATTTTGGATTTGAAATCCTCAACTTCAAATCCTTCTAGCCAAATGAAGCCTTAGTTTTTTCTATTGTTGTTTCAGTCTTGCCTCTCAGCTTTTAGATTGTGATGAACAGTTTATAATTAGACAAAACTTACATGACTGGATGATTTAAATCTTACAACATATGATTATTGCTGATAAAAAGCTGTGAGAAGAAAATCACTAATTCTGCAATTTTTTTTTTATGACCATCTGATGCAGTGGCAATGTAGAAGTCCGTTGCGTTAGAAGGAGAGATTTATTGAAACCTTAGAGAAAGAACTGCCACAAGGAACCATTAGATATTCTTCCAAGGTGGATTCGATCGAGGAATCCGAGGACTTCAAATTAATTCACCTCGCAGATGGTTCATTTGTGAAAACCAAGGTAATTGCACTTGCTAGTAAAATGGCCTTATTTATTTTTCGAAATATACTGTTATTACGAAATAAATGATGTTCACCTACACAATGGATATCACTCAGAATTATTGCATATTAAGGCTAATAATTAAAATACGGCGCAATGATTATAAATCATTAATCCTGTATATTAGATTGATTTGGTTCATTATTTATGAGATTGGATTAGGATTGGGATAGATCATATACAGATTTATTTTTGTATTGGTTGATGATCTGTTGTAAATTGATCTCCTATAAATATGTAACTTAATTCTGTGAATAATATACAATCCATGTGAATCAAATTTCAATCATCCTTTTCATTGTCTCTATATTGTTGCCTATTTATGATTGACTATTCCTTCCTTCTGATCTAAGGTCTTGATTGGATGTGATGGAGTTAACTCAAGGGTCGCTAAATGGTTGGGGCTTCAGAGTCCCGTTAGTACAGGGCGATCAGCAATAAGGGGATTTGTCGACTACCCAGATGGCCACGGATTCGAGCCAAAGTTCCACACATATTTTGGAGGAGGTTTACGTTGTGGTTTTATTCCCTGTGATGACAGGAGCCTATATTGGTTTTGCACTTTCAGACGGTCTGACTTCAAATGTAAGCGATAAGCACGTATTTTTAAGTAAAGTTAGTTTAAGTCTCAGATCATAATGCAACGTCATATGTTATGTTGCTATGTCAAAATATAATACTTTCTAATACGTTTGAGGGTAAATCACAAATCTACATTTGGGGTTTAGTCTAATTAAAAAATCCAGCTATCTTTCAAAATTATAATTACGCCCGTAGTCGTAGGGAAATTACAAACACCCCATTTAGGTTGCATTTGCTCAACATATATTCCCTCTTGAAGGCGCAATTTGTAAAATAGGAACAAATAATTTTGAAAGATAGTTATTTTTTTTATTGTATATATATAATTAATCCTGGTTTTGATTTTCTACAGGTGATGAAAATGAGCAAAATCCTCTAATAATGAAGCAATTCGTGGTGAGCAGTATTCGCAACGCACCAGAACAAATATCAGAAGTTATTGAGAGAACCGAGCTGGATCGCATCACCTACGCTCCTTTAAAATTCAGATTACCGTGGAATGTTTTGTTGGGAAATATCGTGAAAGACAACGTTTGCGTAGCTGGAGATGCCCTTCATCCGATGCCACCAGATATAGGTCAAGGCGGTTGTTCAGCTTTGGAAGATGGTGTTGTTCTTGCAAGATGCGTTGGAGAAGCTCTGTTGACAAAACCAAGGGCCAATACTGACGAAACAAAAGATGAACATTTATTGAAGATGGAAAATGGTCTGAAAAGGTATGCACAGGAGAGAAGATGGAGAAGTTTTAGTCTCATCAGCATAGCTTATGTGGTTGGGTTATTACAAGAGAGTGATAGTAAGGTGATGAGCTTCTTACGGAAGACGTTTTTGTCGAAGTTTACGATTGGGACTGTGGTGAGGATGGCTGAATTTGATTGTGGAAAGTTGGTTAAGCTAAGCGAAAATTAAATGGTTGAATTCTAAGGTTGATCAATTCTAATGTATGTTTTCCAACAGAATGTTAATTCCCAGCTTGGCTTCTTCGCATCCACAAAGGAGATGTAATTGTAACATGCTTGATACCTTTGTTGATATCAGCATTATCAAATGATCGTCTGTAGCATGCATATGTTATTTTATTCTGTGTAATCTCTTTCCAATGGAGATGTCTTTCTTTCTTCAACTTCCTCTCATGATTTTTAATGTCAAAATCTATGTTTTCCTTTATTTCATTTTAAAATATAAAGTCTTCATATAAATCATCTGAAGTTATGCGAAATCATATTTTGAGTGTACATTTTCCATAGTTGATAAAAGGTACAAGGGATAATTACATAAAACCCCTGAGGTTCGGGCTAATAATCAAATTTGAGGTTTTTTTTTGTAAATTTGAAATATTTCTGGAATTTTTGTAACTAGCCAAACTTGGGGATGTTTACGTAATCATCCCTAAGTATAAATACAAATTTCAATGGGTGAATATTTGTAATTTTGAAAGATAACTTGAGTGTTTTTGTAATTAGGCTAACTCCAGGGGTGTTTTTGTAATTATTCATTTATTTAATTTAAATGTAGAATTTTGAGAATACAGACAAGACAACTAAGACGGCGCTGATGTGTAGAAGATCGGAAATACCAATATAGCCCTTAATTTCCATTGAAATGCCAACATTAGTTTGAGCTCCAACTCCAAGCATCGAAATCGAAGAACCATTGATGTACGGTACGGGACCGATAAATGTGCTAACCAGTGGAACTGTGGAATGATGGAATTTGAATATTCTGGAAGCCATAATGTATGGTGTACGACTGTTACGTTCAATAATTATATATTGAGATAATTACAAAAATACCCCTAAAGTTTGGACTAATTAAAAAAACCCAGAGATATTTTAAGATACAAAAAAACCTTCAAATTTGATTATGTCTTAAATATAAGGAGATAACTGAAATATTTTTTAAAATATGGATTGAAACAGATTCACTGAATTTATGCCAAACAATTGTAAATTCATCTCCCGGGCATTGGACTCTTAAAGATTCTCTTGTAAATATTCATAATAGACTTAGGAACATTTCAATCATAATGTTCATAGAGAGAGAAATAAGGTTGCTGATAGCTTAGCTACTCTTGGTAGAAATTCTACAGGTTTTACTGAATTTTCTGATACATCCCTACCTTTGTTTGTTAAGGGATTAGTTAGATTAGATCAAACAGGCATTCCCTCATTTAGATCTTTTCGAGCTGCTGTAATATGATGTAATTTTTTGATATATCAATCAATAGATTGAGGATGTGGCCTTAATCCTCATCTCACATTGGGATGTTTTAGATAAAAAAAAAAAACTGAAATATTTTTTTAAATGTTAGGGTGGTTTTGAATTTTTTTTTTTGCTTATGAAGAGAAAAATGTAAGACGAATCAAATCTTAAGGGAATTTTTGCAAATTTCAAAAAGTCGGGTAATTTTGTATTAGCCCAAATCTCGGGAGTTTTTTGTAAATATCCCTTATATATATATATATATATATATATATATATATCACAAAAACTCTGTCAGACCGTCTAACTGTCCGACTGTTAGACGGATCGACCCACTAACCTGGGTGGCATTTCCGTAATATTAGCAAAGTGATGTTTTAGTAGTTTTCGGGGACCACCAGATATTAACGATCTTCCGAAAAGTATTATCCGTCATTCTAAAAAGTATTAGCAGCTTTCTTCGAAATGTATTAGTAGTTCTCAAGAAAGTATTTTAGTATTTCTCCTAAATATACTCCCAAAATATATTAGCAGATCTCTCAAAAAAGTATTAGTAGTTCCTCGAAAAAATATTAGTAGTTTCTGGAGAGTATTCTGAATATACTTAAATTTTTCTTCCAAATTCTATTAACAAATTTTCCGAAAAGTATTAGCCGTCCTTCTAAAAAGTATTAGCAGTTCTTCGAAATGTATTAGTAGTTCCTGAAGAGCTTTTTAATATTTCTCATGAATATACTCCCGAAATGTATTAGCAGGTTCCTCAAAAAAGTATTAGTAGTTCGTCGAAAAAGTATTAGTAGTTCCCTGGAGAGGTATTTTAGTAGTTTTTCTGAATATAATTAAAATTTTCTCCCGAAATGCATTAGCTGTAAAAGTATTAGTAGTTTTTAAAAAGTATTAGTAATTTCTAGAGAGTATTTTAGTAGTGCTCTGTAAAGTATTAGTTTTTCTTATAAAATGCATTAGTATTTCTCCATAAAAGTATTAGCTGATGTTAATACTTATATAATCCTTGCCTTCTACCATCAGACAGCAGTAACTATGGCCTTTTTTTCCTTTGAAAAATATATATTAACGATTTGAGTTTGGCAATGTATCCAAGGCTGCATCTTTTTCTGTATGAACTACTTTAGTTTGTATCCATAACAGTGAAGTAGAAAAGATGGCCAGAAACTCTTATGAGGTTAATGTTATCAAGGCAAAAGACAGTTACTGATTATATTAGTAAAGGTACAACCAACTTCATTACCATGAACCTATGACATGGAAATATGGTGAACAAAAACAAATTTAATTTACTCCAAATCGTGGGTCTTGGTTGCAGAAGGGTCTTGGATTAATTTGATTATATAATAGTTGGAGGGGAGCATGGTGAGTTACTTATGAAAAGATGGAAAATTTTACAGTCAGTCTGTGGTGTTGATGAGCTTTAGGGAAAAAGAGAAGATGAGCTTTAGGGAAAAAGAAAGAAACAGGAAATTAGGCAATGGAGATAATGGAGTTTTGCTTTTTCGGATGGATCGGGTTTTTCGCGAATCCGGGTCCGATGTGCGAGATGGGTAGGATATTTAGGCCCGTTAGGAGACTAGCCCTATGGGCTCGTTTGGTTGGACTGCGTGGTAATGTGCTTGATTAATTCCCACTCTATTTTTTTGCCTTTATCCAATGGATATTTTAAGGGGTAATAAGTTGTTTGTTTGATGGATTAGATTCTAGGATTGGGTTGTTTTAAATAATAAAGTATTTGGTTGGGAGTAATTAATACTATGTATAAAAGTCATTTTACACATTTGCCCTTACTTTATCATTTATCTTCCTTTTTTGACCTT
The DNA here is from genome assembly GCA_016081115.2 of Rehmannia glutinosa. Lineage (NCBI taxonomy): Eukaryota > Viridiplantae > Streptophyta > Magnoliopsida > Lamiales > Orobanchaceae > Rehmannia > Rehmannia glutinosa. The sequence continues at coordinate 20,290,313 of CM071928.1, read as the reverse complement.
TACTTCAATGACCAAGTTATTCTCACAATCTTATACTTCATTGACCGATTTTTCTCACTGAAACAGCAACACTCTTGAAAAGAGACACAACAACACTACGCCCGTTTCAATCTTCTCGGCATTTGAAGGAACACCGAACCAAGAATCGCACACGGACTTCAATCGGTTGAAGGTATGTACTTCTCCATCCTAAATCGTACTTATATATCCGAATTTTATTTGTTTGAATCTATCCTCGATTCATTTGTTTGAACCAAACCCTAAATTATGTATTTTTGAATCGAACCCTAAATCTCTGTGAAATTGTGTTAGTAATTTACTCTACATCCGCCATTATTTCAATTGTTGTGAAATTAGTAATACATAGTCTACATTTTCTTTTGTTGAGGTGAAGTTTTGAACATAAACAATTAGCTCGTTGAAAGTTCGACAACACTGCTTTGCAAGTAAGTATACATAATTTTAAGCTATCAAATAATTATTGTTCGAGTTGTTCTTAGCTATTTAGGAAAGTTGGTTGAGGTTGGGTCTAAGTGTTTGGATCACATTTTGAGTATTTTGTTTGGGCTCATGTTAAAGAGTAGCTATATGGATTTAGTTTAAGGAATTTAAACTGGATTAGAAGATCTACTTGAAGGTGGTGATTCGAACATTGGCGATTTGACCCTCACCACCACCTTGCTAAGTTGATGAGCACTTGCCTAGGTTGATGATAGGGGTTGTCAAATAGAACTCGAAACTAGAATCCTGGTAATAGTTCCTGGTATACATAATTTTAATCTAGCAAATATTGATTGTTCCGAGTTGTTCATAGCTATTTATGACAGTTGGCGAGGTGTTGTAGTTCGAATACACTCCTTGTTCATAGCTATATGGCGTTGAGTTTTTCATGTTTTCAACAACAAAATAGTTTTTTTAATTATAAGTACTTGCTAAATCGTATTTCTTGTAAAATTTTGTGAACATATATTACCAAATAAGCATTGTCGGGACTTTTGTGTTTATTATGTAGTGTCACCAAGTCACTCAAACTCCAGCGACCGTTCATATGGACAATCTCTCCCTGATGCCAAGTTTTGTGATTGTGGCATTGAAGTGCCACTACAAACATCGTGACAGACAAAAATCCACGGGCATATATTTCATAGTTGTCTGACGTGTAATTTCGATAATAATCTTATATATCATTGAAGATCAATTATAAAAATTCAATGACGATATATAATGTTTTATGTAATAGAATAATTTAAAAATAATTAAACAAATGCAGGATCGTAGATGTGGATTCTTTGAGTGGTATGATCCTACGATGTGCAGACGGTCAATTCAAATCATACCAGGATTGTTAAGGACAATTAATACCCAACGAGACACCATAAATACCCAACGAGACACCATAAATCATCTGAAGAACCGTGAACAAAAAAATCACATTGTTGTGATCATCTCTTGGGTTGTGATGGTTGTTGTCATATTCCTTGCCATTTTCATTAAAAATTAAAATGGTTGTTGCACTTTCTTTTTTATGGCTCAACTTTTAGCTTTAGTATTGTAATCAGACCTTTTGAATTAAACTTTTAGCTTCACTATTGTAATGAGACCTTATTTATATTTCAGACTGATTTTGGGTATGAAACTTTTGATAAGTTGTGGCCCGAATGCAATGAATATTTTTAGTATTTTCTTGTTGTTGCACTTAATTTTTATGTTTTTTAGAGTACATAATTGTTGAACTTACGAATGTTTTGAGTATATAATCGTTAATAGTATATTGTATGGAAAATGTCTATGTTAATAGTTATGCCTCAGTCAAGTAATTGGACACCTGAAGAAGAGGATTATCTATACAAAATGTTGAAAAGATGTAATCGTTATCTCCGAATGGATGATAAACATGAGTGGTATATGTACCTACGTTGTGTTGCGCAAGAACTTGGAAGACAATTTAGGAAGGAATTCGGGCTTAGTAAACTGCAGAGTCAAATTCTATTATTCCGGAAGAACTTTTGGTCTTTTCTTCAGTACATTGAAACTACTGGTGCTACTTTTGATGTTGAACGAAATGTCGTAACCGTGGACGACAAATACTGGGAACGTATTGGCAAGGTAATGACACGTATTTTTCTAGTTCTATTTTTTTCATTTTGTTGTTTTACTTAACATGGTGTCATATTATTTGCAGGAAAATACCAATCAACGACATTTTAGGACTAAGGGGTTTCAATACTACGAGATTGCATACAACTTATTCAAAACTGGGAATCCTCCCCCGGTTGACATCACCGATATTGCTGGAAGTCATCAATTCAACCCACTGATGGTCGACGAGGATGATGAATCAAGTGGGAATGATCGAGCGGGTGATGAAGATGTTAGATATGACAGTGGTTCTGCTCGAGATGATAGTGGTTCTGGTAGTGAACCTTCACAATAGTTGAAAATGTCATTGGGATGTATTTATGTATTGGACAATAGTTCTAGTTTTTAGTATGTAAGTGGTTCAATCAAGATGGTATTTGTAGGGGTTTATCTATGTATTAAACAATGATCCGTGTGAAGAATGTTTCTAGTTTTTAGTATCTATTATTGAACGTATTAAAAATGCTTATGATTTCTAAAGTGATGGATTAAAGTATTGTTTTCGACTTGTAAATTTCATTCTTGTAGTGTTGTTCCTTATTTTGTTTATAAAGTGTTGGATGAAAGTATTGTATATGTGCATGTTTGTATTGAGCATGTCTCTAGTTTTTTGGTTTGAGCTTATTGTGCATTGTTTGGTAGCCAAAACAGGAGGAGGAATGAGTGTATTCCTTGCTTGAATGAGCTCATGTGATTGTTTGACAGAAAGTTGCGGGATTTTGTGCTTATTTAGTAAGTCATGAGGTGGTGGAATATATTCCTTGTTCATTCAAAGCATGCTCATGGAAGGAAAATGTTTTTTGTTACTTTTCATGAGGTAGCAAAAAAAAAATTAATAAGAAGTATGGGTAAAGCCATCGGGACATATTGTTCATTTTGTGCTTAATAAGAAGTATGGGCAAAGCTACTTTGGTGACAAATTGTTCATTTTGTGACAAATTAATAAGAAGTATGGGTTTAGCATTAATAAGAAGTATTGGAAAGAGACGTTGATTCATTTTGTGCTTATTACTTGTTCATCAAACCCAATTAATAAACCTCAAGGTAGATTATATAATTATGCTAAACCTCAGGGTAGTTATTATATTTTTCACTCGAATTAAAAACTGAAATTTGTATCAGCAAGCTTTTCTGAGGGTAGCAGAATCTCATTTGTCATGCTTTTCTTCATACGTTTCTATATAATCTAAAGTGACAAAAGAATATATTCCCATTGATATTCCAGCCTACAAGAAGTATGGGTAAAGCTACTGGTGCTACTTGGAAAATAGACAAAGAATCTTTTAGGTGTTCACATGCATGGATGCTTTTTGACCCATCTCTCCAATGTTATTGGCTTTAAAGGATACATAGATCAGTAAATCAAAGCTTATCAGTAACCAAAAGATTGTTTTACAGGCATTTGAACACAATTTAGGAAACTAGAATCAAATGCTTTTCATTGACATGTACATCAGTTTTCTAATTCCATGAATGATCAAAATATTCGGAAATCAAAGTATTTTGTTGGTATGCAAACTTTGAAATGTGTTCATCGGTGAACAAAGTGAATCCCGTGAGCTTGGTCACATGCATCCTTGAGGCTTGAAAGTGTGAAAATGAACAAGTAAGTGTTTCCATCCTCTATTTATACACTCGCAAAATGGTAAGTTGTTGCAACACAATTGTAAGCTTCAACACAATGCCACCAAAAAAATACACCAACAAAACATTTTCACACAATGCCAATAACAAAATGCACCAAAAGGGATATCTCTCCCAAAGTATTCTACAATACCAAATGGACCAAAGAAGTGGATAACAAATTTATCCAAACACTTTGGTTGATCAAAAAGCCGAGGAAAGTGGGAAAATGGCCAAGTCAATACGCATGCAATTCTTACATCTATGGGGAGTGTTAACACTTTGAATTTGGAACTGATTTTGATTATCCTTATTGTGTTCAAAGGATTAAAAACTTCGTAAACGTTACCAAGTGTTCGATTGGATCCTCCAACGCAAGCGGGTATTTTATAATCCTTTGTCGAATAAGGTGGATTGCCTCAATTTGTGTGGGACTACATTGTGAGGGTAAGAATAATACCAATATTCATTTCGTATGAATGAAGTGCGAATTTTGCATTTGGTTGGTGATGAATCTCTTCATTTTTAATGCCTTCAACACAATTTCAAATTCTGTTTTTATGTTTGAGTAATCGATTGAATGGATCATTTTTCTATTTTTCTTGTAGGAAGGGAAATTAGGAATGGCCTACATGTCTTTGGAAGGTGAATCACGATTCAATGCTCTCAAGGCTTTATTTCATAGGGTCGTTGGCTCTGAAAAATCCCTACTGAAGAGAAATCATCGAAATCTCAAGTGACCATGATGATGACAATGATCGAAATAATTCGATTGCGAATCGGTGGGAAGAAGTGATTGACAATTTTTCGGACGACCATACGATAACTCATTTTGGGACGAGTTGGCTTGGTATGCTTTCGACTCCACTAGCGTATCTTCCGCTCCAGATCCATCCAATCCACCCTCGCACTTATCCTCGACTGATGAAGTGTTGAGCAAAATGAAAAGGCATTGGGCTAGTTATGGTTCCACCTCTCATGTGAAACCCGTTGACCCTCCACATAGCTCGAGTGCCTCTTGTTCTCCAATGAAAAAGTTTGATGTCATGTTAAAAGTGGGCGTTCTTGTTGCCCTCCGTGTTCAATGGGCGTTCATCGCCGCCCTCTTTGTTCCACGAGCATTCACTTGTAGCCCTTTGTGTTTTATTTAGTTCACTTGTTTTCTATTATCGTTTGGTTGTCTAGGTTTCGAACCCATTTCCCCTTTCTATTGGTTCGGATATATTTGAAGTGTTAAGGCTTTCCCATAACACTTCACGGATGTATTTCATCATTTCAATCTAGTAACATCGTATTATCCTAGTTGAAGTGTTAAGTCGTAAGGTGTTTTCTTTGTTTTTTAACTTGTTTGATTGTGTATAAAATTAAGCTTTATGATTATAATTTTTGAAAAGGAAGAAGTTGAGTTGAGAAGTTGTTTATGTGAAAAAGTCGAGAAGTTGTTTATGTGTAAAAAGCTTTATGCATTGTCCCTCAATAGATTATTGGAAAAAGTCTGCGAAGTTGTTTGTGTGTATAAAGAAGAAGTTGATTACGGCTTTTGGGAATTGTATAATTGATGTAACAAGTCTTTGCAAAGTTAACCGAATTTTACTTTGAAAATTTGAGGCTAGTTTTTGGTTACAAATATAGGTCTTTGGTATAGCGAGAGGGTAAAAATCTATTTCATTGTGGTTTCCGGTGATAGTTCTGCGATAGCGAGACCTTATTTTCTTCAAAATTGAGATAGACCCCCGAATGCAAACATTTTTCACAAACGAAACAGCAAACATTTTAATGTCTGAAAATGAATCATCATACAATTGAATCAGCAAACATTTTCCACAAATTTCTCAAAATTACAGAAAGACCCCTGTTTCATTGTCTTGGGTCAGCCCACAAATTTATCAAAGTTCTGAGATAGATCCCATGAAGACAACAGGATACACAAATCAATCAAAGCAAACATTTCCCACAAATTAACCTTACAAAGACACCCAGTGCAGGACTTATTTTCCTCGAAATTGCGAGATAGACCCCCATGAATGCAAACATTTTTACATAAATGAACAAGCAAACATTTTATCCATTGATTGAATCATCATACAATTTAATCAACAAACATTTTCCACAAATTTCTCAAAAAAACACCTGGTCCCCTGTTTCATTGTCTTGGGTCAGCCCACAAATTTATCAAAATTACGAGATAGACCCCATGAAGACACCAGGATACACAAATCAATGAACCAGCAAACAGTTTAATGAAGACAACATAAAAAAAGGAATCAACAATCGGATACAACGACCATGGTCTCAGCAATTCCACTACATTAAATCAATCATGTTTCACGACCAAATACAAAAAGTGTGTTTGAAATGCACATTAAGATACTCATCACAAATTACATTCCCAAGTTTCAAAATCACATTAAGTTTGAAATGTTACATTCCCAAATACAAAAGGTGTGCTTGAAATGCACATTAAGTTGCTCAACACACATTACATTCCCAGATTCCAAATAAATATCATAAACTGCCAGCTAATTTCATCCTTGCAAACTCGGCCCTGGCTTCTTCCGGCAAACTGAAAAATAGTTCCAAATCTTCGGTGTTCTTGACCAGAAGCTTGGAAACCAACAACTTATCACGCAATGTTAGTCCTTGAATGTTCCCAACAGCCCCAAAGACTTCTTTCCTAGCCACTGAAATGTCGTATTCATACCCAATTTGTTTGGCTATATCGCCCAATCTAGCGTCGTATTATGGCAAAATATTTTCATGACATCACATAGAGGATCCAAGCTCTCAATTGGTTTTCTTTTTTTACCGCTGCTCTTCTTGCCGGATACCGAGGTTTGCGGATTGCTTTCAGCATGACACATGGATTGGGTCTCTGTTTCATCCTCAAAATTCTCTGACAAGTGTTCCAGGTTATCGAGTCTCTTCTTGTGGTATGGATGATCCATTTAGCACATGGTTAATCTGCATCGGTGAAGTCTTCGCATGCTCGCCAAAAGAGCCCTATCTTTTCCAAAAATGATAACCCAATCATTAAAAAATGGTCAAGACTTGTTCCTCATTAGACGAGCATTTGAATCCACCTACAATATGCACATTGGAAGGGTTTAACTCAAAATGAAAGCGATTAAAGCGAAAATGAACATACTTCAACACAAAACAAATAAAGTAAAGAACAATCGATCATTACCTTTACGTATTCAGCCCATGCATCATCGGGGCTTCGATCATGTTGGTGCTATCATTCCAACCAATTCCGCTCGCGATAACATTGTCACCAGGTGCCGTAGTCCTTCTTCCAAACATGTATCTTTGAGTTGATATGTGGAATCCCCTTCAAGTCCGCCCGGAAGAAAAGAACCTTCGTATTTCTTGTTCCAAAGCTTGAAGATAGCCTATTTTGAAGCCATTTTCAGATTTCGCCATTCGCAATTACCTCTTTCAACGCCGCGATTAACACCTCTTCTTCGCGTCTTGCTCCAGCCTTTCTTTCTCCCTTGTCATTCCTCTTTCGCACCGGTTTTTAAAGTTTCCACTTGACGCTTCCATTAGCCTTCGAATGAAAGATAACAACATACCGAAAAAGTATGAAAATACTACATGGAGTGAAAATATTGAAATCTGAAAATTAACTAAAACAATGCGAGAATATGAAAATAACAAATGCATACTAGCGAGACCCACAAAATGACATTGAAAATAAATATCAAATTAAATGCTGGTTTTCATAGTTACAACATTAATAATTGCAAACATCCATCTAATGAATACACCAACAATAATTTCACGGATCTAACATGACACAACTGTAAATAATATCATTTCGTTACAAGACGCAATCTATCTAATGATATCTTCTAGACTATCCTACACCTCTCCAATCATTGAACATTGATTGGGCTAAATTATCTCTCCAATTTGTCCAAAATTGTGATGGCTCAACATTATCAATGAACTCCATGTTTTCATTATCTTCATGGTCATCTTCATCGTCATCACTCAACAACTCTTCCCCTGGATCTACTTGCAACTCTAAACGAATGAAATTGTGAAAAAGCACACATGCCATAATAATCCGATTTTGGACCTTGATATCATAAAATGATTGACTCCATAGTATACCCCATCTTTTTTTTCAGAAGTCCGAATGCTCTTTCAATCACATTACGTGCTTTCGAGTGAGTCATATTGAAAAATTCTTTTGGATTTTGTGGAACTGAAGTTCCTTCACCCCATTCGTCGAGATGGTACCTAACTCCTTTGTATGGAGTTAGGAATCCTTGACCGTTTGTGTAACCATTATCACAAAGGTAAAAATTACCTGTCAAATGAGCATTTTACATTTTTTAAAGCATTCAAAATAATAAGATTATTACTTAAAGATGTCGTATCAAAAGATATCAAAATAATTTAATAAGATAATACCTTGTGGGATTTTTAGACCATTAGGCCTATGAATTGCATCACGTAAAACTCTACAATCAGCCGCAGACCCTTCCCAACCAGTTAGAACGTAAATAAAATTCATATTTAGATCGCAAACACCAAGTACGTTCACAGCAATGTCTCCTTTCCTTGTTCTATATCTTGCTTTATCTGTCTCTGGAACTTTGACTTTGATATAGGTACCATCTAATGCACCTAGACAACCCTATAGAGGTAAATGGATTTAGTCATATTATTCATATGTAATTCAGTTATTTTCATGTATTTTATGACAAAATTTGGGACATTCGTTAATTTACCTTAAATGAACTCCATCTAGATTTGGGGCGGTCATCATCGACTGGTTGAGGAGTAATAAGTAGTAGTGTATGTAGCCTCAAAACAGCATGCAACACATCGTGGAAGTGTTTGCTTATTGTTTGTCCAGACCTCTTGAAATCAAAACGCACAATCCTATTTTTCTTGTGATGTGCGAGCACAGAAAGGAATAGTGCTACCTTCTCATTAACTGACACGTATCTAGAGTCTACAAGACCTCCCATATGCTTTAACAAGTAACATAGTTTAGCAAAGACACCGCGTGTCATCCTCGGGGATTATCTAGAGTCCAATAACATCATTACGTAAAATCAAGTCATCTAAATGCTCTATCTGTTTGGGTATCTTATTTGCCATAACATATTTAGTTCCTTGTTTACGGTTTCTTAGTCGCCTCCGAGCTCGCATACGAATTGTACTCACAAACATATTCATAAAAACACTTTCTAACATTATTTCCTCAACTAGTAGAAATATCTCAGGCTCTCTTCTTCTTGAAATTTCGACATTGTTAATGTAAAAGTGTAATGAAATAAGCATATGTATAAGAAGATTGATGTATGCAATTCATCTTCTAATCAGCAATTTGTTATATTAGGATATAAGCATAATACATGATTCAGCAACTAGCTACAAAGATATATGTAAATCTACTAATCAAGAAATTAATATATGTTGAAGCAAACCAAAAATAATCAAGAATCGCACTTGGATAAATTAAACACGTTCGATTAATTAATCAAAACTCAATCCAAACACCCAATTAGCAGTTGTCTATAAATGTACTTGTGCGGTTCTCACCACAAAATCAGTAAAAATCTGCTTCGATAAAGACAACCCATATCAAACTGGAATAGCAAATAACATAAAGGGCTGTGACTGGAATAGCAAATAACATAAAGGGCTGTGAAATTTTAGCAAAGTAACAACTATGCGAACCAAATCACGTAAAATGACTGAGAAATTTTGTGCGAACCAAATAGCAAAAAAATTACTTACAAAACGTCCAGACGCTAGCCTTCGTTTGGGTTCAATGTTATCTCCTTCGATTTCTGAAGTTAAAAGTTATATAGGAGATTCAGACAAAATCTAGGGTTCGTCGATAATGAAATACAAAATATAAAAATGAGAAATTAGATCATTTCTCACCAGCGAGATGAGTGTACGGTGATTTAGAAGCGGGAATGAGCTTGGTTCTTCATTTCGCCTCTCAAACCTTGAAGTAGTGTTCTTGATTTCATTTTCTCCTCTCCAAATAGCACAAAGAGCGGGAATGAGGCAATTAATTCATCCAAAATTTGATTTTGGACAGTTGTCGCCCGTCTTTGTCGAGGGTGTTGATGTAATTTAGGTAGACATTATAGAGGATGTATTGATTATACCACCTTGGGGGTGGGATAGCTATTAACTCATTAAGCTTGATAAAAAATCGGCCTACCCCATTTCGGGGCCAACATTGTCCGAACCAAACAACTTAACGGTCGTGAAATATTAGCAAAGTAAGTGATATCACACCTATAAACCCCAACCAAACGAGCCCTATATATATACTCCGATACTTTACTTTCAAAATGTAACTTCAAATTTGACTTATTTAGGAATACTTGGCATTCCTATTTTTTTTACGACCTCAATACCTCATCTAATGTAATTATGTAAATACAAAAGCGTTTTAATTGAGGGTCATTTCTTCAAGTATCCTCACTCCGATTCTAAATTCGGTATATAGACAATAATCCTAAGAAGAAAATTTAATATACCCGCCAAACTATTAACGATTTTCTACATTATCCCATAAACTTTTTTTCTATTTAACCCTCGAACTACACAAAAATTTCTACGGTTCCATCTCATCCTCCCGCCGTGAGAATATTCTCGTCGGATCCGCCAATGGAGAGGAGAAGATGAGACCATAATTTTTTTGTGTAGTTCGGGGGTCAAGTAGAAAAAAATAGTTTAAGCGATATTATAGAAAATCGCGCATAGTTTGGGAGGTATATTAAAATTTTCTCTAACAATTAACTCAACTTCAAATTCTCATTTAACTCTTCCTCAATTCTTGGGTTTACTAGCTTACAGGTTCGACTTTTCTCTCGTATGTGATGTGCATCTAATTATAAATGCTTGAATTATGTGTGCCCATAAATATGTGTGTATGCTTGTATAATATATTATAGTTTTAGTGATTTGGTCAAAATAATATTTCGCTTTGTTGGATTCTTGACCCTTATATTGTTTGTGCATCGAATAAAAAAAAAGTCATCCGGTGGAGATGAATGCCATTTATATATTTGATTGGAGTTTCAAAGCTTGTGTGCTTTATTTTGCTTGAAAGAAATGATCGCTTTTAGTGTCTAAATATGTTTCCATAGTCGAGTAATTCGTTTGGAAATCATGCATAATATATAATTTGTGAAAATTATAAAATGATAATATAATTTAATACTTTATTTTTATACATACGCACAAAAAGTATAAATATAATTATCTATTGTAATTTTAATGTACCTCCAAACTATTCACAATTTTTGGAATCACCCTAAACTATTTTTTCTATTTAATCCCATAAACTATATAAAAATTTCTACGGTCCCTTCTCCTCCTTACCGCGAGATGGGACCGAAGAAATTTTCATATAGTTCAGTAGGTTAAGTAAAAAAATATATATAGTTTATGCGCAAAGAGAAAATCGCTCATAATTTGGGTTCTTCTTAAAATTTTCCTTTTGTTTTTTAAGATAGATCACTCCAAGTCAACGAGGATTTTCCCGAGAGAAAAGTCTTCACGTCCACTCCCTTCCCGATGGGAAGTCTTCTTGTCTTTTTCTCCTTGAGCTGGAAAATATTTTGATGGGAACTTGCGCACACACTCGCAAACGTTAGAGGGCCCGGGGTTTGTCTAGGAGGCCCCTCCGACGCTCAAGTCAAAGACGGTGAACGAGAGAATAAACAAGAAACAAATCTTGCATAATAAATGTGTAGGAGAATAATGAATTAATTTACTTACATATAATATGAGGGACTTTTTTATACCTAGGAGATGGGCCCGTGTAGGAGAAATTGGCCTATGGGCTAAACCAGGACTCCTTTGGGCGGTTTATTTATTAAGAGCCCATTGGGCAATTAATATTAAATAAATATATATAAAATAAATTATATATTAATTAATAAAATACCATTTTTGACTCAACATAAGCCTCCCGGCTTGAGTCTTTGTGAGGATGAAATAGTGCGGGAGCTAATCCGGTGTAGAAATATTTGGCTTGTCTTGTTGTATATCTCGTCTTGTCTTTGGAGAATCTTTGACCACTTTGCATAAGCATATTTGGAGGAAAGCTTGTGACCATGTCTTCCAAAGGTAAATTCTCTTTCTCTACCTCTCAACTTTGAAATTTTTTATTTTGTAGAAGACTTAGGATATTTTTGAAAGTGAGAGGTGGGGTGAGGCTTGAGGTGAGAATACATGGAGAGTTGGAGTGCATCGAGCGAGAGAGAGATGTGAGCACATTGAGCCGTAAAGGGCGCCCGGGTGCCTCCCGGGTGGGCAAGGGCGCCGGGCGACCACAGTGCGCGCCCGATCGCCCTTCCGGTGGAGCGCCGGGGTTGTCCCGAGCCCCGATCCATTTTCCTTCCTATTTTTCTCTGTCTTCCCCGAGTTTTCATATACATTTCAAGTCGTATCCTGGATCCAGATTTCTTCCATTCCGCATGGAGGCCGGGTGTTATCGGGCATTTAGTTTTGGTTCGATCATTCCATATCCGTCTTTCTCCATAGAGTCCGATATTCCTCCCCTTGCTATAGAGTTGTGCTTTGACAAAGTGATGGGAAGTAGAGCTTGAGATGGATTCGAGCTCAAGTGATGATTCTTCTAAGGCGAGTCCGAAAAAGATAGTCTGAAGAGGTCCACCCCACCATGTACCAAGATAGGCCTCCTCCCGGAGTCGAGCCGTTGTCCCGAGGATAGTTGGCCGATCGAGTGTCCTTTGTCTATCTTCATAGGTTGTGGGGAGCGGCTTGATATTCCTTCATCGTTTGTGATGTTGGCCCCGAGTTGGGCAACGAGGCTCACTCATCCACCCGAGGGATTCATATCAATGTACCTTTACGCCTTCTCTATTGACTTCGTCCTTACTCCGGATACTTTTCCTCATATCGATCCTTAGATCGGTGGGAGCATGTGTCGATTAGTTAATTCCCATGCATATGCATGTATACGAGGTTATCATCGCTATGCAGCGATTGGGCTTGACTCCCGATTGTTGATGGATTTCATTTCTTGTTCTATGCCCTAAGTCTCTGTGTGACACCTTCTTCCACTTTTTCCCACGTCCTCGGTGTAAGTTCCTTGATGGATTTCTTTCTCTGGTGGGATGTGGAATGAGGATTTCTTCTATATGAGGAATAATGGTTAGGAGCTTCAAGATCGCCTCTCGAGGTACTTTCGCTTCTCGGAAGGAGATCGCGGAAGCTTATAGGCCTCGGGGCTTGTTAAAAATTCTTCCGAATGTTAGGGAGTTCTTGGGTATACCATCTTGCTTTATTTTTTGCATTACTTCCCGCTTTACTTGTATATTTTAACTCGCTTCCCTTTTCTCGATATTGTTTCGCTTGCTTTCGGGTAAAGAGAGTTACAACATTGCGGAGTTGATAGATTTTAAGAAAAATAAGAAGGAAAAGGCCAAGGAAAAGTCTCTTGTTGGCGAGAGCTCGAGTGTCCCGCCTCGCAGTGATAGAACACGCCCTTCTCTCCATGAGAGTGATAGACGCCCTTCCCCCGGGAGGTGTGATCGCACCGCTCGCCCCGTGATCGTGCTTATTTAGGTCCTTCCGGGAGAGAAGAGGCCAATGATGGAGCCTGGTATTGTTGCATCCGGAGTATTGGTCCCGATCTATCTTCTCCAGTGAAGTGAACCGTCACGAAAAGATTCAGTCCCAATGGGACTATACTCGCGGTCCCCGGCTTACGCCGGTGCGAGGAGCTTTATCGGCCGATGATCGGTCTCGCTTGGGTCTTTGTCCTTGAGGACATCGAGACTCACCTTTGAGGATATGTTGCTCGGGTAAGCTTCCATGATTTCTTTGCATTTTCATTTTTCATGCTTTGTCTCTTTATTTGGCTAAGACTTGTATAAATTATATTGTAGATCTTGAACCTCGCTGCAGCCTTCGGACCATCAAGGCAAAGTGGCGAGGAGGAGAACCTGGGCGGCTTTGGGGTGAGGTGAAGACGCTTAAGGCCCCATTGACTAGCCATTATAAGTGTGAGATGTCGGATTTGTCTTAGCGGTGTGCCCGGACAAAGAGTCAACTTGCCCATGAGGCCGAGACGGGTGAGTTATTCTTCAAGTCTCCCTTGGTGTTGAGTTGTTGGCAAGGAGAGGTCCAGTTTAGTTGAGGCCTACAAAGGTTCCTGGTCCTATCGCTCCGACATGATGAGAGAGTGTTGATCCTAATATGATAAGGTGGTGCGCCATTGCGTAAATTTCTACGGCCAGAGTGGAAAGGCTTCGGTGGTGATCGACATCCCGGATTATGGTGTTTCTAATGAGAAGGAGGGAGATGTCGAGGCCTTGGCGGATCTTCCCGATGATCTTGGGGCGATGGAGATGAGGTGCCTCCTACTTGATTTGTGATTGTTATTTCTTGGCCCGATGGTTGTTGACTCCGCCCACGTATTTAGGGTTTGCTTTATGGCATTTGGATATTTCTCTTTACGTACTTGGATGTTTCGTTTTGTGCACTTAGATATTTATCCCTCTCTTTTGGTCTTGAGATGCTTTATTTACCCCGTGGGGCTCGATGATTCTTCCATTTTCCTTATGCATATTTGCTTTGTCTCGCCATGCTTAATTTAGTGCTTTGATTTAACTTCTTTTTCTCGTAGAAGACTTGTTCATTTTCCATGTTGAGGTGGATCTTCCCTTCGGAGGAAGTCTTGATTTTTTTAGAATAGCCAGAATACTTTTGTTCAAGGTTTTTTTTTTTTTTTTTTTTTTGAGGCGTGATCCCCTACCGTATATCAAACAATCGAGAATGTCATACAATGTCATGCCCGTCAAGGCGGGAGAAAATCAAAAAACAAATAACCTATCACTACGATATCTAGAAAGACTATCATAATGAGATATCTAAAAATAAAAGGAGAACCAATGATCTATGAAAATCGAAGCTCGGATATCCCGGTGGTCCATCCGAATGAGCGCTAGGAGGTGGTGAGAAGCGTGCCCTCACCAACAATGTGATCGCCAAGAGCGTGACTCCCAACTCTACAAGGTGATCGGTGGTCGATTCCCTCTCTATGTATGTGGGAAATCGAATGCGAATCGGTGTCTTGAACCCGCCAAGAGCAAGGCCACCGGAAGTGATCGTGGTGACCACCGCCCGCATCCAACTCGATCCAAATCAAGAGAAAAAAAGCGGACTGCCGCAGATCCCATCTCGGGCTAAGCTCGGCATGAAAGCTAGACACCGCCCTGGAGAGAACAATGAAAAAGCCAACATAAGTCGCCCCGAATGATCTCGAATCAATCCCCTCCGCCAAAGAATCAAGGTGTCTCAATCAAACGAACCATCCGTGTTCGACTTGACCGAGGAGGCGAGGGGCTCGCCAAATCACCAACCTAGGCCTACGTAAAACTGTGGTGGAGCATTCCCCTGCAAAAAACTCACAGTAGGAAGGCATCCCGACCAATCCGAAGGGCTCAAACGCCGACCTGAAACAAGAATCCAGAGATACCGCTCCACCTGCCAAATAATGTGAGAAGCCAAGAAAGGAATGTGTCGATGCTTGACACTATTCCTTTCCGCCCGAATAAAACCATAAAATCAGCAGGGAACCAAGAAACTCAAGTGTCTCGTGTGTGATCCGTGTGTGCGATTCCTCCAAAATGAAAGGAACAATATCATATCAGTGGTGTGTGGAAGTGTAGTGTCAAACCAAGGAAGAAAGTGATTCCACACGGATCGAATCAACGTATCATTCATCAAAAAGAGGTGAGGGATAGATTCGACTCGAGGAGATGAATGTGGATTATTCAAGCAACACCGACAACGTAAAGCGAAAGTGCCACGTGCGAAGTTTGATATCCACAGGTTGCTTTTGTTCAAGGTTAATGTGTGCCATCCCATGAGTCCTTGAGGCGCCTCCCACTGACCCAGAAGTGCACTTCGAGAATTCGAGGCGCCCTTCCGGATTCGAAGGGGCTCTCTTCTCGAACTCTTCTCTAGCTTTACCTTATCGCTTTTGATGTCTTCCCGGTGTTAGAGTTTTTGCCTTTTTTCTTTCGTAGGAAGTAATATTTTGCGGGATGCCCTTCCGGAGCCGGAGTGGGCGCTCATGGAGTTCATGGGGCGCCTTTTTGAAGCTTAGAGAGGTGGGGACCCTTCTAGAGCTTCCACCATAATTTTTCTTTAGGCTTTTGATATATTCTCCACATGTGTTAGCTTTTTCGCCTTCTTTTTCATTGCATATTTTCACCATGGAGAAGATGTCACGGGGAATCTTACAAGGAGCCCCTTCCTCCGGGGTCTTAGTCGGAGGATGAGAAATTTTTATTGGGACCTCCTTGTGAGGATGCCCTCCCATCCGGGGTCTTAGCCAAAAAGAGGTCATCCCACTCGGGGTCTTATCAGGGTGAGGTTAATTACTAGGACCTCCATGAGAGGCTCCTCCCATCCGGGGTCTTCGCGAGGAAGGGTCATCTCACTTGGGGTCTTAGTGGGTGAGGCCATCCCCTCTGGGGTCTTAGCGGGATGAGGTAAATTACTAGGACCCCCGTGAGAAGGCCCATCCCGTCCGAGGTCTTAGAGAATGGTCATCCCACCCAGTCTTGGCTAGGTAAGGTCGTCATCTCCGTGTCTTAGCTGGAGGAGGTTAATTATTAGGACCTCCATGAGGAGGCCCCTCCCATCCTGGGGTCTTAGCAGGAAGCGATCATCCCACCCGGGGTTTTAGTTGGGTGAGCTAAATTTACAAGGACCTCCGTGAGGAGCCCCTCCCATCCAGGGTGTTAGCGGAAACATGGGGTTTGTTGAGGAAAACATCTAATCGGTCATTAACCCTGGCCATATGTGGCCATTAATCGCACCTTGGCCATATGTGGTCATTAATCGCATTCATAATATTAAAGTAAACGTGAAAGTGCTTTTATTCATTATAATGAAAAGCTTTATGCCCATGGGTGGAAACAAGACTGAAATATAAATGAATGTTTAACGCCTCTTAGCGAAATATCTTGAAAATAATAAACAAAAATACTAAAGCTCTCGGAAGGCCAAGGCGTTCGGTGTAGGCGGAGGCTAAAGAGATCTGCGACTTTCATGGAGGTGTGATGTCTTTGCTAGTTGGTGGGGAAAATTCACTTCGCCGTCTTGATTTCGGTCAATGTTTCCAGATAGTCCCTATGTCCCAAGTAGTGTCACATGTCTCTTACTTCTTGTCGAGTTTAGGAAAAAGGGAAAGTCTTTGGTAAAGTGATCCAAGCCTTGATCCATGAGGTCTTTGTCGGAGTTCATATCGTGGGGCCAAAGTATTTTCAAAGTGGTGAGTCGACTATCCTCCTGTGTGACTTAGAGCGTCCCCTAGCCGCTATCTTCCCGAGTCCGATCATGATTTAGGTAATCCATGTACTCTTGTAGGTGGCCTTTCCGAATTAACTTTTTGACAACGACTCTCAACTGGATGCAAGTCTCCAGTGGTGTGCCCCTTGTCATAATGGAAGTAACAAAAATATTTGGACCAACGTCATCTAAAACTATCTCTCATCTCCCGGGGGCTCTATGATTTTTGCGTCCGAGCGGTGGCTAATATCTCCAATAGCGGTGCATTCAATGTGATTGTTACTTGTCTGAATTCTTTTTGCGGATTTGAGGTTGACTCGGACATCCTCTTTGGCCTTACGCTTGTTCCTTCGTGGTGGCTTTAATACTTTATCTCCTCGTTAGGTGCTCTCTTTGGAGTAGGCGATTTTTTTCTGGAGTGGGGAGAGTTCCTTCCTTTATATGCCTTGAGCACGCTCTTGGAGGGCGACATGTTGTTGAATCCTTGTCGAGCCTCTTTTTGGATGTTAGTTACTTCATTTGACCTCCACGAGTTGCACCACGAAATTGCATAACGGCTTTCCCACCTTACGCTGGAATAGATTTGCGATGGTCTCTTGTTTCTCTATGTTGTCGGAAAACTATTGTAAGAAAGCCTCCGCGAACTTGTGTATCATAGTTATGGAGTCATTCGGCCGATCGAACAAGCCCAACTTGCTTGGTCGGGATACTTTAGAAAGGCTTTGCGGTGGCGGCATCTGTCATCTCATAGAGGTGCCTCCACATAGAACTTGGTCAAATGCTCCTAGGATCTTCTTGGTTCCATCGTACTGGGAGTAGGTTTCTACCAGGATATCGGGCTCAATGGACTCCCTTTCTTCAAAGCGGTAGCTTGTGAATGAGTATGGTTGGACGGTGTCGCTTGAGCTCCTTTGCTCTTGGCGGCCCTTCTTGGCTTTTGCCGCATCCTTCATCTCTTTTCCTTGTCCTTCTAGGTCAAAGTCTTCAATGGCGGGCGGAGCTCGGGATAGTCTTCCTACGACATCATTTTGCCGTTTGCTTGTTCTCTTAGTGCGTGTCGATTTGCTCCCGAGAAATCTCTTTCATCCAAGCTTGTAAGGCTTCTTGAGTTAGGCGTAATTCTTGGTGGCGATGCCCCTCTTGCGAATAGAGGAGGGGCGACACTTCTCCGGAGGAAGAATCGACCCCCCGCCTTCTCGGCCGATCGTTCTTCTTTGGAATCTCGGGCGCCGACTGCGGCTTGAGATTGGATCGCACGTGCTTGCAATCGAGTTCGCATCTTTGTGTACTTTGGTTGTTCACAGCGACACCAAAATGATCTTTTTTTTAAGGCACACCACTCCAAGTCAAAGGGTTGACCAAAATCCTTTCCCGAGAGGAAGTCTTCACGTCACTCATCTTCCCGAGAGGGGAAGTCTTCTCGTCTTCTTCTTCTTGAGCTGGAAAATCCTTTGATGGGAACTTATCGCAAACACACGCAAATGTTAGAGGTCCCGGGGTTGTCCCGGGAGGCCCTCGACGCTCAAGTCGGCACGGTGAGCGAGAGAATAATAAAAAAGAATACCGAATAATAAATGTATAGGAGAATAATGAATTGATTTACTTACAAATAATATGAGAGACCTTTTTATACTGGGAGATGGGCCCGTGGGCGGTGTAGGAGAAATTGGTCGATGGGTCAAATCCAGGACTCCTTTGAGCCGATTTATTTATTAAGAGTCCATTGGGCAATTAATATAAAATAAACATATATAAAATGAATTATATATTAATTAATAAAATATCGTTTTTGTCCCCAACATTCCCTTTCTCTGAATATGGACCTTGATAGATTAATGAATCATTGTAAGGAGTAGTACTCCTTATTTACAATCTCTCATATCTAGTTTAAAACATTTCTTGTATTTTTGGTGAATAATTTAATAAACTTGCGGGTCTACATGCCAAGCCCAACAATATCTTGGTTTTCATTGTAAATAGGGTGCAACTGCAGAGCCTTTCTGGAGAGGTAAAGGCGGTGTCGTCGCATGAGGTCCCCCTCGGCGAGGGCCCTAATTTAAAGCTTTAACATGTATGATATATGAATAAAAGACTATCAAACTTAATCGAAGTTTATCTAGCCTAGCGGATTGTGCTTTATTTTTGTATATTTGAGGTCCTTGTATCGATGCTCCACCGCTGGCTGACTTCAAAATTTTTCTATTTCTTTAGTGGTTCAAATTATATTTATGAAAATAAGTAATGCAAGCTTTAATGAAAAAAGCGTGAAAGTAGCTTTTCTTGACATCCGAGGTCGTGGGTTCTATAGAGGATGAACCCCATAGTTGAGGGCCCCATTTGTCCTTGCCCTAGAGTTTCGTGGAGGATGTGAAGTGCGGGTTATGCCTTGTATCGATGCTCATTCGGCGGCTTCAAAATTTTTCTATTTCTTTAGTGGTTCAAATTATATTTATGAAAATAAGTAATGCAAGCTTTAATGAAAAAAAGCGTGAAAGTAGCTTTTCTTGACATCCGAGGTCGTGGGTTCTATAGAGGATGAACCCCATAGTTGAGGGCCCCCACTTTGTCCTTGCCCTAGAGTTTCGTGGAGGATGTGAAGTGCGGGTTATGCCTTGTATCGATGCTCACTGGTAGCTTCAAAAGTTTTCTATTTTTAGTGGTTCAAATTATATTTATGAAAATAAGTAATGCAAGCTTTAGTGAAAAAACGAGTGAAAGTAGCTTTTCTTGACATCCGAGGTCGTGGGTTCTATAGAGGATGAACCCCATAGTCGAGGGCCCCCATTTGCTTGCCCACAGAGTTTCGTGGAGGATGTGAAGTGCGGGTTATGCCTCAACTAGTCGGGTCCTTGGCTGCCAAGATCGAGTCACCACACAAGAACTTCTTCTCCACTTGTAAATCGTTACCGGAGGATTCGAACAACCACTTTGTGGGTGCCAAGAAGCGGACATCAAGTCACCCAAGTCCTTTACAGGTTGAGCTATATCCCGGGGCTCGAGGTCGTGGGTTCTATCTTTTGTGTAGTAGAAGTCCCTCTTTTTTTCACAAAATAAAACAAAAAAAAATGAGCTATAATCAATTTCTATTTTGTTTTGTTTAGAATTTTATTATCTTGGTAATGTCTATTATATTTTATTTCAAGTTCTTCATCAACTAACTTTTGAAAATTTAAAGTATATGTAAATTAGTTGTTTGATTTCACCATTAAAAATAATTTTATCTATATTTTATTATTTTAATTTATTCCTTATAGTTTAATTGTCTTCCATCTAAAAATAAAACTCTTTATACCTTAGAGTTTTTTTAAGACGGAATAAATCTCGGACTCTATTTATTAGTGGATTTAGAGTTAAAAAATTTCAAATTTATAATAATAAATTTATTGAGGTTGTTTGGATGAAGTAATTGTTAGGGATAGTGCCCTTAAAGCAATTGTGAATTATTTTTGATTATTAATAAATACGACATTTATTTTCGAACTCTTTTACATATTGTATGTATATTGTTGAACATCATGAAAATCCCTGGTTTATTTACGTTACCATAATCTTAGTATATAAGAGTTATATACAAGAGGATTAAGATTATGGATAATAAACTAAAATTAAGTCGTGATGAAATTAATTAAAGTATGGGATATTTAATTAAAACATCATTAATGCGGCCCAAAATATTTTGAATGTGA
Source organism: Rehmannia glutinosa (assembly GCA_016081115.2). Classification (NCBI taxonomy): domain Eukaryota; kingdom Viridiplantae; phylum Streptophyta; class Magnoliopsida; order Lamiales; family Orobanchaceae; genus Rehmannia; species Rehmannia glutinosa. Next base: position 20,269,545 of record CM071928.1, on the reverse strand, counting down.
TTTGTCTTATCAGGACCGTCGATGTGGAGACATCTTAGTGGGGGCATTTATATATGATTTGATCATATAGAACTTGAGCGATTTAATTTTGAATTTTTCATACAAATTCCGTTGTAGAAATGAAAAATCGAATTAAATCACTAGATGATCATATATGGATAAATCTTAATCCTGAGTGATTATAGACTCTGTTTATTTCTATGTGATTCTTAATTTGCTCGTTTAAGTTTGTCCTACGACATTCCCAACACTTGCATTTTAGATTCACATTTGAATTAAATAGTGGGAATATAAATTCACAAATATGTGTAGGTCCCAAGGGGTGTGAGTGTAAGGTTTAGAAGGAGGGGGGTTTGAATAAACCTTGCAAACTTTTCGATTTAGTCCTTTTTAAATTTGAGTTGATACTACTGTTGTGTGTCCTTGGTGGATAGCCTTGATTTAGTTAATCAAGAGAGTTAGTCACTCAATGACTCGGATTTTGTTGATAGAATAACTCATTTGTTAAGACTGGAATTAGCTCAAGCTGCGAGTTTGTTTTATTGGAAGACTTTACACCCTTAAAATTGATTTAGTAAAGGTTTTAGTACTTAGGATTATCAAGCGGATAGCAAATTTATCAGCAGAGTTAAACAAATAAGATGCAGGAATTAAAGTCTTTGAAATGTAAATGACACGATAAGATTTTATAGAGGTTCAAAGATGGGTTAATTCTTCTACTCATCTCTTCTCCAACTCCTGGAGGAATCCACTAAGTATTGATCGTATACAAAGTGGTAACAGTCGGATACAAGTCTTGATCACGCAGTTTGAATTTTTCCTTTGGCACTCGTCTGGAGATGCCCAGTCACGCCTTGGCTTCTCGTCACGACTCGAGCTTCTTCTTCACAGGGCAGCTGCCTTGCTACTACAGCTCACTTGCTCAAGCTTTTTGGATTTGATCACGAAGCCCTCCAAAAACTCGAGACTGGTTCGACCTTGAACCTTCTTACAATCCTCCGCGGAATGTAGACCCCTTTTCTTCAAAAGTTTCCTCTTCAACTGATTGAAGTTATCTTTCCTTCACAGGTGAGTGTTGGATTGATTTCCTTCGTAGTGTAGGCTTGAGAATTAATCTTGAATGATCTTTGAGAATATTTCGATTACAGTTCAAAAATTAGCTTGAATGTTCGTGGTTCAGGTAATCAAGATCACTTTTCTCAGAGTCATTCCTCAGCCTTTTATAGTGATCTTTCAAAAATCTGCCCGTTGAAGAGATAGGCTTATTTTTGAAAGTCACTTGTGGTCGTTGGCTTGTCTTGTTGCAGTCCTTGGAGTTTCCACTTCCTCGTATGAATTGTTCTTCAGCTTTTTGAGTTCGACACGGTGTAGTGCTTCCCATTGGTTTATTCCCCTTGCACGCTTCTGGGACTGAGCACTTCGAGAAAGGTAGCATGGAGGTATTACTTGTTTAAGTAATTCTCTTGATTTCTGTGCAACGGATCTCTTTCAGTTATCTCGACTTGTCTGCATTTCCTTGCTTTCCCCAGGTGACTTAGAGTCGACTTTTAATCGTGGATGACTCTTCTGTCACTTCAATTTGAGACTTGGCTATCTTGAGTTGACTTGATCGATACTTTACTGTTTGCATCTCGTTTTTGCACCTTGATCGAGTTCCCATCTTCTCTTCTTTGCCATACTAAATTTTGTCTTGAGTCTTCCTTCTAGTCTCCGGTTTGTCTTCTTGCATGTTTAGGCATAGGTGACTTAACTCGACTTGACCAAATTGACCCTATTAGTTACAATGCGAGTTTACAACAAAAAATGGGGTGGCAACTTCCTATTCTAAGTTTTACATGGCATTCATCAAAATCTAAACAATAAATTTCCCAACAATTTCCCCCTTTTTGATGATGCCAAAACTTAAAACATTCAAAAATGTAAATAGCATAGATACATACAGATAGTGTATTTGAGAGAATGTATGCGTAGAATCAATTCTATTATTGATCATAACATTCTTGTTCTTTTACACATTTGTTTACAAGGTGTATCGAGCAACATTTATGTTTACGCAAAAAATAGAGAATTTCTGATTTATTACGGAAGACTTACATGAAATGTATTTACAAAGTAAGATACATAAAGGGGTGGACATCAACACTTCATCTCCATTTCTCCTCCTTTTTCATCATCTTCTTGATTTGTCATCTTACGGTCTTCTTCTCTTTTTCTCATCTTGTGCCTTCTTCTTTTCATATGCCAAAATGACTTCATCTCTTCTTAGTCTCTCTTGTTTTTCCTCCCATAGCTGAGTTTGTCTTTTGTTTTCTTCTTCAATTCTTTTCACATACTCGGCATTGTTCTTACCACTTGCATATTGGCTACTTGGTCAAGAACAGCCCCAAAGAGATCCCTCCTTTCTTGCCGGATCTATGTACTCAATGTTTTTTGGGCAGAGGCCTAGGTCCGAAACCTCTTCCTCCACCACCGCTTCTTTCTCTACCTCTTCTCCTGGGCGTGTATTATCTTGGGGTCTTCTTCCCGGGTGAGTGACCGGCGGAGTGACAAGCAGAGGTATTGTCGGTAGTCTGCTTTTGCTGTCGCCTTCTTCACATAGCGTGAGACCCTTTTCCCAAGTACAAGTCCCGAGGCTTGAGCCATGGACATGTTTGCGAAGTATCCTTCGGATGCGGCGTTTTAAATTCATCAAGCGATCTTGGCTCGATTCCGGCATACGAGATGGCATAAGTGTCTCTGTCTCTTGGAATGTCTCCATGTTGTTTCAAGATATCCATAACTCGGGCATTCATCCTTCCTTCCACTTCCTCCATCCCTCGCTTCATTGTCTTTCTCTTTTTAGCCATAGACACAGAGTGTTGGAGTGGCGAGTCATTTCAGGAGTTTTTCGCGATAATATCATTTTGTGACAAGACCTTGTTGGGGGTTTGTGCAATCATTAGGGTGACATCTCCCGATCATTCCCTCAACAGACTTTCCTTTCTTTGCTCTTGAGACCTCTTTGTCTTTCCCTTTACGCTTTCCTCTTTCTCAACGCCTCGATCTCTTTGACTTTAAGGTATTCCTCTTCCCCTTTTTGGCATCATCAAAGGAGAGAGGCGTCTGGAAACATACTAGTAAGCGTAAAGTCGAGTCTGCGAGTCGAGTTCGCTCGAAGTCTGCTGCGAGGAGTATCCGCGAGCTTCGAGCAGTAGCGTTGGATTGACTTTAAGCAACTTCATCTCGGCCCGTAGAGAAGGCTGAATTTTCGATCCATGTTTTCTTCCATACGCGAGGAGCTCATTCTTATTTTGCTCACGCGGCGCCTTGATCTCGGCAATGTGAGATTCATGCAAGTGCTCAATGTGTTCTCTCGGCTTTGTCTTTGCATCGGCATTCTCAACTCGCCATATCAACAGTTTGTTGAACAATGTTACGAAATATCTAGCTTGTTCCACGCGCATTGTTATTTGTTGTTGCCACCACTCCACGATTCGACTATTATACCTCTTAAGTCGTGATAAGTTGGCATCTGTTATACGATCTCATGTCCATCGAGGCCTGGTGCCTCTCCATCCGTTCAATTTCAAGCAAATAATGCTTTGAACACCTCCCGAACAGTTGTTCCCTGTGGCGGTGATGGCCAAGTAGCGTCAAAATCATAGTGTTTGGAACAATAGTATCGATGGAATGAGCGGTGCAGTGCGGGAAGCGCGAGATCTCTTTCTAACTCTTTAGGGAGATCGGGTACCTCCGGAGAGAATGGAAATGATTCTACAAAGGAATCATCACGGGCCACCGGGATTTGTTCAATGATGAGTGGTGCGCGTGAAGTTCCTTGTGGAGTCGAACTCTTTGCCGACTTGGGGAGCTGCGCGTGATGGACTCTGTTGGGTCATTGTGAAGTTGACCCGACTTGCCGAGCCTCAAGCTGTCTCAACGGCTTCGTCGATCTCGGTGGTTTTTCCAATTGAGTTGGCTGGTCTCGGCCTTATCAAGCGTCATCAGGCGATGATGAGATTTCCATGGGTGGCTCATCATCAAAATTGAAAGTTTGACGAGTAGTCTTGAGGTCGACTTGCTCGTGGTTGGAACATCCTCGGTGAGTCTTTTGGATCGACCCACGGGGATGACTCGGCTTCATCGTCTTCCGATCCCGAGAAAGGTTACATCGGGGTTGTCCTAGGAATCGTGAAGCGCGCTTATCTCCTTTTCGGGATGGATCAATGATAGCAGGAGGATGTTCTCGTACTTGGACTTCTTTACCCGGAAGTCTCAACCTCCCGTTGGCCTTCATTACCTCCTGCCGATCTCAATCTGCGGCGAGGCTCTGGACATCCCTTTCGACAGTGTCGGTTTGTCTTAGGGCCTCTGCGGTGGCATCCATTGGAGTCTCAACCCCATGGATTGCACTTTCATCGCCAGTGTTAACTCCCGGGGTTGTTCCTTCCTCGTGCCTCGATCGCATCGGCGGCGTCATTAGCCTTTAGAGTAGTTGGCACCTCGGTGAGACGGTCTCAACCTATCGAGCCGTTGATGACAACTCGTTGTGTACTTTGTGTTTGTTCCTTCTCCATTTCGCCTCCTAGATTCGTTGTGGAGTCATCTGCGACATCCTCCTCCGACCGTCGCTGCGGTGGAAGGAGTTTCCCCTCACCGGTGGCGCACCGGTGAGTGACTTTGAATGGGGTCACTCGTCTCCAAACTCCCGGATGTTTCTACCGAGTTTTCAGTAGTTGGGCGGGTAGTGAGACACCTTCATTCGGGGTTGGCTCGTTGGGGTCCCCATTAACCCGATTTCATTGCCATTTCCCTTAGTTCCTTCTTTCAAGTGAGTTGGGAAGTGGTGGCAAAGAACAACTGATATGCAATATCTTCGCACACTCCCATTGGGTCTATCTCGGTGTGTTTTGGAGGACTCTCTTGGTCCTCCATCATTCTTTGTTCATGAAGGATTCGGATTCGTGCATTGCTTCTTTGTATTTGCAACTCTTCTATGGCGAATACAGGTCCGGATCTCATCGCTTTCGATAGGACGTCGAGGAGAGGATGTGTATGTTCTATGGTGCGGTGATAGGGCGAGATCTTTGGCCTTCTCACGTGCCTCATTACTCTTCCTCTACTGTCTCTCCTCCTTCTCTTGTCAGGATCCGCAAGATATCATGCGATTTCTTCATCCGGTGCTTGGACCACGGTGGTCACTCCAAGAAAATTCATCGATTCCTCTTCTTCTTCGATAAACTCGGGCCATTGGAGGCTGTTCCCTGGATCGACTTAACTTCCACTTCCTCCACTCTCGCATGAGATGATTTTGGATGTCCGGATAAGGTGGGGATAGGATCATCACATCATCATCTCTATCGCCTTCTTCTTGCCGCCCCTCATTCTCGGGGATAGAAGGTAGCAAGCTTTGGTGCTCCATTCTCACCGCGTCTGCATTGTAGGAGGGGATACGATCTGTCAACAAAGCGAGTTAGATTTCTCGATTACTTCTTGTGTCTCATTGTTCGAACTACATTTGGGTCTTGATTTGCCTCTCTTGATCGCGCTTCAATGAGACTTGGTTGTTTCATCAATAATTTCGGAGACTTTACTTCTCCAATTGTCTCAGATATCTGTTTAATTTGAGTGGTGGCCGACTCGGCCGATTTCTCAAGTTCGGAATGCTTGAAGATTCTTCTTCTTCCTAGTTTGTACCGGAGGATTTACGGTTCGGAGAGAGTTTCTTCCAAGTCTTGGGCGGCGGGGCCGTCTTTGTTTTTTCTTCGAGGAGCCGCCGTCTTAGCTTATCGGTTCTCCTTTTTTGACGGAGAAAGGTATTTGAGATTCCTTTCTCGGCCGCTTCTTGGGCAGAGACGGGAGACTGCGAGGCGGCAGTGACTCATTGCGAGCGGCGAGGGAGCAGATTTGTTTTCTTTCTTTGCAGGCGGCAAATAGCTTTCTTAGTAGTTTGTAGGGGGCGACTTTCTTTCTTTGGTGGAGAGGAAACAATTTGTATCTTGGGATCGGTGATTCCCCTCACTTGTATCGCTCTCTTGGCGTAGGCTCTTGTCATGTGCGGCGTGAGGTTTGATCGAACATCCTCTTGTTTACATGGAACGCCTTTCCATGTCGAAGAGGACTCCTTTCACCTCCATCAAGGCCAATCACAGGCCGTATCCCGAGATCCTCCAAATGCTCCATTCTCCTTGAAGGATTTGTTTCTACATTCTCGCGAGTCTGCTTTGTAGACAAACTCAGCCCGATTTACTTGCTTTTCTTCAATGATCGCAGCCATGACGATCAATTTTGCTTTGGATAGTTGGTCAAAGCCGCCAAATTTGATGTCTATTCATTTGGCAACTATGTCCAACAGATTTGTGGTAGTCCTCCTTCAAAGAACCTCTTGTTGGCTGTGTAGACTATCTTATCGGCATAGTCGGTCTTGGCTATTTCCTTCCCGGCGGCCAAGTCTACATTAGCTTCATTGATTTCGGTGCTCCTTCCGTGTCAGCAGTGTTCTGCCAAATCTTTGGAGAGATGATGAACTCCTTCCCCGTGAACAGAGGATTTGATCCCCTCATCGTGAATTTCAGCGTTCACGTAGGCGAGCGACCTCTTCCACATAGGTCATCGGGAGCTCCATCGTCGAGAAATGGTTTTAGCCGGACTTTTCGAGCTTTTCAGCAATCTTCTTTATGAGGGCGTCATCGGACCCCTGTTTGACCATACCCCTTGAAATCCACAGTAGACCCGGTGTGGATTTGCTTCTCTAGCTTGACGAAATCATAAGTTGATGCCATTTTCCAAAAGTATTTCACGAAAAGAAACTTAGAAGTTGATTTGAAGATTGATAGGGTTTTGAGAGAGTTTTGCCTTTGCTTCTGAGAGAGAAATGAACAGTTTTGGTAATATGTGAGAGAAACGGACGAAAATGGTTTAAGTATGGTTCTTGAAAGGACGTGCGGGTGGTTTTTGAAATGTGATCGAAATCAACGGCTTAGATTTTGCACGCCGATTAGCATTTAATGTCTCGAATTTAATGCGACAAACATTTATATCCAATCATAAGCTTGGTGTGCGGCTTTTGCATGTACACATCATCATTATCTTTGACGTCATTCTTAAAAACATTCCCGCTTAGTAAAAACGATTGCGTTTTTTGTCACTTGCTCATAAATGACTCAGCTTATCCCTTAGCTGATTTAACTCTTCTTCTCACAGTTCTCATAATGACTCAGTTGTCAGCTAATTCGGTGTAGCTGACTTTCCGATACGACTGATTCATTTAGCTGATTTTGAGAATTCAGCCCTTTTTCCTTTTTGTGTTTCATTGCCTTTCTTTGAGTCTTCTGAGTGTCAGCTCAGCTCAATTAACCCTAACTCATGCTTGAGTTCTTCAAATCTTGACTCACATAATGGTTTTGTGAATATGTCAGCTAACTGTTTATCAGTTGAAATATATTCCAAGGTGATGTCTTTCTTTTCAACATGATCTCTTATGAAGTGATATCTGACATCGATATGCTTTGTTCTCGAGTGCAACACAGGATTTTGAGTGATTGCAATAGCACTTGTGTTATCACACATGATTGGAATTTCCTTTTCTTCAATTTCATAGTCTCTCAGCTGCTGTCTCATCCATAGGATTTGGGGCAACAATTTGCCCATGACTATGTATTCTCGTCGGTTGTAGAGGTGGCTATTGAATTTTGCTTTTTGCTAAACCAGGAAATTAGTCTGTTTCCAAGCATTTGACATGTGCCTCGAGGTGCTCTTCTGTCAACTCGCATCCAAAGGCATAGTCGAGTCTCGAATAGCCAATTAGCTTGAATCCACCTTCCTTTGGACACCATAAGCCAACTTCTTGGCTTCCTTCAAATATCTCGGGATCCTCTTAGCTGCAGATCATATGGCTCTCTTTTGGAGCAGATTGAAATCTTGCACATACACCTACAACAAAGGTGATGTCCGCCTACTTCTTTGTGAGATAAAGTAATGATCCAATAAGTGCTCGTATCTTGTTTGATCTACAGGCTTGCCATCCGCATCCATGTCCATTTTGATGATGTATTCATTGGTATTTTCACGAAGACTTCTCTTCCATACCAAATTTCTTCATTAAATCTCGGTGTATTTTATTTGACTTATGAAGGTTCCATCCTTCAAATTTTTTCACTTGGAGTCCAAGGAAGAATGTCGACTCTCCTATCATGCTCATTTCGAATTTGCTTTGCATGAGGTTTGAAAATTTTTCACACAGTTCTTTGTTTGTGGATCCAAAAATGATGTCATCCACATATATTTGAACAAGCGTATGCTCTTCTTGTCTTGAATTACGAGCAGTGTTCTATCTACTTTTCCTTTTGTGAATCCATTCTCGTTAGGAATTGTGACAAAGTATCATACCATGCTGCGGGTGCTGTTTTAATCCATATAGAGCTTTCTTGAGTTTGTATACCTTATCTCCAAGAGTCTTCTCGCTCAAATCCTAGAGGTTGTTCAACATACACTTCTTCTTCCAATAAACCATTTAGGAATGCACTTTTTACATCCATCGATATACAATAAAATTCTTGTGATTTGCATAGGCAAGAAACATCCTAATGGCTTCCAATCTTGCTATAGGGGCAAACGTTTCATCAAAATCTATCCCTTCTTCTTGGCAATATCCTTTGGCTACTAATCTTGCTTTGTTTCTTACCATCGAACCTTCCTCGTTCATTTTGTTCCGAACACCCATTTAGTCCCAATGACATTTTGATGGGTGGGTCTTTGAACTAACTCCCATACTTTATTTCTTTCAAATCGATTCACTCTTCTTGCATAGCTTGAATCCAATGTGTGTCATCCAATGCTTGTGACACATCTTTAGGCTCTATTTGTGAGATAAAGCATGTGAACATGGCTTCTTGTTGAGTTCGATCTTGTTTTGACACCTTCTCTTATATCTCCAATGACAAGTTCTCGTGGATGGTCTCTCGGCCATCTTACATCAGGTGAAGTAAGTTAGTGGATTGATCGTCTTGCGTTGTGTTGCTTTGATCGACTCTCTCGTTTATTGCAGATTTTCCGGTTGTTTTTGAGACTCGGCTATCTCATCTTCATACGAGTTTATAATTCGGCCTTGGCAAAGATAGGGACTTTTCGCATGGTGGATGATTCACTTATCGGTGACTCTTCAATGTCTTCTCCATTTACATTTGGCTCATCGAATACTACATGAATGGATTTTTACGCAACCATAGTCCTCTTGTTGAGTACTCAGTAGGCTTTGCTTTCAACCGAGTATCCCAAGAAGATACCTTCATCGACTTTAGCATCAAAAGCCTTTAGATTGTCTTTGCCATTGTTATGGATGAAGCATTTACATCCAAATATTTTAAAATATGCAACATTTGGTTTTCTCCTTGTCCAAATCTCATAGGGAGTCTTTGTCACCGTCTGTTTTATCATGCATCTATTTTGAGTGTAGCATCTTTGTGTTAATTGCTTGACCCAAAATCTTTTAGGTAGCCCCCGCTTCGCTAACATGGTCATTCTTCGCTTCTTTGAGAGTTCTATTCCTTCTCTCTCGCAACTCCATTCTCTTTGTGGAGTCCTTTTTGCAGATAATTCATGACCAATGCCATTTTCAATACAATATCGAGTTATTATACCATTGACAAACTCGATTCTCATCGATCTTATTTTGATAATGGTTTGGCTCTTCTCATTTTGAATCCTTTTCATCATTTGTGGTAGTTTCGTAGAGTTTCTTTCTTCTTACACATGAATATTGTCCATGTATATCTTGAGTAGTCATCTACTACCACCAAGGTATATTTCTTCCCACTTATCTTTGGTTGGTTCAATGGACCAAATAGATCCATGTGTAGCATATGCAATATTCTTGTTGAAGATGGACATGCCTTTTCTTTGAATGATGATTTGATTTGTTTCCTTGCGCGTCACATATACTCTCTTTTTTGTATCCGAGTCTGGAAGTCCTTCCACAAGATTGCTTCGGCAAGCTTGTTAATTGTTTTGAAATTGGTGGCTCGGCTTCTTGTGCCACATCCAACTTGATTGGTTGTGCTCTTTGCTAGCAGATGCGGTGTTGGGTGTTCTTTGTTGACAATCCACGATATACATATTCTTTTGTCTGCGCATCCTTGCAAAGACAACTTCACTTGATTTCGTATCCTTGATTTGGCATATACTCATGTTAAATCCAACATTATAGCCCTTGTCACGAGTTGGCGATACTTAGCGATTGAAATTGAGTCCTTCAACATATGCAACATCCGTGATTTCTAATCCATTTTTCTTGATGGATAAAATGACTCTTATTTCTCCTGGAGCTTCATTTCCTCCAAATATGACTTTTGCTCCTTTAACTTCCTTGAATTTTTGACAGATTTTTCTTGTTTCTGTCATATGTCCGGGAATGACCACTATCCATGTACCAGGTTTCTTGGCACTCACTGCTGAACTCGCAAACAAGGAAATTATGTTTTAGGTACCCATACTTGTGCGGGTCTCCGAGGGGTTAGTATTGTAAGATGATCCAACCAACCTATAGCCGGATGATTTGGCTCAGGGGTTGCCATCTGTCGAGTGCCATAATCATAATTAATTTTGGCAAATTGCTTGGGGATTCTAGGTTCATACAACTTGTCTCTTTTGTCTGTATGCATGTATATGTGTTTTAGCAATTGTCTTCTTTGGGTAGTTGTGATGTCTCCGAGTGTAGTGCCTAGGTGCATGTGTGTCTTTGATGAAAGCTCTTATACCTTTGGAATGGCCTTTGTTGAGTTCTAGGCCTTTGCTATTTGGGCTTATATTCCATAGGTCTTTGCTAATAGTTTACATCATTCCAATCACTTGACTTGGATATTTTCTACCATTCCCATCAAATGTGTTTCTTTTATAGAACTTAAGGGTTTTGGTAGCTCTGTTTCTTCTTTCTGAGTATTTCTTGTTTGGAGTTTTTGAGGAACTTGGTGAATTTCTTCTCATTTGTACTCTCAAAGACACTCAAGTGGCTGTTTATAACCAATGCCAATTTGCTTGTAATTGTGCTTTGGAATAAATGTGTGTGCACCATTTGGAGTTTTGGATTTTTGAGATACTTCATTGCTTGAAGATCCTTTTTCCAAAATCACTTTTGGAGCTTGACATAGCGGAGGAATTAAATCCTAAGCTTTGTCTTGTCTCCACATTCTCTTTGGCTCATGATAAGATCATCCAATGACTTAGATGCTTTAGTGAATGAGGCAATCACATTTTTGAGGTCATTCTCCCTCTTTTCTATGGAAAACTATTTCTCGCTACTAGCTTGGCATTTTCGGTCTTTAAACTTTTATTCTCATCGGCTATTTGACTTAGAGTACTCGGCTCCTTAGTTTGTGAGTTTTGGCTCTTGAGTAGAAATTTGTTTTCCTCATTTAGTAGTGTGTGTGAGGATTTAAATGTTCAAAATCTTTCATCATTTTGCCTAATGAATCATAAAGATCGAGTGGGTGATGAAGTGTGTGTGTCACGATCACTATCACTAGAACCGAGTGTGATGAATCGAGTGTACCTCATCTTCTTGGTCGAGGTTGGTCTTGTTCCTTGGCCATTAGACAGATCAATGCTTCTTCTTGAGTCACTTGGGTAGTCAACTTCACTACTCTCGAATCGGCTATGTCTCTTGACTTGGCTATCTCAAGCAGATCTCTGCGCACAACAACATTTCTTTTTTTTTTTTGTCTTCTTTCTCTCAAGACTTTTCTTTCTTCTTCATTCTGTATTTGTTGACTACAGGATATGGGCAATCAATGGCATAGTGACCGGTTGCCTACAGTTCAAAGATAGATATTCAACCTTTTGATCGACTCTTTCCATTCTTGGATTGTCGACCACTTTGATATTGACTTTTTGATGATATGTTCTCTTGGTTGGCCTATCTTCCTTTGACTTGGAGGAGCGAGTGTCTTCGGAGGATTCGCCCTTGCCTCTCTTGTAGTTCTTATTGAAGAACTTGTTGAACCTTTTAACCATCAGGGCTATTTCCTCAGGTCAATGACTTCTTTGACCTCGGCTTTTTGCCATCCTTAACAATTAGAGCGAGTTGTTTTGGGTACGAGTTGTCTCTTCCTGGTCTTTTTTCTTCTCACTCAAATTCGTAGGCTTTGAGATCCGAGAATAGTTCATGGTTGGATGTCTTTGATAGGTCCATGGAATGTCTTAGTGCCATGACCTTCATTTCCCATTCAGGAGACTTTTAGGATCTTAATACACATTTCCTTCTATGTATATTCTTTTCCGAGAAGCAGATAGCTCGTTGGTAATTTCGTGAACCGAGCATCCGGTTTATCCAGGTTCTCTCTGCGATCATTTTGAAATTCTCAAATTTAAATCATGACCACCGATAATTTATTTTCCTTGATTTGCTCCGAGCCTTCACAAATCAATGTTAGCTTGTCCATTTCTTTAGCCGTTTTGCATGATTTGACTTTATTGAACATGGCTTTGTCAAGGTTTTGTAAAGAATATCCTTGGCCACATTGTCCGAGGTTGTATCTTTTTTGTCATCATTTGTCCATTCTCTTGGTTTTCAACCATATTTGGTCTAGAGCGACATCCTCTTCACCCCAATTGCGGCTCTTCTTACAATTTGTGTTCACTTTTAAAATTTTTAGTGCCCCATCCTCTATCACTATCCACATCTCGTCATGTAATCTTGATAGATGAGCCGCATATGAATTTTCCAATCATCAAATTCTTGATTGTGAACATAGGGATACGTGTCAAATTTGCTTCCATGATAATAACTTTTGATAATAAGAAGAGTTTTAAGTACTAAAATAGACTTTGAAAAATTTGGAGATCTAGTAAAGAAAGAACCGATGCGGAAGGCTCAATGAACCAACCGCTCGATACCACTTGTAGGTCCCGGGGGTGTGAGTGTAAGGTTTAGAAGGAGAGTTGAATAAACCTTACAAACTTTTCGATTTAGTCCTTTTTAAATTTCGAGTTGATACTACTGCAATTTGTGTCCTTGGTGGATATCCAATTTAGTTAATCGGTAGAGTTAGTCACTCAACGGACTGTTCGATTGTTGATAGAATAACTCATTTGTTAAAAGATGAATTAGCTCAACTGCCATTTGTTTTCATTGGAAGACTTTACACCCTTAAAATTGATTTAGTAAAGATTTAATACTTGGTTTTAGTACTTAGGGATTATCAAGTGGATAGCAAATTTATCGTGAGTTAAACAAATAAGATGCGAGGAATTAAAGTCTTTGAAATGTAAATGACACGATAAGATTTTATAGAGGTTCGAAGATGGGGTAATTCTTCTACTCCTCTCTTCTCCAACTCCTAGAGGAATCCACTAAGTATTGATCAAAGTATACAAAGTGGTAATGTCCGGATATAAGTCTTGATCACGCACGGTGACTTGTTCCTTTGGGACTCGATCTGGAGATGCCTTGGTCACGCAGTGGCTTCTCGTGCGACTCGAGGAACCTTCTTCACAGGCAAATTTGTCTTGATACTTCTGACTCACTTGCTCAAACTTTTTGGATTTGATCACGAAGCCCTCCAAAAACTCGAGATTGGTTCGACTTTGAACCTTCTTACAATCCTCCGCGGAATGTAGATCCATTTTCTTCAAAAGTTTTCTCTTCAACTAATTGAAGTTATCTTTCCTTCACAGGTGAGTGTTGGATTGATTTCTTCTTAGTGTAGGCTTGAGAATTAATCTTGAATGATCTTTGAGAATATTTCGATTAAGATTCAAAAATTAGCTTGAATGTTCGCGGGTTGGTAATCAAGATCACTTTTTTCTCAGTCATTCATCGCCTTTTATAGTGACCTTTCAAAAATCGCCTAGTTGAAGAGATGGGCTTATTTTTGAAAGTCACTTGGTCGTTGGCTTGTCTTGTTGCGATCCTTGGAGTTTCCACTTCCTCGTATGAATTGTTCTTGACTTTTCAGGAGTTCGACATGGTGTAGTGCTTCCCATTGGTTTATTCCCTTGCACGCAGGGATCGAGCACTTGAGAAAGGTAGTATGGAGGTATTACTTGTTTAAGTAATTCTCTTGATTTCTCGCGCAACGGATCTCTTTCGATTATCTCGACTTGTCCGCATTTCCTTGCTTTCCCCAGGTGACTTAGAGTCGACTTTTCAATCATGGATGACTCTTGTCACTTCAATTTGAGACTTGGCTATCTAGAGTTGACTTGGATCGATACTTTACTCACAATTGCATCTCACCGCACCTTGATCGAGTTCCGTCTTCTCTTCTTTGCCATACTCGGTGTCTTGTCTTGTGAGTCTTCTTCTAGTCTCGGTTGTCTTCTTGCATGTTTAGGCATAGGTGACTTAACTCACTTGACCGGCCCCTATTAGTTACAATGCGTTTACAACAAAAAATGGGGTGCCAACTTCCTATTCTAAGTTTTACATGGCATTCATATCTAAACAATAATTTTCCCAACAATATGGAATTCATTCCTTCGGGAAGTAGAAAAGACGATTCCCTCATTTGTTAAGTTCGAACTGAATGGTTTGAGATCTCTAATTTATAATCCGATTATAAATTAACCATTCGCTAGTGAATTAATGGTAAATGAGGATAAGAGGTAATTGAAGAGGTTTAACGGATACTACCTGGCTTCAATTACGAATTATCTATGGAGGATTAATCTATATGTAATGATTATATCAAATGATTTGCTCAATTCGTAGAGTAAGATATTCTATAATTATAAGAGTGCAATTCCAATTTATAGTGGAGTAATATTAGGGATGCAGGCGCGGGTTTGGGCGGGTTTGGCCAAACCGGGACCCGCCCCCGCCAATGAGAAGTAAGAGACCGGACCCGCCCGCCCCGCCTCAAGACCGCCCCGCCCCGCCCTCAAAACCCGTCGGGCGGGTCTAGCTTCCAGCTAGACCCGCCAAATATATTTTTTAATTTATAATAATTTATATTTTCCTATTTATGGCCAATTTTTCAAAAGTAATCAAATGCCAATAGGTTAAAAAATAAATAAATATAATTATGCAACTTATTATAACTATTTTTTAGAATTGGCTACTATTAAGATTTATTTTAAAAAACAAATACTATTATACTACATAGTACTCAACTAATACTTAAAATAAATATTCAAAGTAGAATATTACAAGATATTATATTAGTAAATTAAACTTTAAAAGTAAATAATATTATATTAGTACTCAACTAATATTTTTAAACATATAATACTCAAATTTTAAAGTAAATAATGCAAAAATATTTTAATATATATTTAAAAATTTAATAAAAATTAACATGCGGCGGGTCCGGGCGGGTCTATCGCCAGGACCCTCCCGAGGACCCATTTGTCAGTCTAGACTCGCCCCATCGGGCGGGTTTAATGCGGGGCGGGTTTTGACGCCCCATTGCCATCCATAAGTAATATCGGAATTAATAAGTTGAATAAATTAATTAAAGAGTTAATTATTTATTCAATTTATTGGAGCTTATAATTATAGGTCCATGGTCCCCTAGGTTCGCTTCCGAGAGTAAACGGGTTAGAAATAATATTTTCGAGTTCTAAGGGTTTATGATAAAGAGTTTTTCCAAAATATTTGGGCTAATATATTAATATTAAGTTAATTAGAGAATATATGATATTCTACGTTTGATTTGTATTTGGAATTAAATAAATATAAAATATTTATGATATTAATATAATTATTAAATTGATAATTATATTGGATAATTATCAATTAGAGTTGACTCTATCTAGAATTATGAATTCTAGATTAGATAGAAAACTAAATTGGAGTGGGAAAGCTGATTGGACCAGCGCATAAAAAGGGACCACATCTCACAATTGAAACATGACAATTTCCGCCCCAATTGCCAACTTGATCCGGCCGCACCACTTTCTCACATAATATAAGGGTTATATCTTGGTTTTGGCAAACCACTTTCAATTACATGAAAAATCCTTCACGGCAAAGTCTTTATATTGAAAGTGTTTTGGTCAACTATTCATCATAAAATAGTTTGCCAATTAATTGAAACCTTTTTCCATTTGGCTGGAACCACAAGTGGCCGAATTCGTGGCAGACATGTTGTTTGCATGAAAGCCAGTACGTCTTTCATCGTGAGATTTTGTGGTTTAACTTTTACCAGTTGATTAATTCCTCCTATCCAGGTTAACCCAATCCTGCGATCTCATGAGTTGAGTCATCGTAGGAAAATAAAAGTTAGGAACTTAGAATTATTATTTGGGTGCCCACACCGCCGTTGATAGGGAGGATCAAATTGGAAGATCGCGGTGTCTACGAGCCGGGGTTTCAAAGGATTCACGTAGAAAAAGCGAAGAATAAGAAAATCATCGAAAGAGGAAGGATCGGGTGGAAGATCGCGGTGTCTACGAGCCGGGGGATTCAAAGGATTCACGTAGGTAAAACGAAGAACAAGGAAATCGTCGAAAGAGGTAAATTTTCTTATTCTTTCTTTAGTTTGAATAAGTTTAATAAACGTGATTTTGTGCTATATCTAAAACTCGATTTTTGAAATCCCACGCTTCCGCTTCCGCTCGATTAGATCGAAAAACCGGATCTTATTTAAGGATTAGATCCGGACCGAATAATTTCCAACAAATGGTATCAAAGCCATTTGATTTTTGATATAAGAACTAGATCTACTTGATTAGATTTATTTTGGAGTGGGTTTAGGATTTGATCTTGCATGTTTTGATATATAGATGCATATGCGTCTTTTTATTTAAGGCATCGATCATCATATTTATTATTTCACGGATTAATATTTATGTAATGTATATGTGATATATATGTCATGCATATTGATATGTTATTCATGGAACCCACTCCCAAACATGTCACGCATCATGATAATTGAATTGTTTAATTGTTATGACAAATCTATGAGATGGATTGAAATTGATATAAAAGTGTTTTATATGTTTTTGAAAATTGATATAAAAGTGTTTTATATAATTTTTAAAATTTGTATAAAAGTGTTTTATATAATTTTAAATTTAATAAAAGTGTTTATATGATTTTAAAAATTGGGATAATTGTTTGGAATTAATTTTGTGAAAATTGGATCGTTTTTATGAAAAATCTCCGAATTACATGTTTTAGAAGCAAAAATTATTTGGATTCGCGTTTGGCGGGAGCAGGCGGCTGTAGGTGTAACCCGAGCCTCTACTACTCATTAGGCCAATATAGTTCATGCATTACATGTCAATTATATCTTTGCTATTTGCATAATCGATTATTTTATGTAACATGGCTAGTTTTATAATTTTGGAACTCACTTATAGTGATTAGTCGTTAGATTACTAATTTAAGTAGTTAAAAAAATACGAGGGTATTTAGTTGTCGGACTATTAGATGCTAGCTTTTAAGTTACACGTGGTAGCTATTCAAAGAGTTACAAGATTACACATGATAAACATAGAGGTGGAATGCAGCATCGATGTTTTATCAAGATGGGATAGTTTGTGAATTAATTAGATGGAGAATAATAATAATATAATTAAAGAAAAATGGAATAGGATTAAGTTAATAAATAAAGTGTGATTCTTAGTAAATATTGTGCTGTAATATATATGAATATATTTAGTTATATATAATATATGTATATGTAATCATTACAATTTAATATATATGCATAAATAATATATATATATACAAGTACGATGTATATATATGTAATATAGCATCATTCATATATATAAAGAGATATGCGCAGACAACTCTAATATATAAATATATATATATATATATATGTCGGACTATTCACTTTTGACCGACTTAATAACTCTAAATTAATATTACACTTAGAATACAAATGGAATTTTGGGGATTAACTCTAGCCGACTTAGACCAAAGAGAAATGTTTTAAGAAGCCGGAAACATACATACGAAGATATACATACAAATAAAAAAAAAGGTGAAAGGAAAGAAAGAAGAAGAAGTGCACGCACCAGAGTGATTTTCAGGTTGTCTTATACCTAAGGTTAGAAAGGAAGATATTTAGCTAATTCTCAGTAGCTTATCCACGGGTAAAAGGTAAGTAAAAATCCATCGCAATTGTAATGCATGAACATAGTATTGTTTGAATTGATTATATTATATGTGATTTGTGGTATCTTATTGAATATACGTGGATATTATATGTTGCATAACTAGCTTGTGTGATGTTGCAATATGGTGCTTGGTGAGCCATTGAACATAGTATTGTTTGAATTGATTGTATTATATGTGATTTGTGGTATCTTGTTGAATATCGTGGATATTATATGTTGCATAAGCTGGCTTGTGTGATGTTGCAATATGGTGCTTTGTGAGCCATTGAACATGCCATTCATATCATTTGCATGTGCATGCATATTACAAGAGGATGTTCGCATGCACGAAAATATTTTTGGAAGAAAATGGTTGTTTGTTGACCTTTGCTAGTGCACGAGGCACGCTGGCGTGCTTATGATATATGTTTAGGTATAGCGGGTGGGATCTTCTGGTGAACACGAGAGCGGATAGGAGATGGGCTCTTGGTGGGTCATAGGAGGATGGTCCATGTGAGTACCTATGTATGGCCTTGCGGGGTGGGATACTTCTTGGCGGACACAAGGGACGCAAGTAGGGACCAGGTCAGCGGGAGGATGGTCCACACGTAGATCCATACGATATTATTGGCCATTTGATTATTGTTGTGTGCGAGCTATTTTCGGTGCATAGTAGTTAGGTCGGGGCCCAAATGAAAGAAAATGATTTAAGAAAAGTATTTTGATTCATGGATTTTACATGTTAGCATTACATGTTGGAAAATCATCATTATTCTTTGGACATGCATGATTTTTACTTGCTTTGAGCTTTAGCTCATGTAGTTCATGCATTGCAAGTGAGCATAGAAATGCACGAGCTTTTGGCTTCTTGTGCGATCTTTGGAGTTCCTTCGAGGTTTTGAGGATCATGGATATGGATGACGACTGTTGGGCTATGTTGATGGGTCGCTTTTCCTTTTTGGTCTGTATTATATTTTGGTTTAGGGTTGTACCATTTTTTGAAAACTCTTATGTAAATATGTACATGTAAATAGTAGGTGATGTGGGTGATGTGTTTGGTCACATGGATGTTTGTTGTGTTAATAACAAAGTTTATTACCTCTTTGCTTGTGGATATGGGTTGTCAAGTAAAGTGATCTTGCTTGTTCGTTGTTAAAATGTCATAGGAAAAAAAAATCTACGGTATATCGGGTTTAAGTTGTCAAATTTCACTTTTTATATTGCTTAGTAATGTAGTAGTAGGGGTGGGCGTCACGGCCGCGATCTGGCGATTCGGGCGGGGCTCGGGACAGTCCCGTTTTCGATGGCGTGTTGTTTCCTTTGTTCTTTCATGAAATTTTTCCGTTTTATCCCTATTCCTTAATCATTTTGATAATTTAGGGGTTTTTAAAATTGAATAAAATTATGATTTAATTTCTAAAAGTTAGTTTTTTAAATTAGAGAATTTTAATCAAAAGACCAATATGATTGGATTTGACTTATTAAAACATAAGATATTTTATAACTTAAATGTTTAGGAAAACGTTTATTATAAAATAATGAGTGGGGAAGGATTCATAACAATAAATCCTATGGCCTCCATTATTGATCAAAACACCGTGAGATTAAGTGGCGCCTCACGACGCTCGATTCATCCCCTACGGATGGTTTTCACTTAAATCAATAATCAAGACTTAATCTCAGAAAGGATACTGAATTTAAAATTTAACTCTTAATTTTTCTACCCTATGGCGCGATTTTGAGTTAATTTTTAAATCCGAAATAATGGGTAACACTCATAAGGATACAATCAAATAGTTTGATGTATCTAGGCTAAATTAAAAAGGTGATTAATAAATAAATGAAGATATGAGATGTCTTGATTATTTAATTATTAATCTAAGATGGTCTCGATTTAATCGTCATTTGACTTGACCTATCCTACGGCGACTTTTCAAATGTGAGATTAAATTACCTTGGAATTGGTAGGATAAACTTTATTGCTTTCATGCATCATGTTTATGATTCCTAAATTGAATGCTCTATGATGTTTGTTCGCTTATTTATGTCGCTTTATTTAATTTTAAAGCAATGATGTCTTGTCTATGCTTTGACTTTGTTGAATGATTCATTAAGCTGGAGAAAATTGTAACAAGTGGAATAATAACTTAAATATTGCACTCGTATGTGAAAACCCAAAAGGCAAAAGCAAGGTTTCTCAAAACCAAAGGGAAATTGTTTCCACTTTGCGGTGAAGAGGGACATTGGAAGAGAGAGCCCAAGTTTCTCTTCAAAGTAAAGGAAAACAAGAAACATAAATATGATTTACTTGTTCTTGAAAGTTGTTTGGTAGCTAGAGATTCTTCTACTTGGGTAGTTGACTCGGAGCTACTAATCATGTTTGTTCTTCCTTACAAATGCTTTGTTCTTATGAAGAGCTTGCGGATGAGTCTTTCACAATACGAGTTGGCAATGGTGCGGTGGTTTCGGCAAAAGCGTTGGGAGTAATTAAGCTTAATATTAGAGATAAAATGTTGATTTTAAACGGCGTTTTTCATTCCTGGTTTCGTAGAAATTTGATTTTGTTTTAAAGTTGCATGAACATTTATTTTCACTATCTTTTAATGATAATTCAATTATTATTTCCAAAAATGGGCGTGATATTTGTCTTGCAAAATTGGAAAACGGACTCTATTTAATTAAGCCCTAATGAACAACCACTTGCTAAATGTCGAAATGTTTAAAGTAGAACATCCTAAACCAAAAAGGCAAAAGGTTTCTAAGATGATGAAACATATCTTTGGTATCGAAGGTTAGGGCATATTTCACTAGAAAGGATAAATAGGCTTGCAAAGGATGGTCCTTTGAGAGAGCTAAAAGTTGGCACTCTTCCTGTTTGTGAATCCTGTCAGAAGGAAAAATGACTAAGAGACCTTTCTCAAGCAAAGGGCAATAGAGCCAATGAACACTAGAGCTTGTGCATAGTGATGTTTGTGGTCCCATGACCACACAAGCTAGAGGTGGCTTTGAGTACTTCGTCACTTTTATTGATGATTACTCGAGGTTTGGATATGTTTATCTCATGCATAGAAGATCGAGACTTTTGAAAAGTTCAAGGAATTTCATGCGGAAAGTGAAAAGCAGCTAGGAATTGTTTGAGATCTCTAATTTATAATCCGATTATAAATTAACCATTCGCTAGTGAATTAATAGTAA
>CM071928.1:20066403-20248223 GCA_016081115.2 Rehmannia glutinosa | reverse complement strand
GTTATTAATAAGGAAACCGATTGTGAAAAAAAAAGAAGAAGCCGAGACTGGGCTGCCGGTAATGAGTCTAGAAGAAGAAGCAGATCGCAGTAGCTAATCCGACTACTCAAGTGATTCTCGGCTAGTTAATGATCTCAGAGTAATGGCCAAAAGAATAAAGATCAACCGCATCAAGAAGATGAGGCATGACTCTAACTCATCTCATCTCGTATTCTGTTGATAATGATCGTGATGATACACACACTTCATCACATATTGATCTTTATGATTCATTAGGCAAAATGATGAAAGACTTTTTAGCATTAAATCCTCACACACTATCAAATGAGGAAAATGGCGGCTCGAAAGCGAAAATCACAAAATTGACTAAGGAGCCGAGTACTCTAAATCACATAGCCGATGAGAACAAAGAGTCAAGGCTAAGAATGCTAAACTAATAAGCGAGAGATAGGCATTTATAGAAAAGAGGAAAATGATCTCAAAAAATGTGATGCTAGCCTCATTTACAAAGGCATCTAAATCATTGGATGACCTTATCATGAGTCAAAAAGAATGTGGAGATAAGACAGGCATAAGATTCAATTCCTTTGTGCACGGTCAAACTCCCGGAGTGATTTTGGAAAAAGGATCTTCAAGTAATGAAACATCTAAAACCCCAAAAACACCAAATGTTGCACCCACATTCATTCAAAGCACAACCACAAACAAAGCGGCCTTGGATATAAAGGAAAAGAGGAAAAAACCCGATTGAGTATCTTTGAGAAGGAGAAGAGAAGAAATCAATGAGTTCCTCGGCAAACTCCAAATAGAAAGTACTCGTGAAGAACAAAGCAGGCTACCAAAAACCCAGAAGTTTTATCAAAAAACACGTATGATGGGAATGGTAGAAATTATCAAGCGGTGATTGGAATAATGTGAAATATCGTGCAAAGACCAGGAATACAAGCCTAAATGGCAAAGACCTAGATCTCGGCAAAGGTCATTCTAAAGGCAAAAGAGCTATCATCGACACATATGCACCCATGCACTACACTAAAAAATATCACAACTACCCAAAGAATTGCTTGTGTCATTTACATTTCAGCATATTTACATTTACGCACATTTACTTTATATATGTTGATAATTTGCTATCCAACCTGATAAATAACTAAGTGCTAAAACCAAGTGTTAAAACAAAGTTAAATCAAATTCAAAGGTGTTAAGTCTTAAAGCTAAAACTCATCACAGCCAAGAGTTAAGGTTTAGACTAAGCAGTGAGTTATTCTATCAATAGCTCTGCTCGAGTCTTGAGTGGATAACTCTCTTTTGAGTAACTAACTTAGCCGTCCCTCGAGATATAGTTGTGTAATTAACTGCGTAATATTTTAAAAGGACTAAAATCGAAAAGTTGGTAAAGGTTTATTGACCCCGCCTTCTAAACCTTACTCACACCTCTTAGGACCTATAATACATCTATAAAATGTATGTAATACTTGTATCCATTGGATGAAAGAACAGGGAGGACCCCGCAACCGAGAACAAATAAGTTGTAAAGAGGAGTAACTACGATTTGAGAGGAAGGAAAAAGAGAGTTTATGTAGTTTACATAAACAACAAGCATAACAAATTGAAGAAACATCTTTATTAGTAGACTTGAAAATGACAATAATTGACACGTTGTATAATAAAATCAGCAAGGATGCCAAGTCTAATACTATGCCAAATAAAAGTAGCTTTGGAAGAAGAAAGATTACAAGAAATGCGTGAATTAGCTAAAGTGCTACCACGAGGCATGTGGCTTTGGAGTTAGGTAGTGAGATGTAGTTGAGAGGGAGAAAAGGCATAGATTCCATCCTTAAGACACCCTTTGTGGGATTGCCTTGGTTTTGAGATCATGACAAAACACAATAGAGAGGGTGAATTCAAAAAAATACACAATTATCTTGTGCAAACTTAGAGACACAACTTGAGAATATTCTTAGTGATTTTACGAACATGAAGGATACGAGATAGAGTAAGAGTATGGTGTCAATTAAAAATGAGAAGAAAAGAAAAATTTCAATGTGTTCAATAAATAGCAAACCCTACCATCACCCATGAACCTGATCCGAGCATGATATGAAGAACGATTGTCAAATTAGAAATATCGTGGTAAGATGATTGGTTGCACCAAAATCGGATACCAATTCGAGATCTAGAAGACTTTTGCGGAGTATGAAGGTAAGCTTGTGGTGTAGGAGACGAGGTAGAAGGAGCAACAAAGCTAGGAGAAGAGTGTGCAAATCCAGAACCAAAGGAAGGACCACCGAGAAATTGAGCAAGATTCCCTGCATAGATGGATTACCCCTGCAGAATGCGAAAGCTAAGGAGAACTAGAGAGCGATTGATCAAACCTATTAAAGCACCGCACTGAGTGGAAATATGGCACGAGTAACCACAAAATTGAAAAATAACTTTGACGATTCTAATTAAACCTCCTCCTTTATGAGAATGACCTCCAAAGCGTCCTCGAGAAAAATTACCCCTGCCTCCATAGACTTGCATACCATACGGCACCAGGATTACGAGGAGAATTATTGAAATTGGATGAGAAACAACAACATGAGCTCGCCATATCAACTAATTTAATCTTTTCTCAATCTCGAACTTCTCGAAGCGAAGTAAAGTAAAGCCTCAACATGAATGCGCATCTGGATCCAGGCGGAGTAGTGATAGAAAGTATAAAGGAATAAAACTCGGATGGTAATCCATTAAAAATAGCATCAATATGTGCTTTCTCACGGGGCGATACACCAACCAAAGTCAACATATCCACACAATGAAGAACTTTAGCCAAATACTCATTAATAGAAGAGGATCCTTTCGTTAAGTTACAAGTTGTGACCAAAATGATGCACCTGGCGAGTTTGTGTAGCATAATAGGTTTCTAAAACATGCCATACAGCATTTGTATCACATCGATAATCCGAGAGATAGAATGTCCTCATTGACGGAGGAAAAAATCTATGAGAGGCGAGTTGATCATGTTGCTCCCGATCAATGCGGGGATTCACTTCATCAATTTTCAAGCATAGGAATTTATGCGGAATCGGAGACAAAAGAGACAAGAATTGCTGCAAGCGATAACCACGAAGAGTGGAGTGAATTTTCTTGCGCCACACGAAAAATTATCATCATTCAATTTGGAGGTTAACAGATGAGAGAACGTAATTGTAGTAAATCGACTTGATGAAGCTACGGGCGAAGAGCTCTCCATTGCGGTGAGAAAAGAAATAGCACCAAGGAGGCTGACGGGTCACGGAGGAGCTAGGCACGATACCATGTTAAGCCTAACAAAAAGATAGAATGAAGAACAACTGCATTTCATTGATTGATTGAATGAGTTACATTGAGTGTATTTATAGACTATAGTTAAACTAACATTATGTGAACAATTCTAACTAACATGTAATAAGTTTAACTAACATAACAACTCGGTGATAACTAACCTAACATCATAATGACATTAACTAACAAATACCATCTGTCACGATCCGCTTTCCGGATCGGCGATTGTCCCCACAACCAAACACGAGTCTTTCAGCGTCTTTGTCTTCACTCACGCACACCACTAGAAACATCTTGCCCGAGGTATCACCAATCATGTAATTGCTCAAGGGCCAAGCATGCTTAACTTTGGATTTTTCATATGATGAGCACTAGAAAAGAAGATGCATCTTGTTGGTATGAGTAATTTTATCAAATCTTTTAAGCTCTCCTCAATTATGCATCTCATACTGCATTGTCTTAGAATCTCCTATTTTCCGGGTGTGAGATCGGTTCATTCATGTTCCCCTCCACCGAAAGCCTTCCGTCGTTTCTTGTATGTGCCTTCTTGCACGGTGATCACTCCTAGCCTCTTAGCCCTGGTATCACAGTATCACGAGGCATCGATATCCTTAGTTGTCATCTTCACACATTTTTCATATGTCTACTTAGATTACATGTGCCATACTTACTCTCGTGAATACTTTGCTCCACACCTTTTGCATTCACACTTTAACTCTTCACGGGTTTTGAATCAGAATCTTAAAATGTTTTCAAACTTGAGAAGTTAATTTTCTCTTCTTCCCGGACTTGCTTATTTTTCCTCCTCCGATGAGTTTTGTTTGGACATTGAGAATCATCAACATTATCATCTATTGCAATTGAACGATGTGCTTTCATGTGCACATTGCTTCAACCAAAAATAAAAAAGAACATAAATCAATCTGCTTGGTCATATTGCCATTTTTTGACATGCAAGGGATTATTACATTACAAAAGGTGTGGATTGTTTCCATAACATAGAGATCTACACCTCTTTTACAAGTAATTACTACTAGGGATCAACAATTGTCCTTGTAATTTTTGTATACATTTTAAAGGATTTTAGCTTAGTTTATTTGCATTCAAGTTTAGCACCCACCTAAGTTTGTAGTTAAAAAACATTATCCTCTATTATTTGGTCAAAGATCGTAATAAATTTTTAATCATAGTAAAATTAATTATTTCTCATAAAATCATCAATGAAAATGAATGCAAAATCTTTTCACTAAAACAAATTGATAAAAGAAACTTTTGAAACAAACCAACTAATTCTAGCAAAAATGAGGATAATACTATTCACGAGTTTTAGAGTGGAGATCAGATCCGATTTTGTAGGTTGTAACCTGACCTATATTTTTCTTGCTCGAGAGAAGTCGCACGAGGATTGGTGTGTCGGCGATCGAAGAAAAATAAAGAAATAATGGGAGAAAGAGAGAGATGGAGAGTGGGAATGAGACTACGGAAAAGACAAAAGGAAAAATCAGGAAGTGTCTAGATCTAGGGTTTGTTTCGTGATATACCATTATATTACAAAAATAACCTCAATCTTTATTGAAATTACTATATAGTTAAATCAGTTAAACAGGTCAATCGGGTTGACATGTAGGTCGACCTGATCTGACTTATTTTTCAGTGTTAATCGTGTTTGACCCTAATTTGACCCAAACCCACAAAGGTACATGCAAATTTTGTATTGGGTTAGTGTCGGATTTATCGTGTCATGTCACAAATTGACGCCCTATTTAAGATCATTTATGAAAAATGACATTAATTATAAACAATATTAACCACATTTAATATAATGGATTTTATTTTACAGGAACTTTTATTATATGTATGTGATTAATTAGGATATAATATCAAATTATAAATATTTCTTAATTTACCCACATGGATTAAGAAAATGAACATAATTTGATAGTTTTATCATAAAGATAAATGAATCAAGAATTAGGACTTCAGCCCACATGCAAGTTTTATGTCACTAGATTCATATACTTTATGTCTCAAACGGATATAAATGTGTATGATTAAATGTAGCTAGCGTACCTGTGACTTTATCTGATATTAAATGTGGCATTCCTCAATTAAGAGGGGACAATTATAATATTTGGAGGGAGAGAATTTTTCTTCAATTAGGGTGGATGGACAACGATTATGCTATTAGGAAAGACAAACCAACTATAGATCGACCAACACTTGAGATGAAAAAGCTCTTTATGAATGATCGGAGTGGTCTAATGGTCGATGTGATGTTCATAAAGACCAAAAATCTGATGGTATTCACGCGTTCTATTGATCGATGCGATAATGCCAAGGCATTGTTGAAGGCTATTGATGAACAATTTACCACTTGGACAAGGCACTTGTCGGACACTAATAATGAAATTCTCATCCTTAAAGCTCACTAATGTAAGATGTGTGCATGAGCACATCATGTAGATGAGGGACATTACAACTCAACTAAAGACTCTTGAGGTTGAAATGTCTAAATCTTTCCTTGTAAACTATATACCAAGCACTCTTCCCGATAATATGGACTATTTTTCTAAAAAAACATTATAACATGCATAAAGATATATGGTCAATTAATGAAATCAATGACCATGTGTTCAAGAAGAATGAAGTTTGGGAAAAATGAGAGAAAGCATTGTTGGTGAATAATGGCAAGAACAAAGGAAAAATCAAAATCTAGGGATGTCGACGGGCGGGGTAGGGACGGGGACCAATCCCTATCTCGGTCCCATGACCGCGGAATCCCGTTCTGTCCCCAGCGAGACAAGCGGGAGAAAACTCTCCCCATCCCGTCCCATGAAATTCCGTCCGTTTTATTTTATTTTTGTAAAAAATTGAAATTTTTTTCAAAAAAAGATTTTTAATATTTAAAAAATATATGAATTATATAAAAAAGACTAATAAAGCATTCATTATACAAAAAAAATAAAATAAATTAAAGTTTTTTTAATATATATATTTAATGTGGATATATTTATAATATATTATATATATTTAAAATAATATATTATGTATTTAATATCGGTTCTTTATGGGGAACGGGGCGGGAAATATGATCCCCGTCCCGCCCCCGTCCCCGCCAACATGGAGAAAAAAATCCCCATCCCCATCCCCACGGCCATCTCTATCAAAATCAAGCCAATCTGACGGGAACGGAAAAATACCATCAAAGTGAAACTAAAAAAGAACAAAACTATTTATTCTATAAAAAGAAGGGACACGCGAAGAAAGATTGCATTGAATTCAAGAAAAGGCTTGAAAAGAAAGATAAATCAATCTCATTAGTTTGTTATGAATCTAATATGGTTAATGTTAATCATAATACATGGTAGAATGATTCTGGTTCTACAATTCATGCTTCAAATGCCTTATAAGGCATGCGAAATGTAAAGAAGCTAACGGGAAGTGAACAAAACATCTTACTCGGAAATAAGACGAGTTCACATGTGGAGGCTATTGGGACATGTGCTTTTATTTTAAATAATGGTTATGTTTTACATTCGGAAAAGACCTTTTATGTTCCAAATTTCTCTAGAAATTTGAATTCAGCTTCAAGACTTGTACCGTTAGGATTTTCGTTTAACTTTTCTGAAATAAGTTTCAGTTTGTTTTATAATTCTGAGTTTATTGGGAATAGTACACTGTTAGATTGTCTTTTCTCCATTTATCTATAATATAATGATTATAATGTTATGCATGTTCACACATGAATTAAGTGATGTATTATGAATGAAGATTCCTCTAATTTGTGGCATCGGAGATTATGTCATTTCTCCGTAGATAGAATTAAAAGATTAGTAAATGACAGAGTACTTAATACTTTGAATTTTACTGATTTTGATACTTGTGTGGACTGCACAAAAGGAAAGCAGACTAATAAGTCAAAAAAAGGTGCTAAGAGGAGTTTGAACATATTAGAAATTGTACATTCAGATATATATATATATATACATATTTATATATATATATATATATCCATTTGCTTCATAATAAAGATGAAGCATTAAATGTCTTAAAAACATTTAAAACACTAGTAGAAAAATAATATGGTAAGTAAATAAAAATCGCGAGGACCGATAGAGATTGAGAATACTATGATAGAACACTGAAAATGGACAAGCACCTGGTCCATTGCAAAGTTTCTTCAAGAACATGAGATTTTTGCTCAATACACTATGCATGGTTCTCCAGACCAAAATGATATAGCTGAAAGAAGAAACCGAATATTATTAGA
Organism: Rehmannia glutinosa; assembly: GCA_016081115.2. Classification (NCBI taxonomy): domain Eukaryota; kingdom Viridiplantae; phylum Streptophyta; class Magnoliopsida; order Lamiales; family Orobanchaceae; genus Rehmannia; species Rehmannia glutinosa. The sequence continues at coordinate 20,240,644 of CM071928.1, read as the reverse complement.
CATGGTGTAGCTTGTGGACTGAAGCTCTTAAAATGAGAATGTATATATTGATCTGGGTTCGAACTTAGGATGTTCCAAAAACTCCACTCGAATTATGGAAAGCTTGAAAATCGAGTTTGGGACATATACGCATTTGGGTAAGTCCATCTGAAATAAGAGTTTACAATCCACAAGAGAAAAAGCAAGATCCAAGAACCATTAACGGATTTTTCATTGGATATGCCGAAAGGTTTAAAGGATATAGATTTTATTGTCCATCCCGTAACATCAGGAATGTGGAATCAAGAAATGCAAAGTTTTTTGAAAATAACTTAATTAGTGGAGTGATCAGTTACAGTGATCAAACTCTAAAAATGATCAACCTTCCACATCAAGTGAGAAATTAGTTGTCATTTATTACATTCCTCAAGTTCAACCGAGTGTTGTACAACCAATTATTGAAGTTCCACAAACTGGCTAGCGATAACCTAGTAAAATAAGTTGTTCAAATACCAGATAATGTTGAACAACCAGTTGAAAAACATAATATTGAACCAACATTAAGAAGATCTACTATAGTAAGATTTATCAACAACTTTTTTGATGATTATATTGTGTATCTACAAGAATTGGACTATATGACACTGGAGCTAAAAATGATCCTGAAATGTTTTCACAAGCTATGAATTGTAAAAAAAAAAATTATGGTACAAGACTATGAAAGATGAGATAAATTCTATGGAATCTAATGGAATCTGGGATCTTGTCAAGTTACCGAATGGTGCAAAGGCAATAGGGTGTAAACAGGTCTTTAAAGTAAAGAAAGATTCATTAGGCAACATATATAGACATAAAGCAATACTCCTTGGTAAATGATTTACTCAAACAGAATGAATCGATTATAAGTAAACCTTTTATCATGTATCTAAAAAGGATTTTTTTTCGTATTATTATGACATTAGTTGCATATTTTGACTTAGAATTGCAAATCGATGGATGTGAAAATACTTTTCTCAATGGTGATCTGGAAAAAGAGGTATATGTGAAACAACTAGAAGGATTCTTCTCTTGTAAAGGTAGGCAATTGGTGTGCAAGCTTAAGAAATATATATATATATATATGGATTGAAACAAGACTCCTGACCAGGTATTTCAAATTTTATGATATTACCTCTTCATTCGGATTTGTAGAGAATATCATGGATAAATATATATACCAGAAGGTTAAAGGGAGTAAAATTTGTTTTCTTATTCGATATGTGGATGATATTTTACTTGCAACCAATGATAAATGATTTCTACATGAGGTGAAATAATTCCTCTCTAAAAACTTTGATATGAAAGATATGGGTAAAGAATCATATGTCATTAGCTTAAAAATCAATAGAGACGTTTAGAGGCATTTTAGGTCTCTGAAACATATATTAACAAAGTGTTGGAGAGATTTCGGATGAATGAATGATGACCAAGTATAGGCCCTTTTGTGAAGGGTGATAAATTCAATTTAGCATAATGTCCCAAAAATAATCTTGAAAATGACCGATGAAGAATATTCCATATGTTTCTGTTATTAAAAGTCTAATGTATGCTCAGGTTTGCACAAGGCCTGACATTGGATTTGTTGTTGGAATATTAGGAAGATATCAGAGTAATCTAGGAATCGACCACTGGAAAGCTGCAAAGAAGGTAATTAGGTACTTTCAAGGGATAAAAGATTACATGCTTATGTATCGCCGAACTCATAATTTGGAAATCATTGGCTACTCTGATTTGGACTTTGCTGGCTATGTTGATTCACGAAATTCAACATCTAGTTATATTTTTATATTTGCCAGTGGAGCCTTATCTTGGAAAAGCACAAAACAAACTTTAATTGCTACTTATACTATAGAATCTGAGTTTGTATCTTGCTTTGAGATAACTTAACATGGTGTATGATTGAAGAGTTTTATTTCTGGGCTTAGAATTATTGATTCCATTTCCAGACAGTTAAGAATATATTGTGACAATTCAAATGCAGTATTTATGGATAAAAATAACAAAAGTGATAGTCGAATCAAACATATCAACATAAAGTTATTAGCCATAAGGGAACGCGTCAAAGATAAAACAATGGTCATTGAACACATTAATCTAAATTGGTGATTGATCATTTGACAAAAGCCATGCCACCATACAGGTTCGAGGATCATGTAGAACGTATAAGACTTGGTTCTTCATTATGATTTTGTAAGAATTATTATTGTAAAACTCTATTTCAATTATGATATTTCTCATATTTCATTTGTGTATACATTCATTTGAGAATATCTTCAAGAAAGGACCTAGAATAAACATAAAGCTAAGTTTATTCATTAAGTTTTATGTGCTTGTGTTAAGAAACAAAATACATTGTGATACATAGAAGATAATACTCAATCTTAGAGTACCTAACGCTATGATTCATGTATTTAACTTTACCAAACTTAAATTCCTTCACCTTGAACCGAAATGCTAGTTAGGTATTAAGATTTTCTCATAAATAGATAGATTCGTTGTTGGAATGAGTGTATATATACAATATTAATTTAGATCCCTAAAATCATCTTTAGAATTCAGATACACCATCAAATAGGGTCAGAGGAGGTCTTAGAAGTTCCTAACGGCAGAAGAACTTCAAACAATTCAAGAAACAACTCAATCTCTAGATTTTCATATTCAACTATATCAATGTTCGTAAGTAATATCGATCTAATTAATTTCTGCATTATGATCTTATGTATTACTATTGATTTAAATATATAGTAGATAAATCCTAAATATATCTACACTTTACACACAAATCGGGAGCACATTGAAGACGAGAATGGAGGAACCACGCTAAGAGTGGGAACATTTTTTTCAATGATTATGTTTTTAAGTGATTCACTCATGCTATAATATTTAAACAAAAGAATATGATATATGTAATGATAATAATTATTTTGAATCCGCATGTTTTAATTTAAATTAGTATTTAACCGATGCGATGTACAGGATGTAAATTTGTGAGGTCTCTCTTTTTACGCTGTAACATGTGCATTTTTCTAATAGTTTTATGAGATATATCTTCTGTATTGCAATAATTTTAAAATAGCATCAAATAATACATGATAAATACTATTTAATTTTTTTCATTGATGAAGTCAAAAGGAAAAAAATATCATACCTGAGAATTATGGGAAAAAATACATTCAAAAACTATGTATATATGTTCGATTTTCAAAAACTAATTTTTCATAAAATCGCACAAGGCACAACTTCTTCGCACATTTAGTTTTAGTCATGTTTAGATTGTTAATAAATGTGAAAATTGGTGCCATACTTTTTTTTCAAGGGGTTAGTAGTTAATTCAGATGCAAAGTTATTTTCAAAAGTTGTTCATATGTATAAATTGGCAGGCATAGATTTTTGCAAAGCTCGCCGTGCAATAAATTAAAAATTAATACATGTATATAAAAACTACATACAATGATTTTATTTTATTCACGTTGTTAAGTTAATTTTTAATTTTTTGAAATTTTATTTGGGGATTTGTATTGTATTATTTGAATTTTCTTATTATTCTTATCTATTCAAATTCTCATATTTGGAATGTTTCAGACCGTGCGATGCACGAACTTTAATTTTATAAAAATAATTTTGAGTGATTTGCAAAAGGTTAATTTGATTATAAATCATCCAATTAAACTATAGAAAAATAAATTATTGCAAACTATGAAAAAAACCTCTTTAAATAAAGATATATTTGGTTGATAACAAATTTTATGAGTGTGAATTGTATCTATTTATAGAGCAGTTTATCTATAAGAAAGTAAACGTTTGAAAAAGTCTTAACTGCCCCATGTTTTTAAATATTTAATACATTGTATTTTCAATCAATAATAAAATTATTTCGAATTCCAATACTTTTTAGAGTTTAGAAAGCTGAACAATTATCATAATTATTAAAGGGATCAAACAAAAAACATATTTTATATTTAACAACATAATTTTAGGGAAAAATGAACATTTTAAAAAAAACAACAACTATTCTATTTATATATATACACATATGTGATATATCACAAATATATCAAATAGAAAAATATATATCTAATGATCATTGTAAAACTTTAAAAGTTGAATATCAAAATAAGTTGATAAAAATGAAAAATAATTTTGGTTTACATGAAAAGTACATTAATATAAAAAGCAATTTTCTATATATAAAAACTATAATGGATATAATTTCATAAAATGCTATGGATGGATATATGTAATATATAATATTTGGATACATATTTTGCGATATTTTCTTCAATTAAAATAAGAAGTTTTTAATTAAATTTAATTAACTTTAATATAATTTTATATAATTATGAAGATATGAGTTATGCCCAAATAACAACTATACATGCATATATCATAAATAGTCAAAATACATTAATATACAAATTAATGTCCAATAGACCAAATGCATAATTTTAAAAACTCATTACAAAATAATGATAAATATATCTTATATTTTTTATGTTTATTTTTTATTGTATATGCAATATTGATGTCAAATCAAAGATCGTAAAAAGATGATTAATTAGATATATTATACGTCAAAAATGGTTAAGAACTGAAAAGGTTATTAAGTTTGATTAAAAAAAAATAAAAATAACAAATATAATAATTAATGCAGTACAACACATACATATTTGGAAAGTTCATTTTACATAATTCTACTTTTTTATATAATTTTAAAAAATAATTTATTTAAAGAAATTTGATTATAAAAAACAATAAAATCCCAAATATTTATTATTTCTTATTTTTCAATATAATCTTATTACCCTTTTAGTAAAGTGATTTAGGATGGAAAATATTCAGATTACTATTCTAGGAATAGTCTCTCTTTATATACACTAGATGAGGCCCCCGTGGATGCACGGTCTATATTAATAATCAATACTGTTGTCAGCTGGGTGGTGTTGGTTCGTCGGGTCGAAGAGAAAAATCGGGTTGGGTCGGTTTGAAATTTCATTGGATTGCTATTTTTAAGCCAGAATCCATATAATTAAATACACATGAAATAACCAAGCCGCCAACTTTTCGAGGCTTATGGGTTGTGCCTAATATGTCCAGTCCTTTTCGCCTCCAAAAATGTAGTCAATCCGGCCTTTTTATCGGCCCCGCCGATTTTGATACCTCTAAAATCGGGTACTTGTATAGTTGTATTCAAATCATTCCGTACTAAATAGTCTATAATGATGGTGATCAGTCCCACAAAATATTGCATCATCAACAATAGATAAGTTGTATTGACGGTGGACGTGAGATTATTTTTGTATATATAGATTTGAATATAATATAAACATTAGACACATTAAAATATACTGAAGATTGATTGGAGATCATTCTCATATATAGATATTTGTATAGAAAATAAACAATAGATATGTTAAGGCTTAAGCTATGTTGATGGTGGATAGGAGATCATTCTTGCATATATATATTTTAATATAGAATGTTATATATTTTTCAAAAAAGTATTATTAATTTTTTTTATCAAAATATAATTTATTATTTGGAGAATATTAACTTTCTAATATTAATAATCTATCTTAACAATATATATATATATATGATTATGCTATATATAAAACGATTTTGTATCATAAGAGATACATAGAGTTTTATTAATGTATTTTATTAATCACTATTTAAGAATAAAATATAATATTATATTATGTTATAGATTGTAAATCATTCCAAACTACATGGATACAACAATCATGCTTAAATTAGATTGTAAATCATTCTAAAATAGAGTTGAAAACATTAATGATTATAATTAAGAAGATTTGGCTATTGATGGAAATTATTTTTTAATTAAATAGTCATAAAAATTCGTTTTAGGCAATATTTTTTTTTGGCAGGAAAACAAATATAAAAACAGTTTTGTTATTAATATATATATAGATATATAGATGATATGATTGTATATTGTTTCTCCAGAAATGAAAAGTGAATAAATGCAAGTGTAATTTCAATTTTTGAGTAAAATAAAAAGTGAATAAAATGTAAGTGAATATTGAGTAAAATAAATATAATTTCAATTTTTTGAATAATATTAAATTAAAAAGACTTTGTAATCGGATTGCCCATTACGTAATTAATAATACTTAACTGGTATTTTTAATTAATGACAATTGACCATTCATTTGGGGGGGGGGGCATTTTTCTCCCTACTAAAAAAAAAAAAAAAAAAAAATCAGATCTTAAAACGTAGGCTTACAAAGTTCGGCTTTCCATGCTACTATTACTGTCACCTTTGAAGAAAATGAATCTGATTCTATTATTATTGCAGTCTTGAGCTCACGTCCATCCTTAATAAATTCAATAAATAAATAAATAACAGAACCTAATTCTGTTATTTCCCATGATGTTGGACATAATTCTCGTGCCCGTCCCTTAAACGAATCTAATTCTCCTTAATAATTTACCCATCTCAAAAAATGCATATTCTTCTTCATGTCTCAGTCCATTATCCAGTCAATCTAATTTTTTTCTAAAGAGCAAGTCTCTTGTGAGACGGTTTCACGGATCTAAATCAATGAGACGGACCTCCTAAGGGCTCCGTCTTGAGAATATGAACCATGGAAATAAATTTAAAAATAATAATGAACCATGAAGAAACAAAAATAAACCCTAAAAACATGAACCATTAAGAATAAACCCGAAAAACAAAAATAAACCCAAAAACTAAAAATCCTAAAAACCCAAATCAATTAAAAATAAACCCAAGAAATAAAATAAACCCTAAAAAAATAAATATAAACCCTAAGAAAAATAAAATCTGAAAAAAAAAACCTTTAAAACTTTGTGTAAGGGCTCCGTCTCACGGATCTAAATCCGTGAGACCGTCTCACGCAAGTTTTTGCCTTTTCTAAAAGCATAATTTACACATAAAAACCTTGAATATAAGCAAGCATCCACTTACTATCATTTCATGCATGATTTGAGAGCTTATTATGATTTTTTTCTTTTTTTGGAGATAAGCTTGAAAAGAATTTTAAAAAAAGGGTAAATTATATATTGCACTTTATCCCTTTGTATACTATTATAAATTTTCACTTTATCTCCTTATACTCTCAACTGTCTTATTTTATCCACTCGTATTCTTATTTTGTCTCACTTTACCCTCGTACTCTTATCTTGTCTCACTTCTCATTTTCGTACTTTGCCCCCTTATACTCTCATTTTTCTCATTATACCCCCTCTCATTCTAAAATAAGTATACTATTATTTTATATAATACTTACTATTATTTAATACTTAATACTAAGATTATTACAAAATATATTTTATTTCGATTACAAGACTATATTTTATTAACATAGCTCTTATTAACATTTATATTTTGTGATTTACATTTTACTTTAAAAAATCTACTTATTGAATGAATTATCAAAGTATGTGGATTTGTTTTTTAAATTTAACATAGTTTCTTTTGATGATAAAAATTGCTTATTACTAGAATTTTACATAAAATTGACTAAAAATAATTTGTATTAAACAACTAATTATTATTTTTATCAAATACTTCATATTGCAAATAAACATTATTCAATTATTTTTATTTATATAATTTCAAAACATTTTATTTTTTGTAAATATTCATTACTTGTAAAGAGTATATCATTTATATTTTAGGAAGTGCTCTGCATACATTATGCAATTTAAAATCCATTAATTATTATTTTAAAAATTTTAATATAATTTCTAATTTAATATAAGTATTAATAAATTAACTATATTATAGTTTCTTAAATAGATAATACATTAATTTAAGAATTCCTTAGTCATTTTAATACATTAAATAGTTTATTAACTATGTATAGTTTATATTTTATTGTTAATAAAATTATCATGAGTTAATAGAAACTATTTTACGTTAAAATATTATTTTCGTACAAAATTGATAATTCCTTTAATAATAAAAAAATTATTAATATTTTGTGCATTTATCAAAATATTAATCATAAATATATTTTTTTAACTGATACTTAAGTGAGTGAAATCATTATAAGTAAAATATTTTATCTAATTATAAATATCATATGATATAAGTTTTAATAAGAGTAATGTTAATAAAAGTAGTGGTCAAATTTGAAATTAAAAAATTTAAAAAATTTTAATATTAAATATTAATTAATAGTATATAAAATAAAAGTATACTCATTTTAGAATGAGAGTAAGGGCGTAAAGTGAGACAAAATAAGAGTATAAGGGGGCAAAGTGAGAAAATAAGAGTATAAAGAGATAAAATGAGATAATATATATGAGAGTACAAGGGGGTAGCGTGTGACAATTGAGAATAAAAGGGGTAATTTGAGAATTAGCAAGAGTATAAGGGATAAAGTGGAATTTACCCTTAGAAATATATATATATATATATATATATATATTTGCTCAAAATATATATATATATATATATATATATTTTTTTAGGAATACCCTTAGTAATATTTTATAACTTAATAAACCTTTTTTTTCTTAATATGCAATGTCGGCAAATTCAGTGGTCCACCGTAGTAATAATCTTTAACAGATATTGAACATATAATTTTCAACACCTACCATAACCAGCATTATTTCTTGCATTAATTTCTCCGTAACTTCTCGCCGCTACCTTAAATAAACTTTCCCGGTGGAATTAATTTTGTACTTTAGTGGTAGAAATTTTTGCAATTAGAACGATTATAGTTCGATCACATATAATTGTGTTTATTCCCTCCCTACTATTCTATTGTACTTTAAAAAAAAAAATTCCTGATTTTATAAACAAATGGGCACCCAAATTCTTTACAAATTTATTTATTGAAAAAAATGCGATGACATTGTTGAACTATCACATCAATCGGTATTATTTGTGAACTGAAATACAAAGCGAAAAGCCTATAAACCTCTGAAAATGAAGTCAAACTTACATTAATGACTTATAACCATAATTAACTATCAGTTACACAATCACATATAACATCATAATATTTAATATTGATTACGCATAACCATATACTAAATCATCTAATTTCGTAAGGAAAGACGGATTGTACAAATTGATTACACGAGGGAATAATTTTCTCCCACAAATCTGTTATCTGCTAATATCCAACAACAGCAACATTTTTTCATTGGCTTCATAAGATGCTTATTTCAAGCCATCAATTGCAGCATATATATCACTACTCATAAGTGCCAGAGAGCTAATCGGAAGCCACCCATAGATTCCTCTGATTCAAACAAGTACATGAAGGTAATATACCATTACTTCGACGTCTAATTGTTTTCCAGACATTATTTATATTTGATTAATTTGCATTATTAATCTTCATGAAACTTGGTCTGAAAATGAAATTTTGTAGGAAGAAATGACAATAACAACAACTTTGGTTTCGAATGGATGCGTGGATTATAAAGGGCGGATTGCAGATAAACAGAAAACAGGCGGATGGAAGGCTGCCCCTTACATCATAGGTTTTCTTTCTTTTATTGTGTGTTTTTATTGTGTGTACTTTAATTTTAATTTTATTCTTGATTTCATTTTATCCATACAGAATTACGGCTTAATTGCAATTTTGGTCCTCTAAGTATAAGGAGGTGGTATATTTGGTACTGTAAGTATTTTATATAGCAATTTTGGTCTTGTAAATTCAAAGGGGCGGCATATTTGGTCCTTTAAGTATGCTACGTAGTAATTTAGGTCTCGTAAATTTTCATTTTTGTGCAATTTGAGTCCCATAAGTTTTATTTTTGTGCAATTTTGATCAAAATGGGTAAGTCATATTTCATCATTTGAGGACCAAAATTGCACAAATTTAGAGTGTCTGAGACCAAAATTGCACAAAAACCAAAATTTGCGGGACCGAATTGCTACATAGCATACTTAGTGGACCAAATATGCCAATTTGTAATACATATGGAACCAAAATTGCTATACACAATAATTATAGAATTAAATATGCCACTGGTCTCCTTATATTATATTATAGGACCACAAATGCGATTAATCCTAGAATTAATTTGTTGCAAAGTCCAGATGAAATCCATTAAGGGAGTATTTGCAAACACAAGAAAACAAAGGGATGATTATAAAAAACTTCTTGAGGGTTGGGCTAATTAATTAAAAAAAAATTGAGGTTTGATTCTGTCTCACTTTCTCAACTCCTTCTATTTAAACCACCTGACTTTTCTAGAGATATTCCAGTGAGCTTCTTAAATTTTAGACAAAATCATAGCTTGAGTTTTTTTTTTTTTCAAAAATCTCTGAATATTTTTTCTCGTATGTAATCAAAACCTTAGGGTTAATTTATTCTTTTTTTAATTATCCCGAAATGAAATAATTTTCAACATTTAGCTGAAAAAAGAAGATATATTTCTGGGGTTTCTCAAACGGCGTTTATTCCACTACAAAAAAAATAAGGAAATTCCAACGAAAAAAATCTATTGGTATTTGGCCAATTTCCATTGGAATTATTGATTCCAACAGAAATTCCAATGGAAAGGCACCATTGGTATAATGGCCGTTAGAATGACAAATTTCCAATGAAAATTCCTATGTAAAAAATATTCCAACAGTACCAAATAGTTTTGCTTATCGTTGGACTTTCTGTTGGAATTTTCCAACGGTATACTATAACATTGGAATTTCTATTGGAATTTTGAAAATTCCAATAGTTTTTTATTCCGGTGGAATTTTTTTCCTTGGAATTTGATTGTTTCTTATAGTGTTCTTTTTTGGATTTTTTTAATTTAAATAGAATATCTAAAAGTAGGTGGAGACTATTGCAATCAAAATTGATTCTGGTTTGATTTTGAAATATACAAAAATACTTTTACAACTGATTCATCAAACACTTTCTTTTAATTCAATCAATTATTTCCAACTTTTATTTTTGCGAACACAACTACCAATTTTCAATTGTCATCTGCATTTCACTTCTATTACAATAAATCAATTCTATTAAAAGCATAAGTTTTTGCAAAACACTCCCTAACAGTGATTATGAGCAGATAAGTGAAAGTGTTTGAAGATGTTTAATTTATAATGTGTAGTGAATGAGGTGGCGGAGAGATTTGCATTCTTTTCAATAGCTGTAAACATGGTGGCTTATCTGGTGGGGGCGATGCATCAGCCCCTCCCGAGCCGCCACACACGTCACCAATTGGAGCGGAGCCGCCTACGTTCTCACCTTGTTTGGAGCATTCGTAGCCGACGCCTATTTGGGACGTTTCCGTACTATTATCACCTTCTCTTGCATTTATGCTGTGGTAACAACTGATAACTATAACAATTTCTTCATTTTATTAATTGGTTGATATGATACATGTTCTTGATACTTAGACAAAGAAAGTAGTTGACATCAAACATATATTTTCTCTTAGACCAATACAAATCAGGATATAATTTTTGTTAATTACAAAAATACCCTTGAGATTTAGCCTATAATTACAAAAAAGCTCAGCTATTTTTCAAAATTACTAATACATCTTGATATTTGTTTCTGTTTTAGAAATTGAAGGCCTTACTTTGGTAATACTTTAAGGTTTATTGTAACATAAAAGATAATTATTTTTTTTATTTTGTAATAAGTCAGACCCCAGCCCATGGTGGTTTTTGTAATTATCCTTGTAAATTAATTTAGTGTATCTTACTAGTATGCACCTCTTAATTACTAGATTAATCCTTAAATTTCAGCTGAATTCTGCGCATGAAATAATTACTACCTTTTCTTTGAAAATGAAAGTATCATGTCTACATAGAAATTAGATGGTTGGATTTTTGGTCATTTGTTCATATATAACAGGAAGAATAGTTGTATTTTTCAAAAAACATGTTTTATAGTCATTTTTGAGTTTAATTGTGCGCCTTATGCTTTTTTTCATTTCTTGGGATCGCGATATTTCTCGGTACTAAAAAATGTACCGTTGATTTCTTGAATAATGAAGAAAATATAAGTACTTAGGAGTCAATTTTTAGTCAAAATGGGTGTAAATGACCAATTTAGCCTATTACCATGAGAAATTACTATTGTCACTTTTGACATTAAGTTTTCTTATCTATCAGGGAATGGTGTTGCTAACAGTTTCAGGATCCATAGACACCCTACGACCCCCTCACTGCACCAAGAAACCCTGCATCCCAGCATCACCCGCCCAAACCACATTCCTCTACCTCGCCCTAGCTCTCATAGCCCTCGGCACAGGCGGCATCAAGCCCTGCGTCTCTTCCTTCGGCGCTGATCAATTCGATGAGTCCGATCCAGACGAAGCCCAGAAGAAATATTCTTTTTTCAACTGGTTCTTCTTTGCCATAAACATGGGAGCGCTTTTCGGAATCACGCTTTTAGTTTACGTGCAAGTGGAACTCGGGTGGGCTTGGGGTTTCGGAATCCCGACGGGTGCTACGATTATTTCGATCTTCATATTGGCGGCTGGTTGGAGAAAGTATCGGTACCAGAAACCGATGGGGAGTGCGTTTACGAGGTTTGTACAAGTTATTGTGGCTTCTGGTAGGAATCATCTGAGAGGGGTTGAGGTGAGCCGGGATGATTGTCGTCTTTATGAGGTTGATAGTAAAGAGTCTGATATTCGTGGTGCTAGAAAGCTTGCACATACTCAACAATACAGGTTAGTAATTAATTAAGTACTTTATTTCATGTTTTTAGTTTCATGTTTGTATTTCTAGGGATTCATTGTCTATTACATGTGAGTTATCATGTGTAAATATTGCTAATGGGTTGGACTATACAAAATTGTGAACCGTCAAAATTTCAACCCGGCTTGACCCAACTAGATTTTATCACTTGGCCCAATAGGCTTACCCCGACCCTTCTCATCTCTACTTGAGTGTACAATTTGTGAAACATAAATCATTATTATGGGTATATTTCTCTATTAAGTAGAACTGGCAAAATTGACACGACCCAATTAGCTTAACTGAAATTCAACAGAAATCATGTGTAAGTATTGTTATTTTCATGGGTTCGGCTACGCAAAATGTTGAACCGATAAAATTTGGATCTGGCCTAAGCTGACCGTATTTTATCACTTGGCCCATTATTATTTGACGGTAGGGACGAACGCAGATACTATAGCAAGAGAGGGCAAAATTAAAAATATTTTAGAAATGGGTTGTGAGATTGGAAATATTTAGGGAGATAAATAACATTTATACATAAATATATAATAGGGGGAATTTTTAAAGTACCCACTATGGATAGTGGGTATTCTTTTCTACCTATAGACATAAGAAAACTCTTTTCTACCCAATTTGACAAAAATGCCCCTCCTTTAATTTGAAGATTTTGAATTTTGAAACTGGTGCAATTAATGTTTTCCTTGAAAATCTTGTATACTTTCCCCCCAATACACACACTATGTATAAAATCGTATACTCATATCGTGTCATATCGTGCCATATCGTGCCAACTCAATGTACATATACATATACATATCGTGCCCAAAATCGTGCCTCATTTAATATTAGGCACGATATATCGTGCCTCATTTAAAATTGGGCACGAAAATGAGGCACGATATCGTGCCTAATTTTAACTGAGGCACGATATCGTGCCTAATTTTAACTGAGGCACGATATCGTGCCTATATTGGGCATTAATAGGAATGTATGTCATGCCATGCTACACTGATATCTCATGCACGAATTGATAGGAATGTGTGTCATCATATATATTGTTTATAGCAAAAGTAAACCTAGTTTTTGCAGCTCGCCAACTTTAATTAACTTATGGGTATATATATGTAGTGTGTGTGTGTGTGTGTTTGGTGATTAAATTAACAAAAAGTTTTGCGAAAATCTATATGTAGTGTGTGTGTGTTTGGTGATTAAATTGAGAAAAAGTTTTGCAAAAATCTATAATCATGAGCTGCTTAATTATAACCACGCGTGAAGGAAAAGTTTTCTTTTTTTTTTTTTGTTTTGAGGAAAATAAACCATTTTATAACACTAAGGAGGAAGTTCCTCCTCAGGGATAAAATGTACGAGTTCAGGTGGGAATGAACCAAAATACAAGCCATTACAAGAAATAGAAAAAGCGAAGCTAGCCATATGATGAGCCAACACATTGGCAGTGCGAGGTATGTAACGCATCGAAAAGTTTGGGAAATTTGCAGCAAGCTCACGAAGGTCTTCAATGATATTGCCAAGGTAAGTGAGGTTAACCTCCGTGCGATGGAAAGCCTGGACCATTTGCTGACAATCTGATTCAATCATCACCGCATTTGCTCGGATGCTCTTTGCGAGGGTAAGGCCTTCCTTACAAGCAATAGCCTCCGCGATCACGACCTGAAATTTGTGGACGAGTTTCTTGGACATCGTGTGAGTGATTTCGCCATTATGGGTGCGTATTACAACCCCAATCCCTGTGCCGTCCAAACTTGTGATTGAGGCATCCATGTTGATCTTTATGGTACCTTCGGGAGGGCGTTGTCAGGATGTGTGCGTGTTTTGAGAATGCATGGGGGGCTGTTTTTTCTGGGTCGACTGATAATCGTTAAGGCACTTAAGAGCAAGAGCAAAACAATCTTGGTGGGTGAGGTTCTTATTCTGAAATGTCAGCATGTTTCGAGCATACCACAGGACCCAGAGTAGCATCGCAAATAGACAATAAAAACTGTCATCGCCCATTTCTGAGATAGCCTGTATCATATCTGTCATAGTAGCTGGTGTTGTCAACAATGCATCGGGTAGTCGCAATGGGGAGGATCTCCAGAAAAATGAGCTCCAAGGGCAATCACGAAGTGTATGTTCTGGGGTCTCGATTGCGTCGCCGCATCTTCTACATATTGGGTCAGGCACACAGTTCTTTCGAGATAACGCCGCGCGCACAGGTAAAATTCCGTGAATAATCTTCCAAACAAATATTTGCACTTTTGGGGGGATATTCAATTTCCATAGCCATTTCCACAGTGACTTGCTTTCACTCGAAGATGACATATTCTGTTGTGACTCACTTTCCATCGTCAAAGCTAGCTTATATCCAGATTTAACAATATATTGGCCAAACGTCGTGTAATGCCAAGATAGGCGGTCCTCGCAAAAAGAATTTCGGAGCGGTATACTTAGGATTTCTTTGGCATCCTCCTGATTGAAAATTTGCTGAATTAGTTCATCATCCCAAGCCTGATGTCCATCGCGAAAAAGGTCCCTGACCTTCATGTCATGTGGCCAGGTCCCTTGGCAAGTGTTCGGTCGATGGTTACGGTGGTTAGGGAGCCAGGGGTCTTTCCAAACCTGTATATTTGCACCATTTCCTATGAGCCATCTAATGCCCTTTTGGATAATTTCACGCCCCGCAACAATACTTCGCCAGGTGTAACTGGGGTTATATTCTATTGAAGCGGTTAAGAAATCGTCGTTTGGGTAGTATCTAGCCTTAAGGGTTCGAGCGAGGAGTGAATCCTTCTCCTGAAGAAGCCTCCATCCTTGCTTAGCCAACATAGCTTTATTAAACGCAGATATTTCCCTGAAACCAAGTCCACCGTTCTCTTTCGACATACACAATTTTCGCCACCGAAGCCAATGAATTTTTCTTTCCTCATCTTTCTGACCCCACCAAAAGCTTGCAATTAGCTTATCAATTTGATGACATGTATCAACTGGGATTTGGAAACAACTCATAATATATGTGGGTATCGCTTGCGCTACACTTTTAATCAATGTCAGCTTACCAGCCACCGAGAGAGTATTAGATTTCCAATTGTTTAATTTTTTCCGGATTCTGTCAACCAAGGATTGGAATAAGGCTTTTTTCGAGCGGCCTGCACTTGATGGAATACCCAAATAGACATGATGTTTATCAACAAGTTAGACTCCAAGCTCTCCTGCCATGTTTTAAGCGTTTGAGTTCGAGATGCCACCACTAAAGGATATTTACGATTTTTCGAAGTTAACGACTTGGCCGGACGCCGCCCCATAAGTTATAATTATCTGTTTTATCTCTTGAATTTCTTGGGAATTCGCTCAGCCAAATATGATGCTATCGTCTGCGAAAAATAAGTGAGAGACGGGGGGGGCTCTTCGGCATAATTTAATCCCATGAATATTACCCAGCGACTCCGATTTCCTGATGAGGGAAGAAAAAGCTTCTGCACAAAATAAAAATAAATAGGGGGAGAGGGGGTCGCCTTGGCGAAGACCCCTCGTGGGAATAAATACATCACCAGGAATTCCGTTAGTAAGGATAGAATATGAAACAATAGAAACACATCGCATAACAAGTGAAGCAAAGTGATTAGGAAGCCCGGCTCTGATCATGACCTGGTATAAAAAATCCCACTCTACCCTATCATAGGCCTTACTCATATCGAGTTTTAAAGCAAAAGATCCTCGACGAACAGCTTTATTAGATTTCATGGCGTGGAAAATCTCAAAGGCTAATAACGCATTATCGGTAATCAAGCGGCCCGGGACAAAAGCGGACTGACATGGATGAATAATGTAGTGGAGGGCGTGTTTAAGCCTATTAGCTATGACTTTTGTAATAATCTGGAAAATCACGTTACAAAGACTAATAAGTCTAAACTCACTCGGGGATACAGGTTGTTTGTTCTTCGGGATAAGGGTAATATGTGTGTGGTTCAGGGGGGAAGGGTCAGCTCCATCATTAAGAATATTCAAGATAGTGGCAACAATATCACATTTAATAGACGACCAAAATTGTTGAAAAAATAAAGCAGGCATACCATCAGGACCTGGAGCTTTAGATGGATGCATTTGTGACAGCGCGGCAATAATTTCGGCTTCATTAAAGGGAGCACCAATTTCAGTTTTGAGCTCATTCGGGATTCCAGGATTAATAGCGTCTAGGACCCCAATGGAGTTGAGGTCAGCCGTGGATTTAAATAGATTAGCATAAAAGTTTTCTGGGAAGAAAAGAATTTGTGCTTCAGTTAAAATTAGGCACGATATCGTGCCTCAGTTAAAATTAGGCACGATATATCGTGCCCCAATTAAAATTAGGCACGATACCGTGCCTCAATTAAAATTAGGCACGATATCGTGCCCTATATTGGGCACGATATCGTGCTCGTGCCAAATATAGGCACGATATATCGTGCACAATGCAACTTAGATTCAGAAATTTCACAAGAAATTTCACATATCTTGTAAATATATTGGTCTTGAACAATTTAAACTTATTGATATTTTGTGAAGAAGAAGAAGAGAGAGAAAAATAAAGAGCAAATGGGGAAGAATCGTATGTATGTATGTATGTATTTAACATGAGTGAGAAATACAACTTACCTACTTTAAAGGCTTGCATTTAAAGCCTCAAGGATATTGTGGTAAAAGAACCCCAAAAGTGGGTAGAAAACATAATTTTTTATCCTACATGTAAAAAAAGTCTATCTCCTATCTTAAGTGGGTAAATCCCACCATTTGCTCTATATAATATATAGATATATATACTCTGTAATTAACAATTGTTTTTTTTTTTCAATTAGCTTCATAGATTTCAACTATTTCCTGGATTCTCTTTCTCTCGATTTTTCAGCAGAATTTAGATGGAGAGGAAAATTGAAATGCTTTAACATTTCGTGGTTTATAGCTTTTATTTAGATGATATCTTACTCTTAACTTAACATTCATGGTCCAACATGTTTGAATAATTAACTAATCCAACAGAATCAAATTTCTTGTTTTTTCCACGCACATGCAGATATCTGGACAAAGCAGCCGTTATAACGGACCCTGATATCAACCCCAGCAACCGCTGGAAACTATGCACAATCACCCAAGTCGAAGAATTCAAATCGTTCATACGAATCATCCCCATTTGGGCATCCACCATCGCCCTCGCCATCTCCTTCTCCCAGCTCTCCACTTTCTTCATCGCTCAGGCCAACACCATGGGCCGATCCCTCGGCCCCAATTTCAGAATCCCTCCGGGCTCAATCCCCGTCTTCAGCTCCGTCAACGCCCTCATCGTCGTCCCCATCTACGAAAAGATCGTCGTCCCGTTTCTCCGCCCCAGAACCGGCCACCCACGCGGCATCACCTCGCTGCAGCGCATGGGGACCGGCCTGTTCGTGTCGATTGTCGCCATGGTCTCCGCCGCCGTGGTGGAGAAAAAGCGCAGAGAAGATGGCGGGTTGATTAGCGTTTTCTGGCTTTTCCCCCAGTGTTTTCTGATCGGGACGGCTGAGG
Organism: Rehmannia glutinosa; assembly: GCA_016081115.2. Lineage (NCBI taxonomy): Eukaryota > Viridiplantae > Streptophyta > Magnoliopsida > Lamiales > Orobanchaceae > Rehmannia > Rehmannia glutinosa. Next base: position 20,222,442 of record CM071928.1, on the reverse strand, counting down.
TTTTCACGTACGTGGGGCAGCTGGAGTTTTTCTACGACGAGGCGACGGATGGGACGAGGAGCATTAGCAGCGCCGTGTTTTTGAGCGAGATCGGGATTGGGAGCTGGCTCAGCACCGCCATTGTTAAGATTGTTGAGAGATTTTCTGGTGGGGTGGGGAAGGGGTGGCTGAGGGATGATTTGAATAAGAGCAGGCTTGATTATTTTTACTGGGTCTTGACGGGGATTAATGGGGTTAATTTTTTTGTGTATTTGTGGGTTGCTGGGAGGTATAAGGGGAAGAAAACTGAGCCTGTGGCGGTCGAATTTGGGGGCGGTGATGTTAATGGGAAAGGCGAAGGAAATATATGAAAGATGGTAGGAATAAGGAATTAAGAGACTTCAAATTCTTTGATGGAATTTGGTATATTTGCCTTTGCTTATCTTTGGATATCTTTTACTATTTTTCGGGTGGATTAATTAGTTTTGTAATTTACATGTCATTGGTAAATAATTCCCTGTTTCTTTCTGTTGTCTTTTTGCAGCTTCGATTTTAAGAATTTAGGCGCCTTCAAATATTTTAATAAAAACTCCCAACGATCGGCCCAATAGCCTTGAGGTTGCAATTGCACATCAAAGTCATGAGTTCAAACTTTGACTATCCCGGAGTTAGTGGTTGGAGTTTGCCCCTCCTCCCCCAGAGATTAGGACCATCCCTGGGAAGGACGGATATCCCATAGTTCGAAGAAAGTGTGGGGTCTGTGCCCTCAGCTGGTGTGGAAATACTCTGGGTCATCAAAAAAAATTCTTTTAATAAAGGATAAAAATGAAAAATAAAAAAGGAATAATTTCACTTTTAATACTCAAAGTTTACTGCCTTTTTCGTTTTGGTACTCAATATTCCAACTTAATCACTATTAGTATCCTAAGTTTTAAAGTTAGTCAGTTTTACTACATGTCGTTATCTTTCCATCCAAAAGTGATTGCTAACCTGATGCAACAAGTAAAAAATGGTTTATTTCATATTTTATATTTTATATATATTAATAAAATAGAAATTTTGTTTTTTCCTTTTTTCTTCTCTTCCACTTCGTACTCTCCATCTCAAGCACCATGGTGCTTCCATATTTCTTCCTATCTTCTTCAGCCCAACCCACGTTAATTCCTCCATTCTTATAAGCAATCGAAAACCTCTTCTCCCAAATTTTCAATTCCTTACTCTCTTTATGAAAAAGGCAATCTTGCAAGCTGCCATTTTCTAAAAGTCACATAAACTAAGAGCGTACGTCTTTTCTAGGGTTAGAGGAAAAACCCATTATAGAAACAATATATTTATAGTCAATTTTGGAAGAAAAACGTAGTTCTCTCTGAAACTCTCGCTCGCCTTGCAGAGACGGGGAATCCATTGTTGGAATTGGTCTTTGAGAAATGGGTGTTGACCCGATTTTGACCAAATAATTAAGTGGTTCCATTAGTGAAAAATGTAATTAAATTATTTGTAAAAATTCTACTAAAAGAGTAGATGAGAATAACATTTGGAATTTCTCAAAACCAATTCCGGGTGAATGAGAAATTAATGCTAGAAGTTAGCCACTTAATACAAATAAATGGTATGAAAAATGGAAAATGTTGGGAATGAGAAATGCTCCATCCCACATAGAAAAAGGATGAAAAGTTTGCACATTTAATATATCCCAAGTTGGAGTTATGGGTTTGGGCCCTTGGGGGCACCCAAGTTTTTAAAAGGGTGAGGAACTACATGCTTGTGAGTTTGGTTCAAAAACCTTTAAAAACAAATATTTAATTAGTTAAACGGATTTAATTAATTTTTGTAACTAATTAAAATGGATTTCAACCTGGGAACGAGCACGAGCGGATGCACGACCCGTGCGTCGGGTCGTGCGTCCTGCCGTACCTGCACGAGTCCACGCACGGGCGGGCACACGACCCCTGCGTCGGGTCGTGCGTCATGTCGTACCTGCGCACGGGCAGGTGCACGGGCCGTGCGTCAAGTCGTGTGTCGATGAACAGGTGCGTCTGTCAGTGCAAAATGTGTCTTTTCGAGCCAAAAGACGTGATCTTTCCATATGGGGCACCAGAGGCCTATATTATTCGACCCCTGCTGACTGAATTAACACATGAAATTTATCATAAACATAAAATCGGTCATTGTATTCTGCATATTGACTTATTTCTCTCCTTCATAGCTTGAAAGTCAGAAACTCTTGTTGTTCGCTGTAGTTCCGATTTTGCTGGTGCTGCTAACCGGAACAGTAAAAGTCGTTGTATCTTAGAGACGAGCGTCGGAACCGTAATCACTCGGTATATGGGGCATATTTTGTCTTGCAGAGACTGAATACAATTCAGGCATCGACTTAGCCATACACTTATACACTAGCCATTTTCCTAAACAGAAACCATACACTTTTTCCTAACAATCGCAAGACGAAATATTTTGTTTCTGTTCGAGACGATGGCTTCAAGATTGTTCACTCCGATGGCTGCTGCTTGTGTCCATGGCGAAAAATCGGGGAAGTTCTCCGGTGTTGACTTCAAGAGATGGCAACAGAAGATGTTCTACGTGACAACCTTGGGGCTGTCTCGTTTTTAGAATAAGGACGCCCCTGCTGTTGCTGATGAAGAATCCGATAATGAACGGAGAATCACTGTGGATGCTTGGCATAACAGTGATTTTCTGTGTCGGAATTATATTTTGAACGGGCTAGACGACACCCTTTACAACGTCTATAGTTCGTTCAAAACGTCCAAAGAGTTGTGGGACTCTTTGGAGAAAAAATATAAAACAAAAGATGCCAGCACAAAGATATTTGTGGTCGGTAGATTTCTAGATTATAAGATGGTTGACACCAAGACGGTGATCAGCCAAGTGCAAGAAATTCAAATCATACTTCACGACTTAGTGTCTGAAGGGATGATTCTGAATGAGTTATTACAAGTGGCTGTGATTATTGAAAAATTGTCGCCTTCGTTGAAAGATTTCAAGAACTACCTCAAGCACAAGCGGAAAGAAATGGGGCTTGAGAATTTGATAGTTCGACTTCGGATTGAGGAAGACAGCCAGGATTCTGAATGAAAATCGGCAAATGTGGGGGTATGATCATACTTTATGGAACACCAGTGGAGTTTCTGTTGCATTTTTAAATGTAACAGAAGGTGTTGCCAAAAGTGTTATAAACACCGAAACCACATTTGCACGAAGTGTTGCCGAAAGTGTTGAACACTAAAGGCAGACACCATAACAAGTTAAATCTGAAGTCTTACTAAAAATGTGATAACACCAAAGGTTAGACACCTTGTAAAAGATGTTAATGTAGTTGTTGGAACTAAGGTCTGAAATCTATTAGAATGAGATTCTAACTAGATGGTTGGGACAAGGTTCTAACAAAATAAAATAAAAATGGCCGAGAGCCATGAAAGTTCTGGACGATTTTGTGATAAAAAAGATATCAGAAGTTGAAAGGGGAGCTTTACTTTTAGCAAACCACATAAAGGAGATTGCCTTTAAATGTGGGGGTGCTTTGGAAAAAGTAAAAGCACCAAATGAAATAAATTCAGCATTTGTGATATAAGTGATGGTACGATCATTAAATCAAGAAATGTTGTATTTATTAGAGATGTCTTTTCTTGCAAAGGAGAGAGGTAAGTCTAGAAATTGTTTGTCGTAGACATAATACCAATAAACAGTTGATTTCGAAATGGGGTTATTTCGGTTGACTACGTGAAGTCAAAGAAAAACCTTGCGGGTCCGCTTACAAAAGGCATAAATCGAGATCAATTGTATAAACTGTTAAGGGGAATGGGTTTAAAATCCACAACTTAAAGAATGTTCATAGCGGTAACTCAACTTTGTGAATTGAAGATCCCAAGACCTTGGTTCAATGGGACAACTAAGTTATGAATGTTCAGCTGAACACTTGAAAAATGTGTCAGCTCATTCTCGATACATCCAAGTGAATGTAAACCTCTTGAATGTGGTGAGATTAAGTTTAAGACTTTTAATGATTCCTATACAGAAAGGTGGAGTGTGGCAGGATACTCTTCAATAGGAGATCACCTATATAAGTGAGAAGTAATGACTGCTTCAAAGAAACACTTATGAATCTAAGATATGGTCCAGGGCCGAAATGGACAAAACGCGAGAACAACAAGTGTTAGAGTTGTTATTGTATAAGTATTGTTGTCTCAGTTTACATAAACGGCTGAGTAGTTCAAGACATCACGTCACTAAGAAGCCAGTAAATCTGATAGTATTTTACTAAGGAAGGTTCAAAGCCACAAGCTACCTATCCTGATGCAATAATAATTCGCCGAGACTTTCAAGTGAATCTGCATACACGCATGCATTAATTTCATTCATGTGGGGGATTGTTAGAATTTGGCCTTTGAGAAATGGGTGTTGACCTGATTTTGACCAAATAATTAAATGGTTTTCATTAGTGAAAAATGGAATTAAATTATTTGTAAAAATTCTACTAAGAGAGTAGATGAGAATATCATTTAGAATTTCTCAAAACCGATTCCGGGTGAATGAGAAATTAATGCTAGAAGTTAGCCACTTAATAGAAATAAATGGTATGAAAAATGAAAAATGTGGGGAAGGAGAAATGCTCCATCCCACATAGGAAAATGTGTCTTTTCGAGCCAAAAGGCGTGATCTTTCCATACGGGGCACCAGAGGCCTATATTATTCGACCCCTGCTGACTGAATTAACACATGAAATTTATTAGAAACATAAAATCGGTCAATGTATTTTGCATATTGACTTATTTCCCTCCTTCATAGCTTGAAAGTTAGAAACTCTTGTTGTTCGTTGTAGTTCCGGTTTTGTTAGTGCTGCTAACCGGAACAGTAAAAGTCGTTGTATCTTAGAGACGAGCGTCGAAACCATAAGCACTCGGTATATGGGATGTATTTCGTCTTACGGAGACTGAATATAATTCCAAACCTCGACTTACCCATACACTTATACACTAGCCATTTTCCTAAACAGAAACCAAACACTTTTTCCTAACATCCATGAGCTTAACGACCACTTGGCGGCTTGGATTGAGGTCTGCACGGTAAATGGAGGCGAGGCGAAGGGAAGGGGAGGAATTGGTGGTGCCATGATGGAGGACGGTGTAGGAGAGGCGGTGGGGAGTTTTCTTGTCGGAGGCAGAAGGCGCGGTGCATTTATTGTTGATTTTGCGGAAGAAGAGGACAATGAAGAGGAACCAGTAGAATGCCATTGTTAATCCGCCGGCGATAGTGGGAGAAGGTGGTGGTCGGGTGGCGGCAGAGAAAGGAGTTGTTAGGAGAGCATAGTGGTAATTGACTGAGGAGCTGGGGATAGTATTAATGACAACAATGACAACATTAACTGATAATTTACTGGAGAAGCAAAAAAATATCAGATAATCTGTTATTTTGATTTTGAAGTTTTATGGAGTCAAAGGCTTGAAATTAGTTTAGTCAACAAAGAAAAAATGATTAAGTAAACTAGTGATTTATAGGGCTTTCTAATGAAGACCCACAAGCAAAAATGACGAAGAAATGGCATTTTCACTATTTTAACAGGTTTCCACCTCCCACATGCAACAGGTCAACTGTTTGTTTTGGACGGAAAATTAACGCATTGTACTAAAATTGATCAAACAGAAAAATGTTGGGTACCGACACTGATTAAGTGGGAATATTGGGTACCAAAAGCAAAATAGTGATAAATTCTGGGTACTAAAAGTGAAATTATCTCAATGAAAAATGAAAATAAAAATTAAATGATTAAATTTAAGTTGTAAATTATACAAATACCTCTCCAATGTTTCTTCTGATTTTAGCCTAATTTTTGCTGACACATATATATGTTTACGTGTTGATTTGTGTTTTTAACGTGTCAACCAAAAATACTGGTCTTGTCGGGTTGACAATTAATTGTCCATTAAGATAATGAAAATAGTAAAGCAGAGAAAATACACGGAGTAACTGACCTATTCAAGGTGAGGCTTAATGGTTTTTTCCCGTTTATATTCTCTTAGCTCGAAAGCATGCAATAAATACTTTTTGCTTACAGAGTTATTAGCGGAGAAAGATTGAGAGAGTCACAATCGAACCTTTTTCTCATCATAACGAGGAGACTAACAGTTGATTTTGAGTTCCCTAAAAAAAAACAGTTGATTTTGAGTGTATGCATTTGGTCCTTTGAATAACTCGGATTGTTCAGTGTTGAGTTGCACCTTTTAAGTTGTTGTTTCTTTTAAATAATCCTTCGACCTTTTGGAGGGGTCGTACGGTCTATCGGTTGGAATTCTTTCTGACGGTATTCTCAATTATTGGTACCTTAAGTGGAGTTCTTGTCTGATGTGGGTGCTTACTGGTTGAGCCAAGACGGATACAACAATATGTAAGTTAAATACGTACATTTGATTCAAGTCATAACTTTCGTTGCTACATACTACTAGTAATCTGCCCCATGTGGTGCACGTATATTTTTTATTTTAATATTCTTATTTTATAGTGAAAATATCTAGTAGTATGAGTTAGTATATATTCCTTTATTTTAATAGTAATATTCATATAAGGTAAATAAAAATAAAATTTATCTATCAAGTTTATATTTCATTTATAAACTAAATGTCGAATTTGGCTTATTTAGATTTATCTCTCAAATTTATGTTTATCTCTACATATTACTATTCTATCTATCTCTAATTTTTTCACATACATTATACATCTCTATAAACAATTATATATATATATAATTTGTGAGATACGTATTTTAGTATTGTACTTGTATTATTTAAAATAATAAATACTTCACATTATTAATAAAAATTTAAATCGAGATATTAATCAAAATAATATAGTAGGAAAAAATCGCAAATAGAAAATCAAAACAGACTTATATTTCATTAGATATATGTGTTCATAGAATAGGATATAACCATTGATATTTATGTACATTCTTTAATGCTTATTACCAATAAACACTACAAGAAAAATTCAGTTTATCTACAGAAAAATCTATAGGTGAGTATAATGATAACTGTAAGTATAGGTAAAGTCATTGTAGGCAAATATTTATCTACAGAGGATAAAAACTATTAGTAAATTACCTAGAGTATTTCTGTCGGTGAATATAAAAATTATCGGTGATCTGTCAATATAATTTAGGAAAACATAATATTTTTTTATTCTATAGATATTATGTAGATAACTATATAATTTAGCGAGAAAGTCATTTATTTCAGTAAATTTTATCAATGAACGGGGAATTTTCTTGTAGTGATATGTAGACCTCGTGAGTTTTCTCATTTTTATTAACAATAGATTATTGTTGATTGGTCATCAATCAAAATAAATGATAGAATACAATGTAAAATTTCACAATCCAGAAAATTTTATTTGGGAAGTTTATTTTAAAATGTAACGTCAATTGATTAATCTATATGAATGATTATACATAATTGATTGTATATCAATTTATTTGATTATATGATTGATGATGATATAATTATAAATTATTAAATATTGAGTTAACAATCTAATATTTCCTACACTAAAAAATATTATCACAGGCATGCCAAACTTTAACACCGCCAATTTTGGATAACTCCAAACATGTGTTAGTCATTAGACATTAATCGGTCATCGATCAATTCCTCCTTAGCGCCTCCTGTCGGGTTTCAAACCTTGCTTCATCCTTCATGGATTCTCCATGATTGATCCTGCTCTTTATTTCTCTCACACTCCCCATCCTTCTTTAGTCCCCATCTCTTCCCCCCCACGTCATCTTCTTTTTCTCTTTTGCGTTTTTTTTTCCTTTTTTTTTTTTTTTTTTTCAGCTAACTCTAGTTTATTCTTGTTTTCTTCTTGGTTTTGGATCTCAGCCTTGGTGATTAATTTTGTCAAGCCTTGATGCACAAGTCTCTTATCTGTTATTATTCGACAGTTTTGCGCCCTCGCGACGAGAGATACAATCTTGCTGATGGTCGAAGATTTAGAGAGACTTTATGCACGTTTGTCCCTGATTGCCCATGAAGAGAATCCCATACATATAGACTCATTTGGCCAAAATAATACACATTTCAACCTTTGCTTTGTTGGAATACTCGCTCCACGTACCATACATCACGACCATATCTCTTCTCTTTCCAAACGCATATGGAATACAAAAGGGTCATTCTCTTGTAAACCTCTTTGTGATAACATTTGTCTCTTCTCGTTTGATAAACTTGTTGGACAAGAAGCGAATTTTAGCAGGAGCCCCGTGGTGTTTTGATATATATCTGCTACTAACAAGCGAAGCACAGGCAGATATTAATCCCTCAGACATCCGATTCTCTCATTGCAACTTTTGGGTCCAACTCCACAATTTTCCACTCGGTCTGATGACTACGGGTTTTGCTAAAATAGTGGGTGGCGGTATTGGGGAATTTCTCGACGTTGATGTTGATTCTTCTGGATCAGTTATTGGTAAATTCCTTTGAATAAAAGTCAATTTGGATATCACCAAGCCACTCTTTCGGATTCTTCATGCGGATTTCAACATGTAAAAATGGGCCATCTTCTTGAAATACGAACGACTCCTGGATTTTTGCTTTCATTGCGGGATTATTGGCCATGTAACCAAGGACTGTGAAATCCGAATCCTGAATTCTCCATCTAATCATAATGAATATGGATATGGGCCATGGCTACGTGTTTCACAAACTACACCACCCCTTCCTCTTTTCGCCACCAGAAAACAAACACTCCAAATTGTTCGCAACATGTAAACACCCCTCAACATAACCCAGCCCCCACTTCCAGGCCTGCCTCACCCTCCTCTCAAAATCATGACACCTCCCCTCCAAATTCATCCCCTCCACATTATCCTCTCGATATTATCCTCGGCCCATACCCCCTCCATACGGATGCATGCTCTAACACCCTAACCCCATCCGCCACACGCACACAGCGCCCCCTCCTCACAACATAAATAATCTTTCTCAGCCTAATCCTCTATATTCTGATATTCCATCTCACCTCCATCCTAAAACTACTCCATCTACAAAAACTCTACCACTCTTAATATTACCCGCCCCTCAAGTCTCTTCTCCAAAAATAGCACCATCCTCCACCTCTAACCTGGACTCCACACTCTCTGACCCCCCTCTTCAGTTTACACCTGCTAATCCATCCCCTCACTCCCCAACACTGTCCCAAACTTTAACCGTGGCTCCCTCTAGTCCCTTTCTCGTCCAATTCCCCATGAATTTGGACACCCCTGCTCGAAAAATTGCCCGCAAATTCAAATCTTTCGCAAAAAAATCTCTTCCGCCCCATAGTCGTCCTCCACAAACACCAAAAGAAAATTACAAGTCCATGGTTTTTTTGATGATGAATTACACGTTATACCAGTGGATATTGTAAACAAGAGAATCAGACTTGATACCTCATGTTATAACTCGTCTGCTTCTGTTGTTGGCTCTGACACACCTAATATTGAAATGGCGGAGTTTGGTGAGGACCAACTACGCCAGACACAATGAATATCATAAGTTGGAACTGCCAAGGGCATGGGAACCCTCTCACAGTTTCTGAATTACGCACGATCATCCATGCAAAGTCCCCCAATGTTGTCTTTTTATGCGAAACAAAAAACAACATTTTTGATATGGAATGTCTCAAACAATCTTTTGGTTACTTTGGTGTTGCCTCCCCGTCTCTCTGGCGATCGGGGGGCCTGGCCCTGTTTTGGAAAAAATCATTAGTTGTTTCTATATTGTGCTTTTGTGACAGATTTATATATGTTGAAATTGAATGGAATTATAAAAAATTCGAGCCACGGGTGTTTACGGGCAACCGGATGTTTCCCTTCAGAGGCAGTTTTGGGAATTCTTCAAAACTCTTCGAACGGATCCAGCAAGTCCATGGATTTATTTCGGGGACTTTAACAAGTTCTCATGCAACATGAATTTGAAGGTAGAAGCGCTCGAGCAACATGCGAATTTCCACATTTCGTTTGGCCCTATCGGAGTGTGATCTCCAAGATATGGGCTTCCGCGAGAATATTTTTACTTGGAGCAAACTTAATATCCACCCTTACACTCAAAGAGCCAGGCTTGATCGTTGTGTGTGTAATCCTCTTCTCATAAATATTTTCCCTGCTTGGTGAGTCGACAATATCCCATCATTCTCTTCCGACCACTCATACGTTTCTTTCCACCTCTCCTCCCATCAGTCCCCTCGCTTTGACTCAGGAAATAAAAAGAAATCGTTCCTCTTTGAGGCCATGTGGATCCATTCGAAAGACTGTGAGAAGATTATTTTGGAAAATTGGAATGCTGACTTTGGTGATGTAGCCGAAAAATTGACAAATGCAGAGTTGGACTTCTTCAGTGGCGTAAAACTAGTCTGGGGAACATTGATAACAATATTAAGAAGCTGAAGAAAAAAATTGTAGCTTCAAAATGGAGTCATCACACCACCAGTTCGACAGGCCCTTTCTGATCTTAATTTGAAGCTTGAAATACTATTGAGCCCACAACGTTTAAAATAGAAACAAAGGGCAAAGCAACATTGGCTCAAAGAAGGGGACCGAAACACCAAATTCTTCCATGCGGCAGCCAATGCTCGTAAAGAAATAAACTCAATCGCGGCTCTTCAAGATGAATTCGGGTTCTACAATCTGATGGTCAGCAGATCGAAAGAATTATTGGCCAATATTTTTCGGAAATTTTCTCCACATCTTCACCACCACAGGAGGATATCGCCTAGGCATTGGGTCACATTCAATGACTAGTAACAGACGAGATGGCTTCGTCCTTGACACAACCTTTCACCGAGACTGAGGTTTCACGTGCTCTCAAACACATGCATCCGTTTAAGTCTCCAGGTCCCAACGGTATGAGCCCCGTTTTCTTTCAAAACAATTGGCATATTGTTCAAATGATGTGTCTGCTCTTGTGCTTAAGTTTTTAAATCATAATTTATTCCTGCATTCTTACAATTACACCCATATTGTTCTCATCCCGAAAGTCAAGAACCCAGAATCGGTTACTCAGTTCCGGTCCATTAGTCTTTGCAATGTGGTCCATAAAATTGCATCCAAATCTTTATCACTCCGTATTCGATCCATCATCTGATGGCTCGAAAACTACTCTATAAACCTAAGGCAAGTGCACCTATCGTTTTATAATATAGGTTATCGAGTACCGAGTGTCATTCCCACGAGGATTATGAATACTAGTAATTACCATGTTTCAATTATCTAATCAAACAATATTCAGAGGTTTGTTTGTGAAAATAACAAAATAAAGGAATCTTAATAAATCAACAAATTACAAGAGATAAAATAACGGAAGATGTAAAATAAGAGATCAAGAGATAAAAATGTGTTGGAATGTAAAGCACTCTAGAATATTTTTGTGATTTAAACAAGATAAAATACAACCTTAAACCCTTAAGCAATTACCAACCTCTTTTAACATAATCTCATGTTTCATGGACCGTAGAAATTCCCGATTTAAGTTAAACCCTCTTTCAAGGTGAAAAACTCATAATCTCAAGTTGATTAACTGAAATCTTTTTCTATTTAAAACTCTCAAGATTGCATTATAACGATTTATGAATTCCCATATTAGGTTTGACCCTAATCCAATGTTATTTTTCTCCAATCATCTGGTGATCTAATTTCTACTATTGTCGAAAACACTTATCCAATGTTTAAAGATGTCACTGATGATCCGACATACTTGAAGGACAGAACTATCTTAGCACCAACCCTAGATGTTGTTGAGTCCATATATCAGTATATGACTTCCATGAACTCATCTGAGGGTCATACGTATTTGAGCTCTGATAGCACTTACAAATCAGATGCAAATATTGACTTCTTGCATGATCTGCACACACCAAAATTCTTAAATGGGATAAGATGTTTTGGCGTTCCTAATTATGAACTGCATTTGAAGGTTGGGACTCCTGTTATGCTCCTGGGGAACATAGATTATTCTATTGGATTGTGTAATGGTACGAGGTTGGTGATTACGAGGTTTAGCACACATGTACTTGAATGTAAAATTCTCACGGGAGCTAATGTCGGTCATAAAGCTTTGATTCTGCAAAGACAGTTCCTCTAATCGTTTCCTATGCCATGACAATAAACAAAAGTCAAGGACAGTCTCTCTCTCATGTCGGTCTTTACCTAAAGAATCTAGTTTTCAGTCACGACCAATTATATGTTGTTGTTCGCGAGTAACCAACCCTAGGCGGTTGAAAATATCAATTTGTAGCGATGATACATCGAACGACAAACAAACAAATAATGCATTGTACAAAGAAGTATTCCAAAATTTGTAGTTTTTTGTGGTGATATAACATGTTTTTCTTCATATATGCATTAAATTATTTTATAGTATATGTATTCATTTTATATAACCCAACGCACTGCATCCCGTGCATCGCACGGATCAAAAACTAGTTAATCTCTTAATATATACCGTCAGGGTTCCAAAAATAAAATATTGTACAAGATAAAATTTGAGATGTTTTTTCTAGGGTCGGGGTGTTCATTGTTTGAATCAATTCGAAATTCGATTCGAATTTCAATTTCAATTTTGAATTAGGATTTTTGAATTTCGAATCGATTTCAAATCAACTCGAATTTTAAATATGAATATTTGAATCGAATAACGAATTAGAAAATTTTATTCGAATTCTATTCGAAAATCCTAATTGGAGGTGAAACTCGAGTAAATTTGATTCGAATATCAATTCGAATTCGTTACTGATTGGAACTCAATCATAATCCAAATTTATTATATATATTATATTTCAAACATTATACAGATATAAATTGCATATGCTAATAAATATAATATAATCATTTGATTTATACTAATTTAATTTTACATGGCTATCATAATAAAATTATTGCAGTAGAGTTATAGCATGCATTGGTTATACTTAGTTTCACATTTCAATCTAATTTCAAAATCTCGGCATTTTTTGTGTAGTTTTTGAGTTGTCTTATATATGATATTTTTAAAATTAAAAAAAATAATATGTTTTTATTTCAAAAAAATTGACCATTTGTTTTTAATTTTAATAGATTTCAGCCGTAAAAATATTTTGCTTTAGTTTTATAATATCTTTAAAGTAATAATATAATTTGATAATTTATATGTTTTTGCTTATGATTTTGGTTCATTATAGAATTCTTTTATTAAAAATAAAATAGAATCTTTACTTGGAAAATATAGGTTCTGGATCTGGAAATTATCGGTTTGAAACACAACAGTGCCTGATTTATCGATAAATTTGGATTTTTGGGTTGACTAGAATTCAATTCGAGAATCGACAAATATAGTTCGATTTAATTCGATTCAAAATTAATCAAATTAAGCTCGAATTTCGAATTGAGGTTTTAAAAAATCCATTCGATTAATTTGATTCGATAAAATCAAAGAATTTGAAATTTGATTCGACGAACACCCCTAATTTTTACTAGACAACGTCACAACTACACCTTACACTAGTTCTCGTCCTCGTCCTCGTCCTCCTACCCTAGCCCAATCACCCCAATAAACTTAGATGGATCATGACAAATGACAGAGATATCCAATGGACCAATGCACCTAAAGGGTATCAAAACACTGCAAAAAAAATTATTGGTAAAGTTTTACAGAAATTACCTAAAGGGTATTACCCGAACACATGACAAATTTACAGAATAAACCTACATATTTTTTAAGGTAAAAAAATATAGTTAATCGATCACGAAGGAAAATGAAATAGAGGAAAATTATCGACAATTACAGAGGAAAAGTAAATGTGAAAAAGGAAAGTGAAAAAGAAAAAGGGCTGTCGTTTAATTAAAATCATTAAAAGGGGAAAGCACTGTGCTTTTATGCGGTTGCCGTGTGAGATTAATGCGTTTTTATTTTGTTAAAAAAAAAAAAGTAATGCGTTTTTATCATTTCTTCTTGGGATCTGCTAATCCTACTTTATGAAAGTTTGGTTGAGTTGATGTGTGCCTGATGAGCATGCAACATGAGTGATTACTAAAAGCTTATTAACCTTTTATTAAAAGATTTAAAATTAATTATGATATGTAGTCTAAATGAAATGTTAATTATCTTTCAAAAATTACAAACACCCCCTTAAATTAAAGTACTATAAATACCACAGTAAGGATTGTGATGCAGTCAGAAGCGTGAACAAAGATACAAACTCACCTATTCCGTTGATTCTATAAGAATACCGTAAAAAAGACAAGAATTGAGAGAAACTCTCGTTTTTATTTCTATCAAAATTCAATCTCCCTAAAATAATAATAAAACAACTATTTATATGACCAAACTAAAAGTCCTAACTTAATTAGAAAACATTAAAAGTAGAGCTGTCAAAACGGGCCATGCCCGTCGGGCCGGTCCGCCTAAGGAAAGGGGTGGGTTAAGCATTTAGTAGCCCGCCAAGGGGCGGGCCTAAATGGGCTAGCCCGCCGCGGGCTTGGCTTGGCGGGGCGGGCCGGTGGGCTAGCCCGCCAGAAATTAAAAAAAAAGAAAAAAAAAGAAAAATTAGATAAAATAGACAAAAAAAATAGTATAATTGATATTTTATATTTTTATCTCTTATAAATGTATATAATATTTTTATAAAATATGTACTTATTATCCATTAGTATATTTAATTCATTAAATTAATAATATGAATAAAAAAATATATATTTTTTTTCAAATTTTGGCGGGCCGGCCCGCCCAACCCGCAGCCCAAGGCAGGTTGGGTTGGGCTGAGGTTTTCTCGGCCCGCCACCTCGGCGGGCAGCCCGCACCGCCAAGTGGCGGGTTTTGGCGGCCCGCGGGCTGGCCCGCCCCGCCGGCCCGTTTCGACAGCTCTAATTAAAAAATAAACCAGAATAAAAGACTCCTAAACACAAAACACTTCCTAAAATATAAGATAATGTAAAACCCTAAAAGATATATCATATCTCCATCAGATTGTTAATTAGTCTTAGTTATTACAAAAATACCCTTTAATAAGTATATATAATTTATAAAATAGAAACAAATTAATGTCATCAAAAGAGGACATATAATTTCGAAAAATAATGGAGTTATTTTACACTCACCTTAAATAAAATTTAAAAGTTATAACCATCTTGACTTGAGTAATCTGCTTCCCACTTGAAAATTCAACTCTATTGGAGGAGCTTCACAAAATAGATAAATAAATAAATAAAAATAAAATAAAATCAGTGAAATAAATACTTGAAGGAATGAAGCATATTCTGGACAAAAGCACTGTGCGCTTGTACATGGATCATATCAAATATTACATGATTCAAAAACATGTAACATGAATGTTTTTGTTATTTTATGTTTTGAACTTATTGACCATCCTGTTTGACCAGAAAACTTATTTGACAGTTGACACCATGATAAAGCAAAATCTAGAGTGCCAACTCAATTATGAGTACATTCCATCAGCAACATACCAAAAGATCATATTTGATGATTTTATGCCAAAAACATCCACTTGCATTTGCCTTCTTTAGAAATCATAATTATCAGAGTGCAATTATGTGGGTCCCTAGACCAACAAGTTTTTTATTTAAAACAAAAGCATCTCAACTTCACATTGTGGACATCATCATCCCTTTTTCATAGTTTAATCAAACCATTAAAATTCATGATAGTAATTATGTGGGTCCATAGACCAACAAGTATTTTATTTATAAATGGGAAAAAAAGTTTTTGTAAAACAATTTACAACCTAAAATATTATGTTTTTGGACTAACAAATTAAATTGTGCGGTTTTTTCACTTTGTAACCTCCTATCAGCCAAAATTGAAATATTTCAATATATTCACCTATCACTTTGTAACCTCCTATCAGCCAAAATTGAAATATTTCAGTATATTCACCTATCGGACTCGGAAGCTAGTCATTGGTTGCAAAGTGGAAAACTCACATAATTTAGATTATTAATTGCCAAAAAAAAAATTAAGTTGCAGAATATAAAAGACCAAATTTCGCAAAAAGTTGTTTTCCCTGTAAAATAACAAAGCATCTCAACTTCACAATACATCATCCTTTTTCTCATAATTTAATCAAACACCATTAAAATTCATGATAGTAATTAACATTATAAAAAGAACCATATGGCATATCCATGCTTAGACCCCATGCCACAACATCATAATCATCACAATCTTCCACTCAAACCCCCTCTTCAATAACATTTTTTTCTCTCTTCTTTTTAAGCCACTCTCCTAGCTAATAAATTGAAAAAAAAAGAAAAGGGAAACCCTAATTAATAAATAAAAACAGCTTCAACACACACTTCAAGCCATTTTACAATAGCATAGCTTAATTGGGACTTCAAAGATTTTTTTTACCCTTTTTTCTTCCTTCCAGCCACATAACTGTAGTTAAAAAAGGGTTTTGCTTAAGCATTTTCTGTTGACTGAGTGAGGAGGGGCTGAGTGATGGACGACTTGATGTGTGGGGTAATTCTGTTGCTACCATGGTCCGCGGGGGACTGGATCACCGCCTTTTGTGCGAATTTCCTTTCCTCGTTTTTGCCCCACAGGACAAAGTACAACCCACTTATGATCAGAACTGCACCGATGATCCTGTGCGTCGCAGTCACAAATAAGTCATTTTTGCCTCATTGTATGAACTATAATATAATTCAATACACAATTTGAAATTCGGAACAATCACGACTTATTTAATTTGAAGTTTAAGTAGCACAAATTCAATAGAATCACATGATATTAAATGGACAAGAATTACTAACAAAAGGACACTAAAATATCCTGATGTTCGGTCTAACTACAAAAATTCCCATACGTTTTTTAAAATCATAATAACCCCCATTTAGTTTTGATACGTTTTATATGTTATAAGCAAAAAATCTTCGTAATATTTATAGAAATATTACAGTTACTTCCTTAAATTAAATACAAAATCAAACCTTTACAGTATTTTTAATTTTCAAAACCTCTAGATTCTTTTGTAATTAACCCAAAACTCAGGATCTTTTTGTAATTATCTCTTAAAAAATGAAACTTGCATCCATCCACATGGATATGCAGTCTCCATCTCTTGCTTCATTTTCTAATTCATATGATTTTTCTCTACAGTAGATAAATATCACATGTATGACAACAATATATCATTTTATACACATGACATCCAATTATATATTAGAATATCAAATAAAAAACAAGAGATCGTGTGGATGGATATGACAAACAAAAACAAACATGCAAAGACCAATTATTCAGTGGCCAGAAATGTGCATGTGGGGTTTAGTAATTGCATGATTGATAATTAATAGTACCCAAGGCAAAACAGAAATTTCCAAAATGAAATAGGAGAAAAAGGTAGTAATATTTATAATACCCTCCCAAGTAGAATTCCTCTCCCAAGAGGATGGAAGCCATAATGGCGACCACTAGTGTCTGAACAGGCTGATACACCGCTACGAAGACGGGGCCACCCCTATCAATGCACCATATCTGTACAGCAAATGCAATCCCAGATGCCACCACTCCCTGCATCCAATACTTTGCTGTCATTTCTCATTTTTTCCCCCAACCAAAACACACACAACTAACACAACTACTGTTGAATGTTGACGGATCACATTTATTTCCAAATTTGTCACACATCATGGGTCACCAAATGTTTCAATATACTATATACATATGGATCCACAAACGTTTTACAAGATACAGTCTATATGAAAAACGATTAGTAGGGGCATTTTTTTACCTAATTAATATATATTGTAGATATATACATATGTATCGATCCATTAATATCATCTTTGTTAGTCCAAGTGATCATTATATAGTCCACTATAAAAGGAGATATACTATACTAGTATATCCAATTTGTATCAGTTTATTAACTAATAATAAATTAAATTACTTAAGCACAGTTATTACATTACAATCCCTCTCTAACTTCTTTTTGAACATTAAAATCCCTTATAAATGGATCAATAAAAAACAGCAAAATATTTTTCTTTAAAATAACCATTTTCCCTTGTGCCATGCAATTTCATTAACAACACCCCAAGAGTAAAAAAGATAATTCTTACAGCATAGAAAACACTGAAGAGCTCGGCTCCAGAGTGGACGAGCCAAGCCTGAGGGTCCCTCTCCACAAAGGCAGCAATAACCAAGAACTGAATCACTCCGAAGAAGCACTGATAAGAAGTGAATGAGAGCCGAGCCGGGTACTTCTTCAGAACCGGCGCCTGCAGCACGAGCCAGCCAGACCACGACAGGCAGTGGCCGATCAAGAATATGCAGCCGAGTGTCCAGTTCTTGCCCTTGGCGTCACCCAGCGCCAACACCAACGGCGCCGCCGAAGCCTCCGCGCTGATCTGAAGCCGCGGAGCCGGGCTGTAGATGGTGGGGCCCTTGTATAGCGTGATCACCGATGCACCCGCCACACAGAGAAGTGTACCCGCAACCTTTGAGATTCCGTCCTTTCTGTCGAATCTCACCTTTTCTATCCTGAGATTTTTAAAGTTCCACTAAAAGTAAGCATTATATTTAGCGATAATTACACAACATCCTTGAGGTTTAGGGTAATTACAAAAAAAAAAAAACCATGGACGTTTGATTCTTACTTAATCGTGAGAGGATAAATGTAATATTTTTTTCAAATATAAAAGGGTGTTTGAAATGTTTTTTCTTATGACGGGTAAATTGTAATACAAAATCAAATCTCAAGGTGATTTTTGTAATTTTCAAAAATTTCTGGGTTTTATTATAATTATCACAAACCTTAGGGGTAGTTTTTGTAAATTCTCTTATATTTAATTAAATTTTAATTAATTCTTCCTCGAAAGAAATAAAAAAAATAAAATTATTTTAAGTAGCTTGCCTGAGTATGACAGCCATTAGGAATGTAATGGCTGGGACAGAATTTTGTATCGCTGAAGCAAAAGTGGGCGATGTGTTGTCCAATCCCAACAAGTAGAATCCTTGGTTTGCAGTAATCCTGCAATTTTTTTACATAAATATCTTAAATGAAATATTTTTTCTAAAGTGAAAAATAATTAATTTTGAGGCATGATCATATGTGAAAACCATACCCTACAACTGCAAGGAGAAAGAACTGGATGATGAAGTTCCAAGTAATAGGTGGCCTCTCTTTCCTGATCAATAATCAAACAAATAATCCCAAATATTAATTAGTCAGCATTGAAAAGAGACTAAGTGCGCAATTTGAGAAAATACTGCATGTAAATTGAAAACAATTAAAAATCAAATCAAGTCGAATATAAAGGACGTATTTTGCAGTTTTGCGGGTTCAAAAACGTACTTCTCAAGAAAATAGGCGAAGGGCAAGAGAAGAAGCAAGGCCAAAATGTTCCTATAAACAGGGAACACAATTTTGCTAATGCCCATATTAAGGGCAGCTCGTGAAACAACATGAAAACCAGCATAACCAAACTGCAAGGCTAACATAGCCAAATGCAGCTGAAATTTCTCCGGGATAGAACATATTCTCCGACCTACGGCTGAGCCACCGCCGGCATCCGCCATGATTTGAGAAAAAGTATATAGACCTAATTAATTAGTTAAAAAAAAAAGAGTGTGTGTGTTGAGTTTGAGGTGATTTTAGGGTAGAGCTTAGGGTGATATAAATATAAGTTGGGAAGCAAGAAAATATGGACCCCACTCACAAGTGGGACCCAATTAAGAAGACGTTAATTGTGTCAAAGCGTGAGCCTTTCAATTGTTTTTTGGTTGTCTACCACCATTAATTTTGTTTTGGGATAATTACAAAAATCCCCCTGAGTTTGTGCTAATTACAAAAAAAAATCATAGATGTTTTAAAATTACAAAAACCCCACATATTTGATTTTTTTTTTTAAAAAAAGTTTTCAGACTTACATCTGACTATGTCTGAGGTTTAGTCGTATATGCCCCAGGGACATTTTGATGGTGTGTGGGTTTGAACCCTCAACCTCCACCCGCCAAGAGACATGAGTCTTTTATTGGTGGTCAGGTGGGCTCAGTCCCCTAGTTCCATCATATTTGATTCTGTTTTAAATTTAAGAGGTAACTATAATATTTCTATAACTATTAGGGAAGTTATTGAAATATTTTTTTATTTATGAACAGAGAAACTGTATGATATAGTCAACCACAAGGTTCTTTTTGTAATTTTCAAACTTCTGGTTTTTTTGTAGTTAACCCGAACTTGAAGGGGATTTTTGTTATTATCCTTTTTTCACTCTAATATTAATTCTACGACCCCTTCTTAATTCCTCTTTTCGCCTGTTGGCTGACAAGACAACCCCTCATCGCACTACCGAAAGAGAAAAATTAAAAGAGAAAAATACACGCACACACAAAGATGGGTGTGTGTGTGATCTATTTGGAAGCATGCTATTAATGATGATAATTGAAGAGAAAGGGAGTGCTGGTGGTGAGCCGCCATCGATAGATAGCGCGCACGAGGGGTGAGGTGGGTTACACCATATGTCCTCATCCACCCTTGAGACCCTAAACCCCACACTTGGCCCCACCTTTTTTTTAAAAAAATTGATATTTTATTTTATTAAAATACGTTAATGATGTGGGTAAATTCGAAATTAATCATCGTTCATTTATTTATGGGAGAATTTCATAATATGGTCCAAGTTTAAGACAATCTATCATTTCAAGACCCAAAATTTCAACCTTCTCAAATCAAGACCCAATTTTTATTCTTTACAATTAACTTATTCTTTACAAAATAATTTACCGTCATGACACCCTTTTGGATCTAACTCCGTCGCTTCCCTACTACTCTTGCCCTTTTTCCTTTCCGCCCATTGTTCGCTCCTTCAACTATATATAAATGTTCTACTATTCGTCTCTCAGTTTTTTATATTCCCCGTGTGTGTGTTCTTCTTCTCTCTCTCTTTTTTTTTAATATAGATAGTATTTAAATATTTTTGGTCCAACGAGTAGTTTGAGACTGGATATTACATTCTCCTCACCTTACAAGAATTTGGCCCCCAAATTCCTTCCTAGAATAGTTGAAAGTGATACGTCTAGTTAAGCGGTAATGATTCCGTATCGAATGTGTCACGCGAACCCAGTAAACCAATTGGTTGCGAGTCAGAAGTGACAAGCCAACCCAGTAAGTAGTAATGGTTCCATGCCGAATGTGTTACGCGAACCCAATGAATAGTTGGTTGCGAGTCAGAAGTGACAAGCCAACCCAATAAGCAGTAATGGTTCCACACCGAATGTGTCATGCGAACCCATTGAAATAGTTGGTAGCGAGTCGGAAGTGACAAGCCAACCCAGTAAGCAGTAATGGTTTCGTGCTGAATGTGTCACACGAACCCAGTAAAACAGTTGGTTGCTAGTCGGAAGTGACAAGCCAACCCAGTAAGCAGTAATGGTTCCATGCCGAATGTGTCACGCGAACCTAGTGAAATAGTTGGTTGCGAGTCGGAAGTAACAAGCCAACCGAGTAAGCAGTAATGGTTCTGTGCTGAATGTGTCACGCGAACCCAGTGAAACAGTTGGTTGTGAGTCGGAAGTGACAAGCCAACCCAGTAAGGAGTAATGGTTCTGTGTCGTATGTGTCACGCGAACCAAGTAAAACAGTTGTGCTTAAGTTGGTATACTATCCAATCAATCAGATATGTCTAAATTGTTAATTCAGATCAAATCTTAAATTTTTCTAGTACTGCTAACCCATCACAGGACAAAGACCCTATCCTGGTTTAGCTTAGGTGTAGTTCCTTTACACCAGAGCTCTGATACCATAACTGTCGCGCCCCAATTTTATTATACTGTAAAACAAAATAATACCCAATAAATTACATCTTCACATATTCATTAACTTAGATTTGATAAGAGTTATTATCTAAAATACAAATAATTAAAAATCATTAATACAATAGAAATCTATGAATCCATACAATTTCCATAGAGCTGCAATTAACTTATCTTTACAAAATAATTTACCGTCATGACACCCTTTTGGATCTAACTTCGTCACTTCCCTACCACTCTTGCCCTTTTTCCTTTCCGCCCATTGTTCGCTCCTTCAACTATATATAAATGTTCTACTATTCCCCTCTCTGTTTTCTATATTCCCCGCGTGTGTGTTCTTCTTCTCTTTTTTTTTTTTTAATATAGATAGTATTTAACTACGGGATATTTACTGCCATGATGACCGACCCAAAATCTTTATGACGGAAGTGACAAGCCAACCCAGTAAGGAGTAATGGTGTTATTCGATTTGGCGAAAAAGGAAAGTTGAAACCGTGATATATCGGACCATTTGAAATCCTTACACGAGTTGGAGATTTAGCTTATCAGCTAGCATTACCACCGAGTCTATCAAGTGTGCACAATGTTTTTCACGTCTCTATGCTAAGAAAATACGTTCACGATCCAAGTCACATCGTGAATTATAAGGATCTGACAATCAACAATGATTTAACTTATGAGGAAGCACCAGAAGCTGTTTTCGAACGCAAGATTCACCATTTGAGAAATAAAGATATTGCTTTGATCAAAGTACAATGGAGACGTCATGGCAGAAATGAAGCTACTTGGGAGCGTGAAGAGGAGATTCGTGTCAAGTATCCAAGTTTTTTAATTCCAGGTAAGATATCAAATCTCGAGGACGAAATTATATTTAAGGAGAGTAGAATGTAATAACCATTAATTAATTATAGGGGTTGTATAACTTTTTAGGGGACAAATTAGGGGTTAGTTTCTTTTTAGGGGTTAAAGTTAGGTTTAGGGGGTAGGATTATTTAGTATAAATAGGTTAGAAAAATTCATACGAATTTACACCCAAATTTGCATATTATTAAGGTAATTATATTTTCTCTCTAATTATCATTCAAGTTTCATATATATATCTATATATATATATTCAAAATTCACAAGCTTCTTTCAATATTTTTCACAAATTATTTCATTAATTAGTTTGATTTGTTAAAATCACATATTAATTATAATTTTATTTAATATAGAAAACGAAGGGGTCAAGGATTAGGACTTTTACTGTTCATTTTCTACATCGAATATCTGCGATTATTAAGGTAGGGATTTCTATGTTATTTGTCTTTATTTAATGTTTCATGATTGTACTTCATTTATTGCAATATATGTCAAGAGGAAATAAATTCATATAAGCTAGGGGCTATGAAAAGGGTCCAGGATCAAACGTATCTTCGGGGTGAACCCGCAATGCTATATGCAGAAACTGGTCAGTCAGAAGAAAAAGAGGAAATGAATGAATTTACTGTTGTAATTATGTGAATGTTTTTCATGTTATATTAAATATTGACAGATATATCTTTACTGAGCAAGATGAAGCTCACCCATATTATTATCATGACTTTCAGGTTGAGGAATCCGGCTGAAGATATGATGTTGTGGATGGTGGAATAAATCATGCTATATTTTAAATAATTATAATCGGACTAAATTTTAGATTCATGTCTTTAATTTTTCTGGTTTATGCTTGGAACGATTATTGGATATTTTAATTTGGAAGATATAATATTATTATTATATTTTTTTCCTTAAGAATTAAAATTTCTCAATCAATTTTTTTTTATAATTATTGGGATTACTTTAATTTATAAATTTGTGTGTTCTTAATAATATTTTTAGAGTAAATTAATTTCATAAAATTGGGTCGTTACAAATTGTAAAAAGATTCAAATTATATACATATATAATATAATTATTATATTGTCCAACACTTTTGAATATATAATAAGTAAATACTTATTACATAAAAGAAATGAAATTTATTTGTTCTATTACATACTTATGTTATATTTATTTGTTACTATCAAACAATAATATTTTATGTTATAAGATAGTTTCTTAAGTAATCATGATTTGAGTAGAATGATATTGTTATCGAGAAATCAAATGATACTCTGATTTTATTTATTAAATAATGTATATAGTAATTTGTTGGTATAAATTTCAACTATGTCTCACTTGACCTAATTTAATTTAGTTGTTGAAATTTATTAAGTAAAAATAAATTCTTAAAGTTTTTCTCAACAAGTGTTTTTCAATAGGTGTATAAACTTGCTTTAAATATATAACCAATTTGTTTTCTTTATTTCTTTTCATTTTTTAAAGTTTTAATATATTGTTGGAAATTTAACATAATATTTCGTGAAAATATATTAATTAGTATAATAATAATAATAATTTAATAAATTTTAAATTATTTTTTTCGGGTCAAAGACATATAGCTTTGCCCAATGCACTTGTTCATTAATTCTCCATTATAAATACGTTCATTTATAACTGAAAGAGGATTCTGGTTCCGATTTCCAATTCTAATCACTTTGTATCATAGAACATTTTATTGCACTTAAGCTTCTGAGCTAAATAGAGAGGAGTATATTAAGTTTGACCTGTCCTAGGTCAGCAAATTTGCGTACTGCTTTCACTCTTTTAATATCAATGTTGACAGTTGTTGACCCACAACTACAAGTCCTTCATATTATAATTTGACACTTTGGAAATACAAATACACACTTAAATTATAGATATATAGGATTTGGTTCAAATGAGACCATCCTCCCTAGGTGAGATAGTGTGGACTTATCTTACCCATTGATCTTAAAAAATGAAGGGATGTGATTAATTTAGTTTTTTTTAATTATATCCTAATTTTCGCTGATTTTAAGGGTAAGATTGTAATTTGTAATTCCAATTAGTGGTCCCAGCGGGTTTTATGGGCTGAGATTAAAACTGCCGGATTTGGTGGCAGAATTTAAGGAAGCAGTTATTTTTCCAAATATATTTATTTTACAATATAGTTAGGGTTATTCTACTGTATAATTAGACATCAAATAATGCATAATTAGTTGTTTTGTTGGCACTGTTTTACGAAAACAAGACATAATTGAATATAACGTACTGCATATTTCGTTATTCTACACTGCATAAATAGGTTCAATGTAATGTATATTTAGTTATGAAAATGAGATGTTGCTTTTGGAAATTATAAAAATGGGATGTTACATAATGTACTGCATATTTAGTTATTCCACACTGCATAGATAGTTTCTAGATAATGCATAGTTAGTTGATTTTGTTGCATAGTTTATGACGTCTTGCATAATTGGGTATACTGTACTACATATTAGTTTTTTTACGCTGCATAGATAGTTTGCAGATAATGCATATTTAGTTGATTTGTGTTGCATATTTTCAAATATGTAATATCCTACAGATCTATACATCGTTTCATAAGTATTTATGCATCGTTTTATAAGTATCTATGCATCGTCTTATTCGTGAAAATTACAGTTTTTAAGAGTTGATGTTAATGGCTAGTTTCGAGTTCTCCATCGATGTCTACACCATTGATGCTGTTGGGTAGAGTTTTTTCTACGACTGATAATTCATCATCATGATTCGAACTCACTGTTCGTTGTCTCTCTATAATATTGCACCGATTTTTCCTGCTTTTCTGTGTAATTTTTCATGACTGTGATCTAAATTTGCAATGGAGATGGAGGTTATGAAGCTGAGTTCTTCAACCTCCATTGTTGGAGAATGTTCTGTAGTTTGCGATGATTCTTCAAATAGATCTGATGCCATATATTTCACAATTATTATGTGTTTTCGTGTCTTTGAACTATAGCTATGAAGATCGACATGATTTTCAGAGATTTTATGTTCTGTAGTTTTCTCAATTCTCGAATGGAATGATGGTGTGAGAGAGAGTAGTAGAATCAGCGTGAGAAGACTGCTTTCCATGTGCAACAGAATAATGGTTGTTTGTTGACTATAATACCCTTAGCTTAATAAAAATAAACCATTAATGTTAGGGGGAATTTTTTAAGTACCCATTACGGATAGTGGGTATTCTTTTCTACCCATAGACATAAGAAAACTCTTTTCTACCCAATTTGACAAAAATGCCCCTCCTTTAATTTGAAGATTTTGAATTTTGAAACTGATGTAATTAATGCATTCCTTGAAAATTGTGTATACTTTCCCCCAAATACACACACACCTATGTATAAAAACATATGCCCATATCGTGCCCTATCGTGCCCATATGGTGTCAACCCCCATGTACATATACATAAAAAAGGCTAATTATAACTGAGGCACGATGTCGTGCCTAATTTTAACTGAGGCACGATATATATCGTGCCTAATTTTAACTGAGGCACGATATATCGTGCCTTTTTTAATGTATATGTGCATATTCTAAAAAAATATCTATTAATTTTGAAAATTGTTTCAATAAAATTTAAAAATATTTGCAATTTATTAAAAATGTCAAAAATCAACAAAATCATTTTAAAATCTAAATATTAAAATTTATAATTATTTTAAAATCTAAATATTAAAATTTATAATTTATTTTAAATATGAAAATTAAAAATAAATACACTTTTTTTAAACATTTGCCATTATTTAAAATATGGAAATTTATTTAAAAGTCTCAAAAATTGTTCAACAATATGAAAAGTGGATTAAAAATTCGAAAAAATTTACCAAAAGTTCAGATTTTTTATAAAATCCAAAAATGGAGTAGAGAGAGAAAAAATAAAGAGATAGGGCCCCACCTACTTTTGCATTTAAAATATAAGGGTATTTGGGTAAAAGAACCACAAAAATGGGTAGAAAACTTAATTTTTTATCTCACATGTCAAAAAACTCTTTGTCCTATCTTAAGTGGGTATTTCCCACAATTTGCTCTTAATGTTATGTTTATTCATTAAATCTCAGCCATTGTTTAATAATGATGGATGGATGGGATGAGTCCATTGTGTCTCACATATAGCAATTGTCTCACTTGATCCTCCCCCTATATATATGGATCAACCCTATATATATATAACTTATTTAAATAAGTTAAGCCAAATACACTATAAATTGTTTTAGATTTCCAATCCCCTAAAAATATATACATACAAAATACACAAGTTCATGAAATTAGTGCTTCTTAAAGAAGGGTCCACCACAAAGAGCAACAATAATGATGAATTAAAAAAAAAGGAAAGAGAAAACAGTTTAAATTTTACACCATAGTTATCGGGCAGGCCATAAAATTTCAAGAAAAGGCAGCCACCAACAGCAGAAAAGAATACTGAATATACATATATATATTCCAAATATCTTTTCTCCTGAAATTAATGGATAGTTTAGGACACAAAATTCTTTTGCTCTGAGTGGTCTGTACGAAAGTAATCAATACAAAGTTAGGCACTTTAAACTTTAATTTCCATGAGGGACATTAGTTAATCATAGTTGTTTAAGGTAATTAATTAATTAATTAAATCAGTGTTTCCACTAACACCCCACTCCACTAATTCTAAATATACATTGAGTCCACATCATTCTATAATCTTTCACAATTTTTTTTTTTTTTTTTTTTTGATAACTCAGCTTCCAGGCTTACGCCTGACTATGCCTGAGGACAACAGCTCCGGCTCCTCATTGCTGCCGCCAAGGTAAAACCGCGGATGTGCACGCATCGCAGGCCAAGATCTCGACCCCAAAGGTAAACCGCGGATGTGCACGCGCGATGGCCGTTGTTCGACGACGGGTCTGGCGACGTACAACCAGATCCTCCCGAGGTAAAGAGAACAAATTATGTTCGACCCCCAATCTACTAATAACGATCTCTCCCGAATCGAACCCACACGGATGCTATTCAAGATGAGTTCCCACCAAATCTTCACTACTCGCATATGCCCTGGAGCAATTTGATGGAGTAAGAATATGAACCCTCGACCTCCACCCCACAAACAATTTGATGGAGCAGGATTTGAACCCCGACCTCCATCCCACAATTGTTTTGTGGTGGCCAGTGGGCTAAGTCCCACCCTTTTTTAAAACTTTGGAGGGTAAACTTTTTATACTAGCCAAATTTCACCTAAGATCATGTCCCCACCACAAGAAACCCCAACTCCGGCTTGCCCTACGGAGTAGTATACACCGCTTGGCCTGGCGTATGGAGGGATTTTTTGAGAGGCATGGTTCTAGTAAATATCATTTGGAGAGATTCGAACCCAGGACCTAATGGTGCCAGACAAGATCCTTTGACCAGCTGAGCTGGCTCCAATTGATTATAATCTTTCACAAATTCGAGTAAAAGTTGATGCCTGTCCGAGAAGAATATACACACACATATATATATACACACACTAGTATAATATATACACTTATAATTAAGCAGGTCGCAGCCTTTTTGAATGTTTAAAACTCAACTTTTTCTGACAGCCATACCATGTGATGGTGAAATTAAAGTTAAACAACAGTGAGACTGTTTTGCAAATATCTGTATTTATAGAGTGATTTGGTTTAGTATAGTGCATAAGTGAATAATAATTGTGATTTAAAATTGATAGTGTTTGAAAGAAAAGAAAAAATTTAAAAACAACTGAAGCTAAAGTGTCTTTTAGAAAAATTGTTTTAACTATTAAATGAGTTTTTTTAATAAATGACAAAAGTATCCTTAATTACTATTAAAGATGTGTTTCTCTATTCTCAAAATATTTGAAAGTAAACTTGTCAAAATAAATTTCAATTTATTTAACAAAATACTTGAAGACTTCTAGAAAATTAGAAGTACCTTACTTCCTACGCTCTGATGATTTTAGCAAAATAAAGTAAAAGTAAAAGTAAAATAAAATAAACATTTAAAAAGAAAGAAAACCATTAGTTTTGTGTTATTAATGTACACGTCAATATGAATCTTAGTATATTAGCCTGTGGCATATATATATATATATATAGGATTTATATATATATATTTCCATGTTTTAATTCGTAGACCAATGGAATTATTTCTTGGCATTGTGTCCCAAGCTAGTATTAATGCTAATCAACTTGCCTAGGTATGATAAATAGAATACTCGTATTATTTTCTGATAACCTTTTCCCTATATTTCTTCTATGGGTCCCAGTTACAAGACAATATGAGCAAAATATGGAATATTAAATCAAAATAATTCCTGAAGAAACTTACAACCGATTACAACGACGAGTAAAAAACAGCAGGAAACCCTAAAGATCACAAACTTATAAAAATTTAAAATAAAAAAGAATCAAACATAAATAGATCTAACGAATTCGTAGAATCAGAAGCTCACAGTGGAGGCGCTGAAAAACACGTATCAAAGATGATCTTGTTTGTGTCACGTATCATCTGGTAATGACTCATCTGATCATCTGAAAAGATCTAACACATGGGACAAACTTATTAACTGGAAAAAAAATCACATATTTGGGACAAATAAGTCACATATTCGGACAAATAGCACCTTATCTACTGTCGGTTATGGTACGTCGAACAAGTGTGTCGTCCCGATCTGTCCGTTATGTCACCACCATATGGACGAACAAGTCATTGTGCCACGTCAACGCGAGTCACTGGACCGAATCCTGGTTTGATTTTCCAAAACTTTAAGGCTCATTAAAGCTCCTCGTGTCACCATATGGGCCTCTAAAACGTTAAGTGCAACTATGTGTGACGTGCCACGTCAAGCTCGTCTTGCTATTTGAGTTTTTTTTTTTTTTTTTTTTTTTTTTTTTATCAAAATCACCCCGGTTTGATTTTCCAAAACTTTAAATGTCATGCTCATCAAATAAAGCTCCTCGATATCTAGAAAGACTATCATAATGAGAATCTAAAAATACAAGGAGAGCCAATTATCTATGAAAATCACGAGCTCGGATATCCCAAATCCCCATCCGAAAACGAGCGCAATGGTGGTGAGAAGCCGTGCCCTCATCAACAATATGATATGTGTGCCGCGGGTGATCTGTTGTCGATTTCCCTCTCTCGTGTATGTGGGAAATCGAGTCTCCTCAACATGTTCCGAATGTGAGTCGGTGTATGTTGAACTCCGCCAAGAGCTCAATGTGATCGTGGTGACTACCGCTTGCGTCAACTCGATCCAAATCAAGTGAGAACTGTCATGCCGCAATCCCATCTCAAGCGCTAGAGTGGCATGGAAGCTAGACACCGCCCGGAAGGAATCGTGTGGAAAACGCCAACATAAATTCCAAATGATCCCGTATATTCTCAAACTTTATTAGTGGTGAATTCCACTTGATTACTCTTTATTAGTGGTGAAGCTCTATATACTCTAGTCAAACATTTAATATGTTTCCCATGTGGGATATGACTTTCCATGTTCTCACCTTTTTATATTCTTTATATAAAAGGCATTTAAGTGGCTAACTTTATGCATTAATTTCTCATTTACCCGAAATTAGTATTGAGAAATTCAAAATGCTAATTTCATTTACCCGCGGTGTGGATTACGATTACATCATTTATTTTTAAAAAATAATAAACAATCCTACTTAAATAATTGGTTAAAATCGGGTCAAAACCCAGGAATCCTTTTTGTATTATATAAATTAGTCCACAACCAGGGACAGAACCAGAAAATAAAAATTAGAGGGCCAAAATTTATTTTTCCTTAAATTAGTAAATAAAGAGGTATTTTTATTTTTTGGGGGCAAAAGTTTCACATTTAATACTTTTATATACCAGATTTAAATCAATTAATAGAAAAAGATTAAAGTTGAGGGGGGACGGCGCCATATCCTTAGTTATACCAATACAGTGTAGTGTTTTTAGATAATTGTTGCACCATAGAAATTTTAAAAGGCGCCTAAACCCTAGAGTGAGGATTTTGGGCCGCGATTCGATATATTTTCATTTTGAAATTTTTTATTTTGTTAGAAAATAGTGGTAAAAAAAAATTAGAAGAAAAAAGACGAATTCTGAAAAAGTAATGATTAAAGTTGATTTGATTTAAAAATATTAAAATAATGATTAAATATGATTGGATATGAACAAGAATTTATTTTCGTTCTGCTGGAGAATTTTTTTTTTACCAAACATGCGACTATTTATGAAAATTTTCAGAAAATATACTATTCTCCCACTTTCACTTTTTCTCATTTTTTTTCTTTCACCAATCACATCTACACATTTTCCCACAAAAAAATAATCATTATTACACATTCTCCCACAAATTTCACTATTCACTCACTTACATATTTCTAACTAGCAATCACATCCAATCATTAATTTATTATTTTTAAATCAAATCAACTTTCATCATTACATATCCATTCACACTCTCAAAATTTTCCAAAAACTTTCATCATAATTTTTTTTCACTATTCTATAGCGATAAGAAAATTTTCAAAATGAAAGCATATCCAATCGCACCCTAAGGACGCGATTGGATATGAAATGAAACTCATTTTCGTTCCGCTAGAGAACTTTTTTTAACCAAACATACAATTATTTATAAAAATTTTCAGAAAAATATACTATTCTCCCACTCTCACTTTTTCTCAGTTTTTCTTTTACCAATTACATCTACACATTTGTTTTCACAAAAAAACTAATCATTATTACACATTCTCCCACAAATTTCACTATTCACTCACACACATATTTTTAACTACCAATCATATCCACTCATTATTTACTATTTTTAAATCAAATCAACTATCATCATTACTTTTTCATCTCACATCCAATCACATTCTCTAAATTCATCTTTTTTTCTTCCAACTTTATTTTTACCACTATTCTCTATCAAAAAGAAAATTTTCAAAATGAAAACATATCCAATCGCGCCCTTAAGATTTTCCTTTCTTTCTTTTCCCTTTTGATAGATGAAGCCTAAAAATTTGTCACCTTACTTTGATATATATGAGGCCAAATAGTCTTAAATTACTATCAAATGGGAAAACGAACCAAGTTCAAGAAATAACGTAGCCATTTCAAAAAAATTGATATACCAATGTAGCAAGTCTACGAAAACTCATATATGTGCCAAATTATTTTTCACTCATTTTGTATTTTCATTTATTACAAAAATATCTTTATTCTCTGATTCACATAACGTATTGGGTATGTATATACACATACATGCAGTTAGGGGCGTTTCCTTCCTCATCAATATGGGAGCTTTAGCCCTCTCCCCCAATTTTTTTTTTTTTAAATTCAATTAATCTATGTATATTTTATTTTAAAATATTATTTTCTAGTATCAAATATTAATTTTTTTTATTGATTTAGACCCCAATATTAATTAGATCGCAGTATGTTTTGAATGATTTTATCAATTTGGGAAATAGAGAAGACAAAATTGAAAGGTTTAGGTGGGAAAGAGGGGTATATGGGGTGACCCGGGCAGAAAGAAGCGGTCGGACAGCAGCCTGACCAATACAGGTTGGAACTTGATTGCCATCTGCATATCTTCTTCCTCTTTTTGGGGTCACAAAACTACACTTCTCACACCTATATATTTATATTTATTCACATTTCCCTTTAGCACGAGAGAATCTTGTGCCAGGCCAACACAAACTCATTCCACTACTATTACACTCACTTATCATCATAATACTCTCTTTCGCTATTTGCTTTATTATCTTTATAAAAAAAAACAAGAAAATAATTTTTAAACTTCAAAATTAAGCTATACACTCCTTATATAATATATTAATTTATAAGTTGAATAAGAGAGAGGTTTGATAATAGTAAAAGGACAAAAAATTGAATTTTATGCATTTTTTGTTATTATAATAAAAAATAGTGGTTTTTAAATTAGTAGTATATATAAGTTCAAATTCCATTTTCATGAACCCAAAAATCAAGGGGCGGGTTTGGGGCGGATTTGTTCAAACTCAGGACCCGCCCCGCTAAGAAAAATTAAGACCAGGGGCCCACGCCGCCCGCTCCAAGACCCGCCCGCCCGCTCCAAAACCCGCCAATATATATTTTTCATTACAATAATTTATTTTCTTGTCATTGTGGCCAATTTTTCAAAAGCAATCTAATGCCAATAGATTAA
This sequence comes from Rehmannia glutinosa, assembly GCA_016081115.2. NCBI lineage: Eukaryota > Viridiplantae > Streptophyta > Magnoliopsida > Lamiales > Orobanchaceae > Rehmannia > Rehmannia glutinosa. Next base: position 20,189,603 of record CM071928.1, on the reverse strand, counting down.
AAGAATTAAATGTAATTATGCAACTTAGTATAACTATATTTTACAACTATTTAGCTACTATTAGGATTTTTCCAAAAGAAAAACAGTTACTATTAGGATCTTGCAGTAGTGCTCAACTAATACTCAAAATAAATATTCAAAGTACAATATTACAAGATGTTATAGTAGTAAATTAATATCAATACAACACTCAAACCTAAAAGTAAATAATGCAAAAATATGATTTTAATAAAAAATAATACGGCGGGGCAGGTCTGAAGCGGATCCTATTGGACCGGGACCCGCCCCGGACCCGAGTGGGTTTTGAAATTTTATTCTGGGACCCACTTTGCCGATCCAAACCCGCCCCCGTACGGAGTGGGTTCGATGCGGAGGCAAATTTTTAAGTCGTTCCATTGCCATCCCTAATAAATACTAGGCCTAAGTTAGGGTTCAGGGTCGTTAATATGTGATCAGATACATTAAGGTCATTTCGATTGCATTAAGTTTACATACACGTGGTGCAACATTCATTATTTGTCATATCTGTCTCTTTACACATAAATATACACTTTTTTTTTTTTTTTTTTTTTTTTTTTTGATAACTCGCCTTCTGCGCTTACGCCCGACTATGCCTCGAGACAACACTCCGCTCCTCATTCTTGCCGCCAAGGTAAACCGCGGATGTGCACGCATCGCCAAAGTGTTCGACAGGGTCTCGTACGACGCACAACCGATCCTCCTGGTAAAGAGAACAAATTATGTTCGACCCCCCAATCTACTAATACCGATCTCTCCCCGAATCGAACCCACACGGATGCTATTCAGTATGAGTTCCCACCAAATCTTCACCAGCTCGCATATGCCCCGGGGAGCAATTTGATGAAGTAGGGATATGAACCCCTGACCTCCACCCCACAAACAATTTGATGGAGCAGGGATTTGAACCCCTGACCTCCATCCCACAATTGTTTGTGGTGGCCAGGTGGGCTAAGCCACCTGGTTTACACATAAATATACACTTGACATGCATTTAGCAGCCTGAGGTAGATTTTAGCAATGGAATGTTTACTGAGGTGGAAACATTAAGTACAGTATAGATATGGGAAAAGTAGACTTGAAGGCGTGACTCTATTTTTTTCATTTTATTTCTTGACCATTAATCATAACTAGGATTCTGTAGAAGAGAAAAAGGAAAAAAAAAACATGAAAAAAAAAAAGATTCCACCTGCTGCGAACAGAGTGAAAAAGTTGATTCATTTTTCCAATTAAAAGGACACACATTCATTAACGCATGCTCAAATTTGAAAATTGAATGTTAAAATTACTGTAGTCATAATTGACTTCAACAGTTAGGGGCCAACTTATATCAAAGTAAAATAAATATTTGACGCCAAATATTGATTTTTTTTTTCAATTGAATGTGTATCCTATTTTTTTAATGAGCTAGTCTCCTGTCAGACCGTCTAACGGATCTAGATCCATTAGACGGTTCTAATTACCCTACCTACCTCGCAAGCCTGACCCGGATCCGCGAAAAAAATAAAAATATGGTACTCAGTTCGAGAAGATCGTGGAGGACACCACCACCAACAAACAGATCTCGTCCCCCACAACTACCGTCGCCGCCCTCCGCCTCTTCTTTCACGACTGCTTCGTCGATGGCTATGACGCCTCCGTTCTTGTCTCTTCCACCAGATTCAGCAAATCCGAGCATGGTTACCCGGGATTTTCCAATCGAAAGGATTTTCGATTGAATCAGACCTGGAAATGGTGGAGAAGAACGAGATTTGCTAAATGTTCATGAATTAGACGAGGAGAAGAACGATATTTGTTGAACGAGATTTTCTTTTTTTCAAATGTTTAATCAATGGACAACACCAATGTGAAAGGAAAAATGACGATGGTTGGTGATGGCTCGTGGTGATGATGCTCTGTTTTTTTTTTCAGGTGACATGAAGAATGAATATTGCACTAAATGATACAAGTCTTAGTATCAGCTAATACTTTTATGGAGAAATACTAATACATTTTATAAGAAAAACTAATACGTTGCAGGAGCATTACCAAATTACTCTCTAGGAAATTACTAATACTTTTTCGAGAAACTACTAATACTTTTCCGATGGACAACTAATACATTTCAGGAGTATATTCATAAGAAATACTAAAACTCTTCAGGGAACTACTAATACATTTCAAAAGAACTGCTAATATATTTTAAAATGACGACTAATACTTTTCAGAAGGACTGTTAATATATTTCTGGGAAAAAATTTAATTATATTCAGGGGAACTATTAATACATTTCAGAAGAACTCCTAATACTTTTTAGAATGACGACTAATACTTTTCAGAAGGACTATTAATACATTTCAGGAGAAAAATTTAATTTATTTCAAGGAACTACTAATACGTTTTCGAGGAACTACTAATACTTTTTTGAGAGATTGCTAATACATTTTGGGAGTATATTCAGGAGAAATACTGAAAAACTCTTTAGGAAACTACTAATACATTTCAGAAGAACTGCTAATACTTTTTAGAAGGACGACTAATACGTTTCAAAAGGACTGCTAATACTGGTGCTCCCTGAAAACTACTACAACACCACTACTAATATTACAAAAATGCCACCGGAGCAGCGTGTCAGATCCGTCTAACAGGTTAGACCCGTTAGATGGTCTTACAGGAGTTTTTGTGTTTTTTAATAAGTTGGGAGTAGTGGTTGAGGGGATGGGATACATTTAAAAAAATTGAAAGAAACAAGATTCAAACCCTGGTTAATACCTTTTATGTGAGCAATACCACTTGAGCTACAAGCTATTGGTTTGAATGTATATCCTATTAAAAGTCCAACTTTATATGAATAAAAGACTTCTAATTTTTAGTATTAATTTCCAATTATTTGTAATCGTTTTGATTGTTATTTGCGATGCACTATCAAATCCTCTGCTGACTGCTCCGAATAACCTTGTGAAGTATGAAATTTTTGCAGGTAGATCCCTAAGCTATGTGATACGGGCCAGATTTGTCATATTAAATAGGATCAATATTATTTGGGAGGTGTGCGACCCAAAATAAATAATTAGCCTAAGCCCATGTGTTAGCTAAGGTTTTAACTTGACTTGTTAAACACGCAACCCTAATTGCCAACCTATAAATAACTCACAAAAAGGGTGCGTCAGGTCAGAATTCCAGTACACACATTTGATATATTGTTCTATTTTACATATATTTTCTATCTAGAGCGATCCTGACTTGAGCGTCGGAGAGGGTACGCCAGAAAAACTCTCCGGCCCTCTTCTCACTGTTGTTTTGCAGGCATCAAAGTGGAACGAACATTGGAGATCGGATTTTCCTGGTAGGGTAAATTTCTCGCCCCAACACTATGGTTGACCGTTACTTAATTTTTAAAATGGAGATAGAATGACATTTTGCCCTTTTCTCTCAATTGTTTGGATTTTAATTTTTAATTTTCACAATATAATTATTCATTCAATTACAAAAATGTTACTTCCATGCATGCAAATATGCAGACTCTCTCCTTGCATAGGTACATCGTCGCATTGGTTATGTATGTGGATGTCATCGACTCATCGTAGCAGTGATTCAACATGTTTATTTTGCGATTGTTGGATATTTGTGTGTTACAATGATGTTACAATCTAACTATTATAATATCAGCTCGTAGCAACATATACAACTGAAAATACAAGAACTAAATGTGAATACAAGTCAACATTATAGTGTACATGTTCAAACACTGGATTCTAGAACAATTCTATTATTCTAAGATGGCAATTGTTTTTTTCGTCCTCTAACTAACACCATTTTGTGATTTCGTCATTTTTCTTTTTACTTTCTATAAATAGTCTTTTTTCTGGATAAAAAATTGAGATTTGATCCTATTACCGCCTATAGCAGGTAATTTTGACCTGTTGAGCTGATTTGACATTTTCAATTTCAAAATTTGTAATTTTCATTTGAAAAAACAATATATAATCTCACATGGCATCCTACATGACCTAAAGTAGGAAAAATTAATTAAATAAGAGAAAAAATTTGAAAAATCTGAAAGAATTATCTAACAATTCTGAATATTGTTTTAACAAAATTTAAAATTATTTGAATTTTTGTAATAAAATTTTAAAAAATTCAAAAAAAATATTTTAAAATATAAGAAATTAAAATATATTAAATCTGATAATTTCTTTAAAAAATTTTAAATAGTAAAAAAATCGAAATTATTTTAAAATTACAAAAAAAAATTATGAAAATTGTTAAAAAAACTATAAATTGTTTTAAAAAATCTGAAATTTATTTGAAATATTGAAAAATATTTTAATTTCTAAAATTAAAAAAAATCAAATTTATTTTCAAAAATTTGTTTTTAAACTAAAAGATGTTTTAAAATCTGAAAATTTGTTTAAAAAACTAAAACTTTTGTTAAAAATCTAACAATTATTTGAAATATTAAAATATAGAATAAAAAAATAAAGCTGAAAATTGTTAGAAAATATGAAAATTTGTCTAAAAATCTGAAAATGGATTAAATACTAAGTTTTTTGAAATTTTTACAAATAAAATCTGAATTCTTTTATAAAATCAAAAAACGAGTAAACGCTTAGAATAGTTTTAAAAAACTATAAATTAGTTTAAAAAATCTGGAAATCAAAGAAAATAAATCTGAAATTTGTTTCAAAATTAGATTTTATTTACATATTTGGCGTAATTTTCAGATTTTTTAAAATAATTTATAGATTTTTAAAACAATTCTAAGTTTTTACTCTTTTTTTGATTTTATAAAAATAATTCAGTTTTTATTTGTAAATAATTCAAAAGTCTTAGTTTTTAATCCATTTTCAGATTTTTAGACAAATTTCATATTTTGAATAATTTTGAGCGTTTTTTAATTTTATACTATATTTCAAATAATTGTTAGATTTAAAAAAAAATAGTTTTTGAAACAAATTTTCAGATTTTAAACAAACATCTTTTGAAAATAATTTTATTTTTTTTATTATTTTAGAAATTAAAATATTTTTCAATATTTCAAATCAATTTCAGAATTTTTAAAACAGTTTATAGTTTTCTAACAATTTTCATATATTGTTTTGTAATTTTAAATTAATTTCGATTTTTTTATTATTATTATTAGTTTTTTAAAGAAATTATCAAATTATATATATATATATATATTAATTTTTAGATTTTAAAATATTTTTTTAATTTTTTAAAACTTTATTACAAAAATTCAAATAATTTAAATTTTGTTAAAATAATTTTCAGAATTGTTAGATAATTTTTTTAGATTTTTAATTTTTTTCTTTTATTTAATTAAATTTTCTCTCCTTTGAGCCAACTAGGATGCCAGGTGAGATTATATATTGTTTTTCTAAATGAAAATTAAAAATTTTGAAATTAAAAATGTCAAATCAACTCAACATGTCAAAATTACCTGCTATAGGCAGTAATAGGGCCAAATCTCAATTTTTGTCTAGAAAAAGAACTATTTCTAAAAAGTAAAAAGAAAAAGGACGGAATCTCAAAGTGGTGTTAGTTAGAGGGCGAAAAAAAAAAATTGCCATTCAAAGATCAAGGACTTGTTCAAACACCAGAAGCTGAAATGATGGTAAAAAAGGATGTTCTTATTATTGTTCGAACAACAATGGACATAGACAAAGATAATCGAACACAATCATGAATTGGACTGACAGAACTTGTTCAAACACAGACAAATTGGACATCAAAGGGTTTGTTCGAACACAACGAACTGGACAACAAATGATTCACATGTTAGATCAAAAACGGAAACGAGTCAAGACGAGACGAACTCCTTTCGCAAGATAATATGTCTAGTGTAAGTGCTCATAATTCCAGACGTGATGCCCCCCAAAGATACAATGCTTCTATGACTTTGAGGTAGTAGCACCCCAAATCTTAAAGCTCCAGCGAAAAAGAAACAATGACTTCTAGGAACGTTCGAACGCTATGACGAAAGAATGTATTTGAACACTATGAAGGAATTTATGCAAAAATGTAGAGAATGCTTTGTATTTCTCTCAAAATATGAACTTTATAAAATTGGCTGCCAAATTCCTTTTTATTTGAGAATGTCTATGACCTATACACAAGTCATTCCAAACAGGCAGAGTTATTGCTCTCAATTAAGAAGCAAAGTAATGGGTTTTCATGGGCCTCATGGCCATTCAATGGGTATGTCATAAGTCTCACTTGTCCACTAACCCTACTTGAAGGTGTTCGAACATCACCTCATCGAGACCAAAACTATGGTCCACTCCAGTCGGGACCGTGGACATGGCCGCTCCTTTCATGAGGCTAACGAGTCGATCGACTCGGCCCGAAGTTTTTTTTTGAAATTTAGGGGTCCAAAATTTTTTGTGTGTCTTTCATATATAGTACATTTATAAATTACTTCAAAAACTATACCAAGAGTAAATTTAGCATAGCGGTTGAATGATTATTGCTACTTTTGAAACTTTAAAAGACGGCCTAGGTTTTAAATCTATTTGCACAAGATATTTTTTGAACTTTTTAATGCAGATAAAGAAATTAAATTTTCTCAATTACAACTAGTGATCGAGCTTTCCTACCAAGAATGAAGGGCTCAGATTGATTCTCTTATATTTTTACTTTTTAATGTAGATAAAGAAATTAAAAGTTCTCAATTGCAACATTAGTGCCCATATTGATTCTCTTGAAAGCTCTCCCAACAGAATGAAGAGCCCAGATCGAATTCCTTTCAGCTCTACTAACAAAATTATCATACTTGAATTTTTTTAAATATTTTTTTTCCTCAAAGTTAATGAAGTTCATAAACAAAAATCTCTAATAAATAATGTCACAAGAAAGATTTGATGGGCTAGCTATGTTATCGGTTGAGAAATGAACGATGAACAACTTGATTATATTGACTTGATTAATACTTTTATTGTCAAACTATAAGATGAGTTGTATTAACTATTTATTTAATTTTTGAACATAATGTCATATTACTTTAACTATGATAGAATTGTATATATTGCATATTATTCTTTCTTTTGTTATTTTATGTTGCTCCTAAGTTTATATAGAAGCAAAGGTGGTCCAATTTCAAAGTTCGACTCAGGCCAAAAATTTAATTGGAATGACCCTACCGTGGATCGAGCCGGTCGGATATGTTGTGGGCTTTGTCTGTTCCAGTTTTTGGTGCGTACTTCTAGGTACTTTGCACTCACCTCAACACAACATGATTAATAAACTGTCTTAATTTTAATTGAATAATCTATTTGGGATGTGACTTTTCACATTCACAATTTTTGAAATACTCATTTTAATGTGAACATTTTGTGTATCAGTTTCTCATTCACCACTTATTAGTTTTGAGGAATTGATCACACCATGCTCATCTACTTGGAACGTAATTGCGAATCCGCTATTTAATTTCTTTAGAACTAAATATTTAGTCACCAAAAATTGGTTATAGTAGAGACCACACTCCAACTTACTAAACCAATTTCCAACAATATCTATGTATATTCACGCAATTTTCCTTGTTTTGTTATTGGCCCTGTTAGGGTCCTCCACAAAACAAAGTCTTTCGGAGATATCAGTTCCCAAACAACAAATTTGGTGGACCAAAAGTTTCAAGGATTTCAGCCAGGCATTTAATGTTTTGGCAGTGAAATCTCTCTCATAAATTAGTGATTTGAGCGCAGAGAAGATCATGGCAAATGGATGAAATTTGCTATCCAACAGGGTATGAAAGGAAAAAAGGATGTGCATATATATGGAGATCAAGTTGGGTGATTAAATTATGCTAGATGCGGGAAAATACTTGGGATATATTTCTCTCGGATAATATAAAGGGCCAATCTCTGTATTAAATGTTTGGCAGTGAAATCTCTTTCATAAATTGGTGATTTGAGCGCAGAGAAGATCATGGCAAAAGGATGAAAAACTTTGCTATCCAACTAGGTATGAAAGAAAAAATGGGTGTACATATATGGGGAGATCAATTTGGATGATTCAAATTTTGCTAGATGCGGAGAAACACTCGAGATATTTTCTCTCAAATAATACAAAGGGGATGGTGGAGTGTCATTTAGTAAAGTGATTGTACTTGAGTTTTATTTTATGGGTTTGGTCCATAAAACTCAAGAGATGTATTATCTTATACCAGAAATTCTTTTTTAGTAAAGAACTGGAAACTCTCGTAGACGTAGGCGGGTTTTATCAAACCACGTAAAATTTTTGTATTCATTTTATATTTTGTTGGTGTCATTTATTTTTATTCATCATCTTATTGTTGTGATTTTTCGGATGATCTGGATAAATAAAATCTCAGATCACGACACGTCTCCCATGCACCTAACAAGTGGCATCAGAGTCGTTTAGCCACTCAGTAACTTGGATAAGATAGAAATTGAGATTTTAATTTTTATGGATGGACACTTTTGGTAGTGGCAAATCCATTTAAGGTGCAATAATTTGACTGCAAAAGTAATTTCACTCTTTGGCAAAGAATGGTAAAAGATCGCCTAGTTCAACATGGCCTGACAATAGCGTTGAACGAAAAGGAGGAAAAATCAACATACATGAAAGACTCGCAGTGGGAAAATCTTGATCAACTGCAAAAAGTTGATGTAAAAGTTGAGGAAGAAGATAAGCCTCTTTACATAAAGACACATTGGATTTAGAGCATATATAAAAGAATCGTTGTTATCCCATGAAAAATAAATGAAAGCAAACAAGAAGAAGGGACATGAATTTGCTTTGGTTGCTCGGGGAATGAATCGGAACGGGAGAAAATCATGTAGTGAATCTGCAAATAGTATGTCAAAGATACGGAGAAATCTAATTTCTTTGAGCCAAGTGTATCTAATAGCTGCGAATATTCAGCTGGAGATGGAGTCCTAAAAGTCATATTTGGCGGAAAGATCCTTAGAAAGGAGAGAAATATCCGAATTTGAATGATCTGGTGACCTCAAGGATTACTAGAAGTGGATTGCTCAAGAAGGCTTCCAGGGAGCAGACGAGTGTGTGTGAAATCTTGTTGGGCGAGAGAATGAATTTAGGTTGTTCCTCTCGGCAATCAACTAGTGGTGTAGACTGGACTATATGTGTGCATTGACCAATTGAATCAGGTGGAGTTAAGACCTTACCAATTCGGCATATGGAGAGGATTGAAGGCCAATGGTGTTTCTATGTTCTAGTTTGTGGGTGACGGTTTTTTGTGGCGGAGATGGAGATTATTGGGGTCCTCCACAAAACAAAGTCTTTGGGAGGTACCAACTCCTGACAATAAATTTCACAAATTTGGTGGAACAAAATTTTCAAAGATTTCAGGAGGGCATTAAATGTTTGACAGTAAAATATCTCCTATATATTGGAGATTTGAGCGCAGAGAAGATCATGGCAAGCGGATGAAGATATTTTCCATACAACCGGGCATGAAAGAAAAAATGGGAGTATACATCTTGGGAGATCTTTGGGCAATTCAAATTGTGTTAGATGCGGGGAAACCTTCGGGTTATTTTTCTATCAGATAATACAAAGGGGTTGAGTAGTGTTCATTGATAACTAGTAAAATGGTTATACGAGAGTTTTATTTTCTTGGGTTTGGTCCTTAAAACTCAAGAGGTGTACTTTGTTGTACCAAGAAATTGTTTATTAGTAAAGAACAGAAATTGATATAGGCGGGTTTTGTCGAACCAGGTAAAATCTCTGTGTGCATTCTATATTTTGTTGGTATCATTTATTTTTTGTCATCATCTGTTCGTCCAAGTGGCTACGATAATCTAGAGGGAGTGAATAGATTATGCCGATTTTTCGATTTATGCCCTCTTTTTCGAATATGTAGAAGATGGCCAAAATAAAAGTGCGAAAATGTAAACAACACACGATAATTTATAGAAATTCAACCCACCTAGGGCCTAATCTTCTACCACCCGGTATGTCCGGAATGAATTTCAAAAAAGGAAAAAGTTTATTAATAGATAACAAACTATTACAATATTTACCTTGAAGAGTACCACACTCTTTTTACAACACCATCTATGAAGATTACCACTATCTTCTTACACCAATGAAGAGCACCACACTCTTCAACAACTAGAATCACCCAAGTGTTTCTTACCACAAGAACACTAACAAGGATGTCTTATTTTGGATGATTGAACACAATTCAAGATTACAACTCAAATAAAGTATACAACTTTGAAGTGCAAGTGTAATCAAGAATAAAGCTTAATACTCAAGATGTGCAAGTGCAAGTCTTAGGCCAAAAATACAACAAAAATATTGACAATAAGAATAAGAGAATTTGGTAGTTTTCTCGTTGCTTTGTCTAATTGTATTGTATTTGATCCTTCAAATCCTTCATCTATTTATAAAAGAGTCTTCAAGATTGGATCTCCAACATAGACTACTTCATCTTCACTTTTGTCTACAAAAACATCCCAAGATGTACAAATAATATACAAAAATGATAAAGCGATAAAAGTAAATCTCGTTGTCTCCCATAGGCTCAAAATCATCAGATTTTGAGCGGGTCGACCGTCCACCAGTAGAAAATTTTGAATTTTGAATCCGTTAAAGTTGAATCTGGCACAGGTTATCCCATGGGTCAACCGGTCGACCAGGGGATTGACCAGTCGACCTACCGGTTAACCCGGGGCCGACCTGTGTCTGGGACTTAGTTAAAACGGGGAGGAGGGTTGTCATGTTTCCAACTACCGGTCGACCTACTGGTTGACCTTCTAGTCGACCGGTTGACCTAGTCCAGGGAGTTTTTTATCCGTGAAAAAATTTTGATTAAGTCTTTTATCAACAATAATTACTTTTATAGCAACAACAAGATTTATTTGTTTTATCAATTTTTCATTTTTGCTCATGTGAAGTATAATAAATATCAAACAATGAGCTCAAGACAACTTATTGGACAATTATAAAGATTTTGACAAATAATTTTCATATGTCCAAAAACAACAATTTTTCAAAGATTTCAAAAGCACTTTTACCATTATAGTCCAAGATAACAAGCAAACTAAGGAGTTAACCAAGAGCACAACATACAAAGCATGTTTACCGTCAAGTACTTTTAAACAAGATAAGCTCATAAGCACTGTTACCATCAAGTACTTTTAAATAAAATAAGATGATAAGCACTTTTATCATCATATACAAAAGCACTTTTACTATCAAGTACTTTTAAACAAAATAAGCTCATTTGCTTATTTACCAACATAAGGGCTTGCTAGAATTCAGTAGCTCATCACCAAAAGCTAAAACAATTAACGAAATAAGCACTTTTGCTTATTCGCTTTTTCTCCCCCTTTGAAATCATAAAAAATAACTTATTAGCCCAACAAAAATATATCAAAGTAATAAAGAACGCAACATTAGAATTATCATCAAGGGTTAATAACAAGAAGTACGACAATTTTTCAAGAATTAAAACAAACTAGAAATAAGAACAACGGGTTGGAAACATCAACCCTCATCCTAGAAGAAGCATGCCGTCGGTAGAAGCTCTTTGATGAACTTCTTAAGCTTGCTCATTTTTCCTTTCAACTTTGCGTTTTCCCTTTTTACCTCCGAAATCTCCCTTCGTAAAGAGATAAGATCCCTATTAGGAGCGAATCCCCTCATTTCCTTTCTTCTTCTTCTTCATCCTAATCATCTCCTTCCCCGGTATTATCCTCCGGTTCGGAAATAGTACCTCTTCCCGCCATTAAGTTCTCAATCTCAATGTCATCAAATAAATCATCTCTATGGGGACTTGGAATAGAAGCATGTCCTCAGGCGGATTTAGTAGGAGTCGGAACCATGGTTCTCCTCATTCTTTTCATTTGGAGAATATTATCATTGTCAAAATCATTGTGGATAATTTGGATATTCATTTTCGACTCCGGATAACCCGACAAGAAAAGAAGCCGACAAATCAAATTTTCCAAAGTATATTGCTTCTTTGCTAGAGTCCTTGATTCAATCAAGCATTATACGAATACCGCTCCATAATTAACCCGTTCCCCTCGAACAGTCTTATAGGTAAGATAATATGAGCAATCTTATAGGTAAGATAATAGGTAAGTTAATAATCTAACCTCTTTTCCACAATACCGCTCCATAATTATACAATAGCTTGGGATTTAACCTCTTTTCCACACACACAATATGAGCAAATTAGAGATACAATCCGATAATTTTCCGGGATAGCTTAAATGGTACATGCGGGTAAGACTCCCAAATAGGTTTTCACTTGTTCCAAAGATACCCCAAGACTAGCATTGTCCCATTTATTACATGTCAAATTCGCAACACCATCATTCGGCATATTAAGCAAACGGTAAATATCGGCATATGTCCAATAAAAATAACGACCATTTATATAAGAATGCAATTTCAAAGGCTCATTAGCACTCCCATCAACAATTCACAAATTGGCATAAAACAATGTAATCAATTCATCATCATAGTGAAGAAAAGGATTATCCCAAATAGACACCCAACCTTGATTTTCAAAATATGCCCTAATTTTTGGATGGTCATTGTGAAACGATTGAAAATGACATATGCGAGTACGAGCAACAACCGTATCATTCAAATACACATTTTCATAATGAATCTCGGCAAGCTTATTTATAAATCGAAATATATTTGCTCTTGAAGGAGGCGTGGAAATAAAATAGGACTTAATTTTATCCCAGTAAATGTTGGAGCTCGAAGTACCTTCCCTTAAGGCCACAATATCTTCCTTCGAGAGCGTAGTGGAATCGCCCCCTTGAGGAATTTCAACATTAGCTTCTTGTTGGGGATTGGAAGGAGATTCCCCTCTTTACTTTCTTTTCCTCCTTTGAGGATTATTCTCGGTAGATTGACGAGGTGGAGCCATGAAATCAAGATAAGAGGTGATATATGATAAAGATATAACAAGAATTGATGAAGATTTTGAAAGAAATTGAAGTATTTTGCCTCTAGGGTTCGTGTTTTGCGAAATGGGGTTTTTTGAATCTGTTTTGAAGGAAAGAAGTCAACCCCTCTGTTATCTGTCCGAACAAGGGTCGACCGGTCGACCAGGGGGGTCGACCGTTGTGGTTGAGTTGTACCTGTTCGACAGATACGAGTTTTTAAAAAAATCCAAAAATTGCACTATGAAACCCAGAAGTTTTTCAAAGTTCATAAAATACCTCAAAAATATTAAAATGCATCAAAAATGTAAATATAGACATTATTCAATATGCATTATGCCTAAACAAGCTCGAATCGAAGTAAAAGTCTCGGCGGGTAACAGTTTTGTAAAAAAATATCCGCGAGTTGATCTTGAGACAGAACAAAGCACATCTCAATTTTCGTTTAGAAACACAATCCCTTAGAAAATGATGTTGAACCTCAATATGTTTGGTTCGATTATGATTAACCGGATTTTGTGAAATATTTATAGCGGACGTATTATCACAAAAAATAGGAATATTTTCAAAAGAACATTTGTAATCCGCTAAAGTTTGTTTCATCCGAAGAAATTGAGTACAACAAAAGGCCGGGGAAATATATTCGGTTTTGGCCGTTGATAAAGATACACAATTTTGTTTCTTAGAAAACCAAGATACTAGGCAATCACCTAAAAATTGACATGATCCGAAAGTACTTTTATGATCATCAATATTTCCCGCATAGTTCGAATCATTATATCCTTTAAAAAAATTCATTCTTTGGATAAAACAAGCCGTATGAAATAGTGTCTTTCAAATATCGAAAAATTCTTTTAATGGAACTTATATTAGATTCTTTGGGATTGCTTTGAAATCGAGCACATAGGCATACATCATGAAGAATATCATGTCTACTTACGATTCAGTAAAGTAAACTACCAATCATACCTCGATATTTTATTTGATCTATCGGTTTATCTTTCTCATTTTTGTCGAGCTTGATATTAGTTGCCATTGGAGTAGCAATGGTCATTCCATCTTCTATTCCGAACTTCTTTAGAAGTTCTTTGGTATACTTGGACTGGGATATATAGATGCCTTCTTGGCATTGTTTTATTTGAAGTCAAGGAAGAAGTTGAGCTCTCTTGTAATGCTCATCTGAAATTCACCTTGCATGAGCTCAGAAAATTTCTTACAAAGAGACTCATTAGTAGAACCAAAGATAATATCATCAACATAAATAATAAATTTATACTAATAAACAATCTTACCCTTTTTCAAAAACAAAGATTGTAGTATCAACTTTACCTCTTGAAAATCCATTTTGTAAAAGAAAAGAGCTAAGTCTATCATACCATGCTCAAGGTGCTTGTTTTAAACCATATAAGGCATTTTTAAGTTTGTAAACATCATTTGGCCTCGAAAAATTTTCAAATCCCCGGAGGTTGTTTTACATAGACTTCTTCTTGAATAAAACCATTTAAAAAGGCGAATTTAACATCCATTTGGTAAAACTTGAAATTTTTAAAACAAGAATAGGCAAGTAAAATACAAATTGCTTCTAAGCGTGCTACGGGTGAAAATATTTCATCATAGTCAATACCTTCTTCTTGACAATACCCTTGAGCCACTAACCTTGTCTTGTTTCGAATGATGTTGCCTTGGTCATCAAGTTTATTCAAGCTGAGAAAGAAAAACAAGTGAGTGAGAAACAAAGCTTATAAGTAGTTGAGTAAAATTGTAGGGAGATCTCTTGTAATAGTGTGATTTGTAAGTGATTTTTCCAACAAAGTGGCATCAGAGCCACGATTGTAAAATCTCTTGAAAATTCTAAGTATATTTTGTGGTTACAACTTTGACTGATTTTTCACAAACAGATTTATTGGGATGTTTTTTATTGTCCGGAGTGAGATCACATTAAAAGTTTGCGAGTTAACTCACCAAGTTGGCTAAGTCAAGTTGACTATTGATTGATCAATTGTTGACCAAGAACTAGTCGTAGATCAACTCAGTTGACTATTGATTGATCAATTGTTGACCAAGAGCTAATCGTTGATCGCGAGTTGATCAAGAGTTGATCGTTGACTAAGACTTGACTGAGGTTGATCAAGTCAAAAAATTGATCAAAGTTCAATCCAAGGTTTTCGGCATTCTAGATCCATTCACATGGCAATTAGTAGCATGTCGATATTCTAAATTTTACATGTTAAGGAAAGTGGCCTTGACAACTGAGGTATCCAAATGAAGGTATTCCTTGAAGCACATGACCCGTGGGAAGTCATGGAGAAAGGTTATGATGGGATTAAATATGAGTCATCACTATCTTCTACACAAAAGGGTAGTTTGAGTGACTTAATAATAAGAGACAGAAGATTCCAAGTGCCATATCCACCAAACAAGCATGTGATAGACTCCAAGTATCCTATTAGGGAGAAAATTATATTAAAAAGGTATGGCTTCAAACATTGAGAAGACAGTTTGATTCACTGCACAAATGAAAGTTGAGTGTGGTAGATAAAAATAAAATTTGGCCATTGTATCAATGGCTTTGAATCAATGTCCACATTTAATTTTCATCTACTAAAGTTGAGTGTGATATTTGAGTGTAATAAGTGAATATGGTAAATGAAAATAAAGTATGGTCATTGGATGGCCACATTTTATTTTCATCTACCAAATTCACCTAATACACTCAACTACCGCACTCAACTTCTACATTTAACAGCCAAACTCTCTTCTCAATATTTGAAGTCATACCTTATTAACCTTTTACTCTATCTTCTAATAGGATAATTGGAGTTATCCCACTCTTGTTTGGCATAGATGGCCTTTGAGATCTTCTCAAACCCATCATCATCTAAAGTTTGGTAGATGAGGTAGAGAGTCTTCTTGTCTTTTTTTAAAGTCCATCGAACTATCCTTTTATGTAGAAAATGGTGTTGCCTCATCTTTAATCTCATCATAACCTTTCTCCTCGACTTCCCATACATCATGTGCTCCATTGAGTACCTTCATTTTGATACCTTAGTTGCCAAAATCACTTCTCTTAACTAGTGGAACTTGGAATGTCTATATGCCACTATTTGCCATGTGAATTTGAAGATTCTGATTATACGAATGGATCGAGAATGCCAAAATCGTGGACTGAACTTTGGTCAATATTTTAACTTGGTCAACATGTGGCCAACTCACGGTCAATGGTTAACTCTTGGTCAACAATTGATCAATGGTCAACTTAACTTAGCCAACTCAGAGAGTTAACTCAGAAACTTTTAACGCTATCTCACACTAACTAAAAATAAATCTCAATAAATATTTTTTGGTGTGAAAGGTCAGCCAAAACAGTAACCACAAAGCATACTTTGAATTTTCAAGAGATTTTACAACAGTGGCTCTATTACAAGAGACCTCACTACAACTTCACTCAAAGTCTCAAACTCTTTCAAACTACTTAAACATTGCTTCTAACTTACTTGTTTTTCTTTCTCAACTTATACAAAATGAATCACAATACCCCCTGTTTATACTGAAACATAATCTAGATCAATATCTATGATCAATCCTTATCAATTTGACCCAATGGCCACATTTTATTTTCATCTACCACATTCACCTACTGCACTCAACTATCACACTCAATTAGTACTCAACTACCACATTTCTGGATTTTTTTTGTAATTAGCCCAAACCTCGGGTAGTTTTTTGTAATTATCCTCTTAACTAAAAGAAAACAAGTTTATAATCTCAACAACCATCTCACGTTAATTAATGGTTTGGGTAGCGCTATTAGCACCCCCAAAATTTATTAATACACCCCTCTTTTTAATTACAAAAATATCAATAAATAAAAAGACTAAAATACCCTTACTATCCTGCTAAATTTCTAAATACACCCATCAAATCTCCAAATACACCCCACCTTTTTTAAATCTTATAATCTTCTTCTCCCCCATTTTTCCTCTTTCATTTTTCTCTTCTCTCTCCCTTCTGTATTCCCAAATCTTACAACTTGCGAAAAAAACTCAACTAACACACGAGTTGACGAACATGAACAATGCCTAAGAATTTAAATATAAATGAGAATTAGTTAATTGGAACAAGAACAAATCTAATCTTTTGTTTATTATGTACGTGGTCCTGGGTATTTATTCTTTGGATTGAAACACTTACAGATATAGCGGTCTGAAATCCAGGATTTAATTCAATATGAGCATATAGAGTTGAAATCTTTGTGTGAAGATTGATCAATCTCTTAGGAACAATATTCGATTTTTGAACTGTAAATTGATCATAAAGGACTATTATTGAACGGCCGCAATCTATTGTATGCCCTCAATAATACTCCTTTATGATCAATTAATCCCTATTTTTTTAATTTTATTCTCTTCGCAACAGCGATAATGTGCGTGTTGGGTGTTAATATTTTGAGAAAAAAGAATTAGAGTTTCATTGGGGAAGGGTAAATCAGGGAATATTGGGGGTGTATTAAGTAATAATTTATAAAAAGAGTATGAGGTGTATTGATAGGTTTTAGAGCTATTAATAGCGCCGCCCTAATGGTTTCCTCCCAACCCACTGTCCTTAACTATCAATTAGTAGAAATCTCTCCAGCTTCAAAGAAAAGATTTGTTGCAACCGTCTGAGATAAACACCACTAGCTAGATAAAGCAACGAGAATTAAAACACTTTTCATTGTGATTGGACGATTGGATCTGGCTTAAAGTTATCCAAAAATTGATAGAATATGCTCCAAATAAATTCGAATTTTGGCAAGCTTCTTGAACTCACATCAAATTAATTGTATTTAAGTTCCGTCACAAGAAATCTTTAACTTCTGATAATTAATTAGGAGGAAAAAATAATAAACCCATCAAACTATACGCAATTTTTTACATTGCACTTTAAACTAATTTTTTTTCTACGTAACCCCCTCAACTACACGAAAATTTCTACGGTCCCATCCCATCCTCCCTGCCGGCGGATCTGATGGGAATATTCCGTTGGCAGGGAGGAGAAGAGGGCACCATAGAAAATTTTATGTAGTTTAGGGGGTTAAATAGAAGAAAATAGTTTAGGGGTTGGTTTCAAAAATGGTGCATAGTTCGGAGGGTACATTAAAATTTTCATAGATTTTTATATTTATACTTATTGTGTATTTGTATACAAATAAAATTAAATTAAATCATAGTTTTATAATTTCAAAAGTCATTATGCATGATTTTTAAACGAATTAATCTGACTATGAAAAATATTTAGATACTAAAATAAACGTTTTTTTAAAGCAAAATAAAGAATACAAGCTTTGAAAACTCAATCAAATATAGAAATGACATTCATCTCCACTATACGACTGTTTTTATTTGATGCATAAGCAATAGAATGGTCAAGAATAGGGATGACAATTTCGACACGACCCGCGAGTACCTGCTCTACCCCGCCCCACCTATGTATCACTTTTATTAGCTTTTAGTAAGACTTTTTCTAAGTGTTACATTAAGTTTTCTATTGGTGACACTTTGAAGCAATATTTCTAAAGTGTTACATATGAATCTTATGTAACACTTATTTGTAACACTTTTTATATTTGTAATTTTAAAAAAAAATACTTCTAAAGTGCTACATATGAATCTTATGTAACACTTTTTTGTAGCACTTCGTAGAAATACTATTTTTTGCCACCAAGTAGATTCGAACCCACAACCTGTTATGTAAGGAAGTGGCAATTTGCCACTAAGCTAAGTTGATTCTTATTACAACTTTTGCTTTGTTTTATACACACACACACACACACACACATATATATATATATATATATTATATGTATATATAATATATTTTATATAATAAAGATTATATTTTATAATATATGTAATAAATTATATTATACACTGTATATATCAAATTTTATATTATATAGTATATAGTTTGAAAATCATATTATATTATATATTAAAGGACATAACAAATTAAAAATATCAAAAATATATAAAATAAATTTATCGACTGATAAATATTCAATTGGTAAAATAAAAAATATATAAAAATATAAAATCAATTTACCTACAGATAAAAAAGTCCTAACAGTAAAAAAATTAAATAATAAAGAAAATAACGAAAAAATAATTTACCGACGGAAAAAATTCCTAAGTAATTACCGACAACATCAATTTTCATTAATTTTTTTTTAAAAAGTAAAAAAAAGGTTAACGATGAAATTCGTCTCCATTAGTAAAAATTAAAAAATAAATAAATAATAATAATAAAATATATACATGCACATTTTTCGTCAGTATTAAGACGGAATTAATTACCTTCGTAAAAAATAAAAAAATAAAAGCAGAACTAAAATACTTTGTAAAAAGAATACAAAAATTCAGTTAAAAAAAATAAAGTACATGATGTGTACAATTTTTAGGTTTGGTGACATCAATTAATTAAATAATCTTCTACATGATTTAATGATAGTTTTATAATTTTGTATTACTAAAATATAGCTTAAAAAGTGTTACAATCAATAAAATATAGTGTTGTCAATATTGTTTCTTAAATATAGTGATACCTATTTGCGTTATAAAAGAAATAACAAAAAAAAGTGATACTTAAAAAGTGTTACTTATATAAAAGTGTTACATATAAGCGTTACATATTGATAAAAGTGTTACCTATTTGGGTTACAAAAGAAATAACAAAAAAAAGTGATACTTAAAAAGTGTTACTTATATAAAAGTGTTACATATAAATGTTACATATTGATAAAGTGCTACAAAAGTGTTACATAAATATTGTAATGTAAAAAGTGTTACAAACATGTGTTACATATGTACCTTATGTAAAAAGTGCTACAAAATTTGTGTTAGCTAATGTCATTTATGTTGTAGTGCAATTAGGCCGGACCAGTACCAGTCCAAGCCAGACCAGACTGGTACTAGCCCGTTGAGCCATAGAAAAAAGGGAAAATTACATAAAATACCTTCTTTTTGGTAAACATACCACAAAATATGTTCATATGACTTTTCTACCTATTTTTTTCTTTTTTTATGCTCCTGAATATTTTTTGATTATTTTTATTTTTTTTCCATTTTTTTCTTGTTCCTGTATTACTTTATATGTTATATATGTTTGTTAGGAAATTTATTGTTTAAGATTTTGATGAATGCCATGTAAAACTTAGAATAGGAAGTTGGCACCCCATTTTTTGTTGTAAAATGCATTGTAATAAATAGGTTTGCCAAGTGAGTTAAGTCGCCACGCCCTAACATGCAAGAAGACAATCAAGACTAGAAGGAAGACTCATTGCGAGACATCCGAGTATGGCAAAGAAGAGTAGACGGAACTCTATCAAGAAGCAAATCGAGATGCAACAGTGGAGTATCGGTCAAGTCAACTCGAGAAAAGCCAAGTCTCAAGTTGAAGTGACAAGAGTCATCCAATGATTGGAAGCGACTCTAAGTCACCTGGGAAAGCAAAGAAATGCGGTCAAGTCGAGATAATCAAAAAGATCCGTTGCACGAGAAATCAAGAGAATTACTTAAACAAGTAATATCTCCATACCACCTTTCTCGAGTGCTCGGTCCCGAAAGCGTGCAAAAGGAATGAACCAATGGGAAGCACTACTCCGTGTCAGAACTCTGAAAAGGTGAAAAACAATTCATACGAGCAAATGGCAATTCCAAGGACTGCAACAAGACAAGCCAACGACTGCAAGTGACTGAAAAGGTGAATAACAATTCATACGAGGAAATGACAATTCATACGAGGAAATGGCAATTCCGCTGAAAACTAACCACAGTTGAGTTAATTTAGACCCAACAGCTGAGTTATTCCATCAACAGCTCAGTTGAGTCTGTTGAGAGACTAACTCTCCTGATTAACTAAATTGGCTGTCCATCAAGGACACAACTGTGTAGTATCAACTCTGAATATTTAAAAAGACTAAATCGAAAATTTGGTAAGGTTTATTCAACCCCTCCCTTCTAAACCTTACACCTACACCCCTTGGGACCTACAAGTGGTATCAGAGCGGTTGGTTCATTGAACCCTCCGCACTGGTTACTGAACTAGATCTCCAAACTTTTCAAAGTCTGCTTTAGTACTTAAACTTTCAAAACTCTTTTTATCATTAAAAGTTATTATCATGGAAGCAAATTTGACACGCATCCCTATGTTCACTATTGAAGAATTTGATGATTGGAAAATTCGTATGCGAGCTCATCTATCAAAGATTACATGATGAGATGTGGATAGTGATAGAGGATGGGCCACCGCAAATCTTAAAGGTGAACACAAATGTAAGAAGAGTCTGCAGTGAAGGAGAAGAGGATGTTGCTCCCGGACCATGGTTGAAAAACCAAGAACTGAATGGACAAATGATGACAGAAAAAGATACAACCTGGACAATGTAGCCAAGGACATCCTTTACAAAACCTTGGACAAAGCCATGTTCAATAAAGTCAAATCATGCAAAACGACTAAAGAAATGGGACAAGCTAACATTGATTTGTGAAGGCTCGTGAGCAAATCAAAGAAAACAAATTATCAAATGGTCGTCTGAAATTTGAGAACTTCAAAATGATCTCGGGAGAAAACCTGGATCAACTGGATGCTCGATTCACGAAATCACCAACGAGTTATCTCGCACTTGGAAAGAAATATACACAGAAGAAAATGTGTATGAAAATCCTAAAAAGTCTTCCAGCTGAATGGGAAATGAAGGTCAGGGCACTAAGACATTCCATGGACCTATCAAAGACATCCAACCATGAACTATTCTCAAACCTCAAAGCCTACGAGTTTGAGCCGAGAAGAAAAGACCAGGAAGAAGAGACAGTTGTACCCAAAATAGCTGCTCTAATTGTTAAAGACGGGAAGAGAGCTGAGGTCAAAGAAGTCATTGATCCAGAAGAAATAGCCCGATGGTTAAAAGGTTCAACAAGTTCTTCAATAAGAACTACAAGAGAGAGAAAGGGTGAATCTTCCGAAGACACTCGGCTCCCCCAAATCAAGGAAGATAGACCAACCAAGAGAACATATCATCAAAAAACTGAATATCAAAGGGTGACAATCCAAGAATGGAAATAGTCGATCAAAAGGCTGAATATCTATCTTTGAACTCAGACAACCAGGTCACTATGCCATTGATTGCTCATACCCTGTAGTTAACAAATACAGAAATGAAGAAGAAAGAAAGGTCTTGAGAGAAAGAAGACAAGAAAAGAAAAAGGCAATGTTGGTCAGCAGAGATCTGAAACAACCAAGTCAAAAGACATAGCCGATTCGAGAACAGTGAAGCCGACTATTCAAGTGACTCAAAGAAGAAGCCCGATCTTGATGGCCAAGGAACAAGATCAACCTAACTAAGAAGATGAGGTACACTCTAACTCATCAAACTCGGACTCTAGTGATAGTGATTGTGACACACACACTTCATCACCCACTGATCTTTATGATTCATTAGGCAAAATGATGAAAGATTTTGAACACATTAAATCCTCACACACACTACTAAATGAGGAAAACACTACTCAAAAGCCAAAATCTCACAACTTGACTAAGGAGCCGGGTACTCTAAGTCAAATAGCCGATGAGAATGAAAGTTTAAAGGTTTGAAAATGCTAAGTTAATAGCGAAAAATAGTTGCCATAGAAAAGAGGGAGAATGACCTCAAAATGTTATTGCCTCATTCACTAAGGCATCTAAATCATTAGATGATCTTATTATGAGTCAAAGAGAATGTGGAGACAAGACAGGCTTAGGATTTAACTCTCCGTGATATGTCAAACTTCAAGAGTAATTTTGGAAAAAGGATCTTCAAGCAATGAAGAGTCTAAAAATCCAAAACTCTAAATGTTGCACACACATTCACTCCAAAGCACAATTACAAGCAAACCGGCCTTGGTTATAAAGGAAAAGGAAAACACCGATTGAGTGCGGCTGAAAGGACAAATGAGAAGAGATTCGGCCAGTTCCTCAAGAAACTCCAAACGAAAAATACTCAGAAAGAAGAAGCGAGCTACCAAAAACCCTAAAATCCATAAAAGAAATACATATGATGGGAATGGTAGAAAATATCCAAGTCAAGTGATTGGAATAATGTAAACTATCGGATAGACTTATGGAATATAAGCCCAAATGGCAAAGGCCTAGAACTCAAAGAAAGGCCATTCCAAAAGTATAAGAGCTTTCATCAAAGACACATATGCACCTAGGCACTACACTCGGAGACACCACAATTACCCAAAGAAGGCGATTGCTAAAACTTATACACATGCATACGACAAAAGAGACAATTTGTATGAACCTAGAATCCCAAGCAATTTGCCAGGATTAATTATGATTATGGCATCGATAGATGGCAACCCCTTAGAGTCAAATCATTTGGCTATAAGTTGGTTGGATCATCTTACAATTCTAACCCCTCGGGACCTGCATAAGTATGAGTACCTAAAACTTAATTTCCTTGATTGCGGTTCAAGGAAATGAAAGTGCCAAGGAACCTGGTACATGGATAGTGGTCGTTTCCCGGACATATGACAGAAAATAAGAAAAATCTGTCAAAATTCAAGGAAGTTAAAGGAGCAAAAGTCATATTTGGAGGAAATGAAGCTCCTGGTGAAATAAGAGGCATTGGATCCATCAAGAGGAATGGATTAGAAATCACGGATGTTGCATATGTTGAAGGACTCAACTTCAACTTATCGAGCATCGATCCAACTCGTGACAAGGGCTAAATGTTGGATTCAACATGGGTGTATGCCAAATCAAGGATATTGAATCGAATGAAGTTGTGTTGCAAGGATGCGGACAACAAAGAACATGTATGTAGTAGATTGGTCAACCGCTACACACAACACCTGTCTATTAGCAAAGAGCACAGCTGAATCAAGTTGGCTGTGGCACAAAAAGCTGAGTCGCCTAAATTTCAAAACGATTAACAAGCTTGCAAGAAGTAGTCTTGTGGAAGGACTTCCGTTCGATTATACAAGAAGGAGAGTATATGTGATGCATGTCGGAAGGGAAAACAAATCAAATCTTCATTCAAAGAAAAGACATGTTCATCTTCAACAAGAATATTGCATCTGCTACATATGGATCTATTTGGCCCAGTGGAACCAGCCAACATAAGTGGAAAGAAATACACCTTGGTGGTAGTAGATGACTACTCAAGATATACATGGACAATATTCATGTGTAAGAAGAAAGAAACTCTACAAAAAAACTACCACAGCTGATGAAGAGGATTCAAAACGAGAAGAGCCAAACCATTATCAAAATAAGACCAGATAGAGGAACCGAGTTTGTCAATGGAATAATAACTCGCATTGTATTGAAAATGGTATTGGTCATGAACTATCGCAGCAAGGACTCCACAAAGAGAATGGAGTTGCGAAAAGAAGGAACAGAACTCTCAAAGAAGCGGCAAGGACCATGTTAGGCAAGCGGGGTTACCAAAAAGATTTTGGGTGAAGCAATCAACACAAACTTGCTACACTCAAAACAGGATGTATGATAAACAGGACATCCGACAAAGACTCCTATGAGATTTGGAAGAAAACCAAATGTTGCATATTTCAGAATATTTGGATGTAAATGCTTCATCCACAACAATGGCAAAGACAATCTAAAGGCTTTCGATGCTAAAGTGATGAAGGTATCTTCTTAGGATACTCACCAAAAGCAAAGCCTCAGAGTACTCAACAAAAGGACTATGGTTGCGGAAGAATCCATTCATGTGGTATTCGATGAGCCAAATGTAAATGGAGAAGACATTGAAGAGTCACCGATAAGTTGAATCATCCAACCTTCTGAAGAGTCCCTATCTTTGAAGTGAAAGCGGAATTATAAATTTAGAAGAAGATGAGATAGTCAATCTCAAAAACAATTGAAATTTTGCGGCTAAGTGATTACGAGAGAGAGCCGAACATAGCAACACACAAATGCAAGACGATCAATCCAGCTAACTTACTCCAACCTCGATGTAAGATGGCCGAGAGACCATCCACCAGAACTTGTCATTGGAGATATAAGAGAAGGTGTCAAAACAAGATCCAGAACTCAACAAGAAGCCATGTTCACATGCTTTATCTCGCAAATAGAGCCCAAAGATGTGTTACAAGCATTGGATGACACGTATTGGATTCAAGCTATGCAAGAAGAGCTGAATCAGTTTGAAAGAAATAAAGTATGGAAATTAGTTCAAAGACCCACACATCAAAATGTTATTGGTACCAAATGGGTGTTCAGAAACAAGATGAACGAGGAAGGTTCTGTGGTAAGTAACAAGGCAAGACTAGTAGCCAAAGGATATTGCCAAGAAGAAGGAATAGATTTTGATGAAACATTTGTTCCTGTAGCAAGACTGGAAGCTATAAGGATGTTTCTTGTCTATGCGACTCACAAGAATTTCACTTTGTATATCGATGGATGTAAAAAGTGCATTCCTAAATGGTTTATTGGAAGAAGAAGTGTACGTTGAACAACCTCCAGGATTTGAGCGAGAAGACTCTTGGAGATAAGGTATACAAACTCAAGAAAGCCTTGTATGGATTGAAACAGGCACCCGAGCATGGTATGATACCTTGTCACAATTCCTAATCGAAAATGGATTCACAAAAAGAAAAGTAGATAGAACACTTTTCGAATTCAAGACAAAAAGAGTATACTACTTGTTCAAATATATGTGGATGACATCATTTTTGGATCCACAAACAAAGAGTCATGTGAAAAATTTTCAAACCTCATGCAAAGTAAATTTGAAATGAGCATGATGGGAGAGTGACATTCTTCCTTGGACTCCAAGTGAAACAACTGAAAGATGGAACCTTCATAAGTCAAACAAAATACACCGAGAGACTTAATGAAGAAATTTGGTATGGAGGAGAAGTCTTCGTGAAAATACCAATGAATACATCACAAAATGGACATGGATGCGGATGGCAAGCCTTTGTAGATCAAACAAGATACAAAGCACTTATTGGATCATTGCTCTATCTTACAAAGCAAGCGGGCCAAACATCACCTTTCTTTGTAGGTGTATGTGCAAGATTTCAATCTGCTCCAAAAGAGAGCCATATGACAAAGAAATAAGAGAATATTGAGATACTTGAAAGGAAGCCAAGAAGTTGGCTTATGGTATCCAAAGGAAGGTGGATTCAAGCTAATTGGCTATTCGGACTCGACTATCTTTGGATGCGAGTTGTCGATGGAAAAAGCACCTCGGGCACATGTCAAATGCTAGAAACAAAGCCGATTTCTGGTTTAGCAAGAAGCAAAATTCAATAGCCACCTCTACAAACGGAATACATAGGCTGGGCAAACAAGTTGTGCCCAAGTCCTATGGATGAGACAAACAGACTAAGAGACTATGAAGTTGAGGAAAAAGAAATTCCAATCATGTGTGATAACACAAGTGCAATTGCAATCACTCAAAATCTGTGTTGCACTCAAGAACAAAGCATATCGATGTCGATATCACTTCATAAGAGATCATGTTGAAAAGAAGGACATCATCTTGGAATATATCTCACCGATAAACAATTGGGTGACATCTTCACAAAACCATTATGTGAGTCAAGATTTGAAGAACTCAAACATGAGTTAGGGTTAATTGAGTGAGTTAACATTGAGAAGACTCAAAGAAAAGAAATAGAACACAAAAAGGAAAAGAGTCAACTCACAAATCAACTAAGTAAATCAAATTGTATTGGAAAGACAAATATACCAAGTCACCTAGCTAATGAGTCACTAAGAGAACTGTGAGAAGAAGAGTTAAATCGGCTAAGGGATAAGTTCGAGTCACTTATGAGCAAAGTGACAAAAACGCATCGTTTTTACTAAGCGGAAATGTTTTTAAGAATGACGCCAAAGATAATGATGATGTGTACGGACATAAAGCCGCACACCAAGCTTATGATTGGATATTGTAGGTCCCAAGGGGTGTAAGTGTAAGGTTTAGAAGGGGGGTTGAATAAACCTTACCAAATTTTCGATTTAGTCCTTTTAAATCTACAGAGTTGATACTACACACCGTTTGTGTCCTTGATGGACAATCGAATTAGTCACTCAAGAGTTAATCTCTCAACAGACTCACCGAGCCGTTGATGGAGTAACTCACTGTTGGCTATAATTTGACTCAACTGTGGTTTTGTTTTCATTGGAAGACTTAACACCCTTAAGTTTGATTAAGCAAGATTTTAGAGCTTGATTTAGTACTTATAAATTATCAAGTGGATAGCAAATTTATCGCAGATATAAGCGATTAAAATTGCAAGAATTAAAGTGTCTTTGAAAAGTAAATGACACAATGAAGTTTTTATAGAGGTTCGAAGATGGGGTAATTCTTCTACTCATCTCTTCTCCAACTCCCCGGAGGAATCCACTAAGTAATGATCGGTTTACAAAGTGGTAATAACGATCCGGATACAAGTCTTGATCACAACAAATTTGACTTGATCCTTAGGGACTCGATGCGAGACGCCTTGATCATTCAAATGGCTTCTCGTGCGACTCGGCTTCTTCACAGGCAGGCGCTTTGCTACTACACTCACTTGCTCAAACTCTTTGGATTTGATCACGAAGCCCTCCAAAAGTTTAAGACTTGGTTCAACCTTGAACCTTCCTACAATCCTTCCTGGAATGTAGACCCCTTGTTTTCAGTATTTTTCCTCTTCAACTGGTTGAAGTTATCTTTCCTTCACAGGTGAGTGTTGGATTGATGTACTTCGTAATGTAGGCTTGAGGATTGAGAATATTTAAGTTTTTCTGATATGCTTGTTTATCTCACATGTGTGTCATCATTTTTCTCAACCAAACTCCTCAGCCTTTTATAGTGAACTTTCAAAAATTTGCCCGTTGAAGAGATAGGCTTATTTTTGAAAGTCACTTTGCAGTCGTTGGCTTGTCTTGTTGCGCTTCTTGGAATTGCCATTTCCTCGTATGAATTGTTCTTTCACCTTTTCGAGTTCGACACGGTGTAGTGCTTCCCATTGGTTCATTCCTTTTGCACGCTTCCGGGGATGAGCACTCCGAGAAAGGTGGTATGGAGATATTACTTGTTTAAGTAAATCTCTTGATTTACTCGGGCAACGGTTCTTTTACGATTATCTCGACTTGATCATTTTCCTTGCTTTCCCCGGGTGACTTAGAGTCGACTTCCAATCATTGGATGACTCTTCCGTCACTTCAACTTGAGACTTGGCTTCCCTTGAGTTGACTTGACCGATGCTCCACTCACCGCATCTCACCGCTTCTCAAAGAGAGTTCCCCGTGTCTACTCTTCTTTGCCATACTCAAATTGCCTCTCGCGTGAGTCTTCCTTCAAGTCTTGATTGTCTTCTTGCATGTTAGGGCGTAGCTGACTTAACTCAGCTTGGCCAGCTCTATTCATTGCAATGCATTTTACAACAAGAAATGGGGTGCCAACTTTCTATTCTAAGTTTTACATGGCATTCATCAAAATCTAAACAATAAAATTCCTAACAATTTCCCCCTTTTTGATGATGCCAAAACTTAAACCATTCAAAAATACAAACAGCAAAGATACATACAGATAGTGTATTGACATAGAATGTATGCGCAGAATCAATTCTTTTATTGATCATATCATTCCTGTTCTTTTACACAACTGTTTACAAGGTGTATCAGAGCACATATTTGTCTTCAACAAAAATAAAGAATTTATAGTTTTATTACAGAAGACTTACATTGTATGTATTTACAAAATAAGATACACGAAGGGTTGGACAACAACACTTCATCTCCTTCGATGTCTCCTTCTTTCATCTTGATCAACATCTTCTTCTCTTCTTCTCTTTTTCTCGTCGTCACCGCTTCTTTTTTTTTTTCATATGCCTTCCTGGGCAGCCTCATCTCTCTTTTTATTCTTTCCTGTCTCTCCTCCCATAGCCGAGTTTGTCTCTTGTTTTCTTCTTCTATTCTTTTTGCATACTCGGCGTTAGTTTTAGCCACTCGCAAATTCGCTACTTGGTCAAGCCCGGCCAAGAGATCCCTCCTTTCTTTCCTGGATCCACGTATTCAATTTTTGGGCGAGGCCTGGGTCCAAGCTTCTTCCTCCACTCATCGCTTCTTCCTCTACCTACTGGGCGTATCTTCAGTCTTTGGTCTTCTTCTTTCCACCGAGTGGCCAGGCGAGTGACCAGTAGAGTGATCGCGGTAGTCTGCGCTGTCGGCTTCTTCACACAACGTGAGACCCTTTTCCCAAGATAAGTCCCAAGCTTGAGCCATAGACATATTTGCGAAGTATCCCCGGTTCGAGCGTTTTAAATTCATCAACCGATCGTGGCTCGGTCCCGACATCCGAGATGGCATAAGTGTCTCTGTCTCTTTGGAATGCCTCCATGTTCTTTCAAGATGTTCATAACCCTGGCATCCATTCTTCCTTCCACTTCCTTCATCCCCTTCAATAGTTTTTCTCTTATCGGCCATGGATATAGCGAGTGTTGGAGTGGCGAGTCACGGGAGTTTGCCGCTTATAATGTCACCGTGAGACCTTGTTGGGGGTTTGTGCAATCATCAATGTCACATCCGTCGACCCTTCCCCCTCAACAAGCTTTCCTTTCTTCTCGTTTCAAGACTTCCTCAACTCGATTTTCCTTCTCACCGCTCCTTTCTTCTCGACTTTTTTAGCGCTTTGAGGTATTCATCTTCCCCTTTTTGGCATCATCAAAGGATAGAGGAACCCCGGGAACATCTTTGGCAAGCATGAAGTCGAGTCTTCGATGGTTGAGTTCTCGCTTCGAGTCCGTCTGCGTTGTATGCAACACGGAATTCGGATCGAGTGGCGTTGGATTCTGCTAAATCGCTTCATCTCAAATGGCATGAGAAGGCTGAATTTTCTAGTCATGTGTTCTTCCAAACGCTCAGAGATCATTTGTATTTCGCTCACGCAGCTGACTTTATCTCGGCGTGTGAGCTTCATGCATATGCTCAATGTGTTCTCTCGGCCTTTTTTTCATCAAAGATTTTCACTCTCCATACCAAAGCACTTGTTGAACAATGTCCTCGAAAAATCGACTTGTTCCACACGCATTGTTTGCTCTTGTTGCCACCATTCCCTTATTCTCGACCGTGATGCCTCTCAAGTCGATCGTAAGGTTGGCATCTCTGTTGTCCAATCGCATGTCCAAAGAGGCCTGATGCCTCTCCATCCTTTCAACCTCAAAGCAAACATTGCCTTGAACATTTCTCGAACTTCACCGATTCTTCATTGCGGTGATGGCCATACAAAGATCAAAGTCATAAGCAAAATGAACAATGGTGCACAAGAAAAACGGGAGCTGATGCGTGATAGCGTCGCGCTCATTCTCTCGACTCTTCATGGAGGTCGGGTACCTCCGAGAAAAAGGAAAGGATTCTATGAAAGATTCATCACCGCCCACCGGGATTTGTTCGATGATGAGCGGTGCGCGTGGAGTTCTTTGAGGAATCGACACTGCTTTGCTTGAGGGACCTGCGCGATGGTCTCCGGTTCACTGGGTTTTGTTGTGAAGTAGACCCGCTTGCCGAGCCTCAATTTGTCTTAACACCGTTGGTCTCAAATGATTTTTCCATTTCGATGGATCGGTCCTCGGCCTTATCGAGCGTCATCGGACGATGATGAGATTTCCATTGGTGGCTCATCATCAAAGTTAAAAGTTTGATGAGTAGTCTTAGGATCGGACTTGCTCGTGCTTGGAACATCCGCAATGGTGAGTCTTTTGGATTTGTCATGGGGATGACTCGAACTTCTTCTTCGCCTTCCGATCCCCGGAAAAGTGACATCGAGGATTGTCCTGGGAATCATGAAGTGCGCTTATCTCCTTCTCGGATGGGTCGATGATAGCGGGAGGGATGTTCTCTATATCGCTTCTTTAGCCCGGGAAGTCTCAACCTCCCGTGGGCCTTCGATACCTCCGGCCCGAGTCTCTATTGCGGCTAGGCCTTGTCCTCCCTTTCGACAATGTCGGTATGCGAGGGTCTTCTATGGTGGCATCCATTGGAGTCTCAACCCCGTGGATTGCACTTTCATCGCCCAGTGTTAACTCCCGGTCATTCCTCCCCGTGCCTCGACCGCATCGGTAGTGTCATTAGCCTTCGAGCGATTGGCACTTTAGCCGAGACGATCTCAATCTATCGAGCGTCGTTGATGGCAACTTCTTTGTTCTTCTAGTGTTAGTGATTTCTCTTCTTCGCCTCCTTGATTCTTTGTGGAGTCATCTGCGGCATCCTCCGACCTTGCTGCGGTGGAGGGAGTTTCCCCTCGGGCGCACCACCGAGTGACTTGGAATGGGGTCACTTGTCTCCAAACTCCCTACCGTGTCTTTTGAATGTTCAATGTTGGGGCGGTGGTAAAACACCTTCAATCGGGGTTGGCTCGACCGGGTCCCCATTGTTCCGCTTTCATCGCCAGTCCCTTATTGCCTTCTTCCGAGTGAGTCGGGAAGTGGTGGCGAAAGAACATGAGTGGCGCGATGTCTTTGGACCACTCCCATTGGATCAATTTCGGTGTGTTCGGAGGACTCTCCTGGTCCCTCCATTAATCTTTGCTCGTGAAGGATTACGGACTCGTGCAATGCTTTGCCGCATTTGCAACTCTTCTCAGAGCGAAGCATTCTCCCGATCCTCATCACTCATCGAGAAGACATCAAGGAGAGGATGTGTGTGTTACGTGGTGCCGGAGATAGGCGGATGCTTGCCTTCTCTCGTGCCTCGGCCTTCCTCGACTTTCTTTTCTCTCTCCTTGTCCTTGTAGATCTGCGGGATGTCCGTGCGATTGTCTTCATCCGTAGCCGGGAGCACGATGAGTTAATCGAAGGAAATTTAGCGAGTTCCTCTTCTTCTTCTATAAACTCAGTCGTTGGAACTGTTCCTTGACTTACTCAACTTCCATTTCCTCCACTCACGCAGACGATTTTGGATGTCCGGGTAAGGTGGAGATAGGATCATTACATCACTATCTGCTGCCCGCGCTTTCTTCTTGTGTTTGGTGCGTGAACTACAATCGCTGTGTCTTGAGTTGCCTCTGGCGATTGCCTTGACAGACTTGACTTGGTTTCATCAACTACATCCGGAGACTCTACTTCTCCAGCTCCGATATCCTGTTTAGGCCGAGTGGTGACTCGGTTGGTTTCTCCACTACGAGCGCTTGATAATTCGTCTTCGTCTCCTAGTTTGTACCGGAGGATTTACTGGTTCGAGATGTTGTCTTCTCGAGTCTTGTGCGGCGGTGGCGTCTTTGTGTTTGTTTACGAGGAGCCGGCCATCTTGGCTTGTCGATTCTCCTCCTTTTGACGACCGGAGAAGGTATTTGTGAGTCCTTCTCGACCGGCTAACTGCGAGGGGCGGGGAGACACGGCTGGCTTTGGCGGTGACTCACTGTAGGGGGCGGGGAGCATGTTTGGTTTTCTTTCTTTGCGGGGGCAACATCTTTCTTAGCAAACGAGGGGCGACTTTCTTCTTAGTGGAGAGAAACAATTTGTATCTTGGGTCACCGATTCCCCCTCACCGTGTCGACTCTTTTGGCGTAAGCTCGCTTCGAGCGCCGAGAGGTTTGCTCGAACATCCTCTTGTTAACATGGAAAGCCTTCCCATGTCTAAGAGGACTCCTTTCACCTCCAATAGCCGGCCAATCACTAGGCCATATCCTAGGGATCCTCCAAATGAGCCATCTTCTTTGAAGGACTTGTTCCCCACGTTAAGCAGAGTCTGCTTTGAGACAAACTCAGCCGATTTATCTTCTTTTCTTTGATGATTGCGGCCATTACAATCACTTTGCCATTGACAAGATTGGTCAAAGCGCCAAATTTGATGTCGATACATTTGGCAACTATGTCCAACAACTTGTGATAATCCTCCTTCATCTCTTGTTTCTTTGTGTATATTATTTTATCGGCAAAGTCGACTTGGCTATTTCTTTCCATGCGTCGGCCAAGTTTACATCGGCTTCTTTAATCTCGGATGCTCCTTCTGGCGGTAGTGAGCAATATTCACCAAATCCTTGGCGAGATAGTCACCGCTTTCCGTGAACAGATGACTTGATTCCTTCATCGTGAATCTCGGCATTCACGTAGAATTGTGCGACCTCCTCCACATAGGTCATCGGATATTCTAGCGTTAGAAATGGTTTTAGTCCGGCGTTTCCAACTTCTCGGCGATTTTCTTCACCAGGGTGTCGTCGGACCCTGTTTCATCATTCCAAAAATCCACCGTGGAACCGGTGTGGATTTGCTTTCCTAACTTGGTAAAGTCATAAGTTGGTGCCATTTCTCGGGATTATATCAAGGAAAACTCGAAAATTGATTTGAAGGTTGATAGGGTTTCGAGAGTATTTTGCCTTTGCTTTTGAGAGAAAGAGATGAACAGTTTTAGAAGTGTGAGAGAGAAACGGACGAAAATGGTTTAAATATGGTTTATGAAAAGACGTGCGGGTGGTTTTTGAAATGTGATCGAAATCAACGGCTTGGATTTCGCACGCCTATTGAGCATTTCATGTCTCGTATTTAATGCGGTAGCATTTATATCCAATCATAAGCTTGGTGTGCAGCTTTATGTCTGTACACATCATCATTATCTTTGACGTATTCCTTAAAACATTCCCGCTTAGTCAAAACGATTTGCGTTTTTGTCATTTTGCTCATAAGTTATTCACTTATCCCTTAGGGCCGATTTAACTATACTTCTCACCGTTCTCTTAGTGACTCACTATCACCGACTCGGTGTAGTTGTCTTTTCCGACTGGTGATTCTTGAGTGATTTGCTGTTTTCACTCTTTTTCACCTTTTTTCTCTGTTCCATTTCTTTTCTTTGATTCTTCCGTGTCTCGGCTTAGTTCAATTAATCCCAACTCATGTTTGAGTTCTTCAAATCTTGACTCACATAATGGTTTTGTGAAGATGTCGGCTAGTTGTTTATCGGTTGAGATATATTCCAGGATGATGTCCTTCTTTTCAACATGATCTCTTATGAAGTGATATCGACATCAATATGTTTTGTTCTTGAGTGCGGCCAAGGATTTTGAGTGATTGCAATTGCACTTGTGTTATCACACATGATTGGAATTTCTTTTTCTTCAACTTCATAGTCTCTCGGTGATGTCGCATCCATAGGACTTGGGCACAACAATTTGCCCGCAACTATGTATTCTCGCCTCGCTATAGAGGTGGCTATTGAGTTTTGCTTCTTGCTAAACCAGAAATCGGCTGTTTCCTAGCATTTGACATGTGCCTCAAGTGCTCTTCTTCCTCTGCACTCGGCCAAAGATAGTCTCAATAACCAATTAGCTTGAATCCACCTTCCTTTGGATACCATAGGCCTACTTCTTGGCTTCCTTTCAAGTATCTCAATATTCTCTTAGTCAGCTTTCATATGGCTCTCTTTTGGAGCAGATTGAAATCTTGCACATATACCTACAAAGAAAGGTGATGTCCGGCCGCTTCTTTGTGAGAAAGAGCAATGATCCAATAAGTGCTCAGATCTTGTTTGATCTACAGCTTACCATCCGCATCCATGTCCATTTTGGTGATGTGTTCATTGGTATTTTTACGAGAAGACTTCTCCTCCATACCAAACTTCTTCATTAAATCTCCGGTGTATTTTGTTTGACTTATGAAGGTTCCATCCTTCACCAAGTTTCACTTGGAGTCCAAGGAAGAATGTCGACTCTCCCATCATGCTCATTTCAAATTTACTTTGCATGAGGTTTGAAAACTTTTCACACACTCTTTGTTTGTGGATCCAAAGATGATGTCATCAACATATATTTGAACAAGTAGAATACTCTTCTTGTCTTGAATTCTCAAAAGTGTTCTATCTACTTTTCCTTTTGTGAATCCATTTTCGATTAGGAATTGTGACAAGGTATCATACCATGCTCACGGGTGCCTGCTTCAATCCATACAGGGCTTTCTTGAGTTTGTATACCTTATCTCCAAGAGTCTTCTCTCAAATCCTGGAGGTTGTTCAACATACACTTCTTCTTCCAATAAACCATTTAGGAATGCACTTTTTACATCCATCGATATACAATGAAATTCTTGTGAGCGCATAGGCAAGAAACATCCTTATAGCTTCCAATCTTGCTACGAGGGCAAATGTTTCATCAAAATCTATCCCTTCTTCTTGGCAATATCCTTTGGCTACTAGTCTTGCTTTGTTTCTTACCACGTAACCTTCCTCGTTCATCTTATTTACGAACACCCATTTGGTGCCAATAACATTTTGATATGTGGGTCTTTGAACTAATTCCCATACTTTGTTTCTTTCAAACCGATTCACTCTTCTTGCATAGCTTGAATCCAATGTGTGTCGTCCAATGCTTGTGACACATCTTTGGGCTCTATTTGCGAGATGAAGCATGTGAACATGGCTTCTTGTTGAGTTCGGATCTTGTTTTGACACCTTCTCTTATATCTCCAATGACAAGTTACGTGGATGGTCTCTCGGCCATCTTACATCGAGGTTGGAGTAAATTAGCCGGATTCATCGACTTGCGGTTTGTGTTCTTTGGTCGCTCTCTCGTAATCACTTAGCCGCAAATTTTCCACTTGTTTTTGAGATTCACTATCTCATCTTCTTCTCGAATTGATAATTCCAGCTTCAACTTGAAAGATAGGGACTCTTCGTATGGTTGGATGATTCAAATTTATCACCGACTCTTCAATGTCTTCTCCATTTATATTTGGCTCATCAAATACCACATGAATGGATTCTTCCGCAACCATAGTCCTTTTGTTGAGTATTCTAGGCTTTGCTTTGGTGAGTATCCCGAGAAGACACCTTCATCGCCTTTAGCATCAAAAGCCTTTAGATTGTCTTTGCCATTGTTGTGGATGAAGCATTTGCATCCAAATATTCTTTTCATCACCGTGGTAGTTTTTGTAGAGTTTCTTTCTTCTTACACATGAATATTGTCCATGTATATCTTGAGTAGTCATCTACTACCACCAAGGTGTATTTCTTTCCACTTATCTTTGGCGGGTTCCATCACCAAATAGATCCATATGAAGCGATGCAATATTCTTGTTGAGGATGGGCATGTCT
The DNA here is from genome assembly GCA_016081115.2 of Rehmannia glutinosa. Taxonomy (NCBI): domain Eukaryota; kingdom Viridiplantae; phylum Streptophyta; class Magnoliopsida; order Lamiales; family Orobanchaceae; genus Rehmannia; species Rehmannia glutinosa. The sequence goes on along the minus strand of CM071928.1, from coordinate 20,153,658 downwards.
TTTCTTTGAATGATGACTTGATTTGTTTTCCCTTCGACATGCGTCACATATACTCTCCTTCTTGTATCATCGAGTCCGGAAGTCCTTCCACAAGATGACTTCTTGCCCGACTTGTTAATTGTTTTGAAATTCGGGTGACTCGGCTTTTTGTGCCACATCCAACTTGATTCAAATTGTACTCTTTTGCTAGTAGGCAGTCTTTGGGTGTTGCAAATTGACCAATCCACTACATACATATTTTTCTGTCTACATCCTTGTAGCACCACTTCATTTGATTCAATATCTTTGATTTGGCATATTCCCATGTTGAATCCAACATTGTAGCCCTTGTCACAGAGTTGACTGATGCTTAGTAAATTGAAGTTTAGTCCTTCAACATATGCAACATCTGTGATTTCTAATCCATTCCTCTTGATGGATCCAATGCCTTTTATTTCGCCAGGGGCTTCATTTCCTCCAAATATGACTTTTGCTCCTTTAACTTCCTTGAATTTTGACAGATTTTTCTTATTTCTGTCATATATGTCCGGAAACGACCACTATCCATGTACCAGGTTCTTTGGCACTCAGTTGTTCCTTGAACCTGCAATCAAGGAAATTAAGTTTTAGGTACCCATACTTGTCTGGGTCCTGAGGGGTTAGAATTGTAAGATGATCCAACCAACCTATAGCCAAATGATTTGACTCTAAGGGGTTGCCATCTATCAGTGCCATAATCATAATTAATCCTGGCAAATTGCTTGGGGATTCTGGTTCATACAAATTGTCTCTTTTGTCTGTATGCCTGCATATGTGTTTTAGCAATTGCCTTCCTTGGGTAATTGTGGTGTCTTTGAGTGTAGTGCCTAGGTGCATATGTGTGCTGACGAAAGCTCTTATGTGTTCTATGCTGATAGTTCACATTATTCCAATCAGCTTGGCTTGGATACTTTCTACCATTCCCATTATATGTATTTCTTTTATGGATTTTCTGGGGTTTTTGGTAGCTCTGCTTCTTCTTTACTGTAGTATTTTCTTTTGAGTTTCTTTGAGGACTCGGTGAATCTCTTCTCACCGTCCTTTTAGCACACTCAACTCGGCCATTTTCCTTTTCCTTTATAACCAAGGCCAGTTTGCTTATTATTGTGCTTTGGAGTGAATGTGTGTGCAACATTTAGAGTTTTGGATTTTTCAGACTCTTCATGACTTGAAGATCCTTTTTCCAAAATTACTCTTGAGGTTTGACATAGCACAGAGGAATTAAATCCTAAGCCTGTCTTGTCTCCACATTCTCTTTGACTCATAATAAGATCATCCAATGATTTAGATGCCTTAGTGAATGAGGCAATAACATTCTTGAGGTCATTCTCCTCTTTTCTATAGCAAAGCAATTTCTGCTATTAATTTGGCATTTTCAGCCTTTAAACTTTCATTCTCATTAGCTATTTGACTTAGAGTACTCAGCTCCTTAGTCAGCTTTGAGTTTTGACTTTTGAGTAGGCTATTTTCCTCATTCAATAGTGTGTGTGAGGATTTAATGTGTTCAAAATCTTTCATCATTTTGCCTAATGAATCATAAAGATCGAGTGGGTGATGAAGTGTGTGTGTCACGATCACTATCATCAGTGTGTCGAGTTTGATGAGTTAGATTGTACCTCATCTTCTTGGTCGGGTTGATCTTGTTCTTTGGCCATCAAGCGGATCGGGGCTTCTTCTTCTTGAGTCACTTGAGTAGTCGGCTTCACTTGCTCTCTCAATCACCGTCTCTCTTGACTTGGTGTTTTGCCATCTCTGCGCCCATCATTGCCTTTTTCTTTTCTTGTCTTCTTTCTCAAGACCTTTCTTTCTTCTTCATCCCCGTGTCTTGTTGAATACGAGGATATGAGCAAATAATGGCATAGTGACCTGGTTGTCTGATTCAAACATAGATATTCACTTTTTGATCGACTCTTTCCATTTTTGAGTTGTCACCCTTTGATACTCAACTTTTTGATGATCTGTTCTCTTGGTTGGCTGTCTTCCCTTGATTTGGATTGAGTGAGTGTCTTCCGGAAGATTCACCCTTTCCTCTCTTGTAGTTCTTATTGAAGAACTTGTTGAACCTTTTAACCATCGGGGCTATTTCTTCCGGGTCAATGACTTCTTTGACCTCGGCTCTCTTCCCATCTTTAACAATTAGAGCAAGAATCTGTTTTGGGTACAAATGCTCTTCCTGGTCTTTTCTTCTCACTCAAACTCGTAGGCTTTGAGGTCCGAGAATAGTTCATGGTTGGATGTCTTTGATAGGTCCATGGAATGTCTCGAAGCCATGACCTTCATTTCCCATTCACCGAAGACTTTTTAGGATCTTCATACACATTTCCTTCGTGTATATTCCTTTCCAAGTGCAGACCTCATTTTTGTGATTTCGTGAATCGAGCATCCAGTTGATCCAGGTTTTCTCCGAGATCATTTTGAAGTTTTCAAATTTCTCATACGACCACGATAATTTGTTTTCTTTGATTTGCTCGAGCCTTCACAAATCAATGTCGGCTTGTCCCGCATTTCCTTAGCCGTTTTGCATGATTTGACTTTATTGAACATGGCTTTGTCCAAGGTTTTGTAAATGATGTCCTTGGCTACATTGTCCAGGTTGTATCTTTTTCTGTCATCATTTGTCCACTCGTTCTTGGTTTTTCAACCATGACTGTCCGGGAGCAAAGATCTTCTTCTCCTTCACCGCAACTCTTCGTGCAAATTGTGTTCACCTTTAATATTTGCATAGGCCCATCTTCTATCACTATCCACATCTCATCATGTAATCTTTGATAGATGAGCCTCGCATGCGAATTTTCCAATCATCAAATTCTTCAATAGTGAACATAGGGATGCGTGTCAAATTTGCTTCCATGATAATAACTTTTGATGATAAAAAGAGTTTTGAAAATTTAAGTACTAAAGCGGACTTTGAAAAGTTTGGAGATCTAGTTCAAGAATAAAGGTGCGGAGGGTTCAATGAACCAACCGCTCCGATACCACTTGTAGGTCCCAAGGGGTGTAAGTGTAAGGTTTAGAAGGGGGTTGAATAAACCTTACCAAATTTTCGATTTAGTCCTTTTAAATCTCTGAGTTGATACTACACACAGTGTCCTTGATGGACAAATCGAATTAGTCACTCAAGAGAGTTAATCTCTCAATGACTCAAATTTGAGTAATTGATGGAGTAACTCACTTGTTGGCTATAATTTGACTCAACTGTGGTTTTGTTTTCATGGAAGACTTAACACCCTTAAGTTTGATTAAGCAAGATTTTAGAGCTTGATTTAGTACTTATAAATTATCAAGTGGATAGCAAATTTATCAAATGAGATATAAGCGATTAAAATTGCAAGAATTAAAGTCTTTGAAAAGTAAATGACACAATGAAGTTTTTATAGAGGTTCGAAGATGGGGTAATTCTTCTACTCCTCTCTTCTCCAACTCCCCGGAGGAATCCACTAAGTAATGATCGGTTTACAAAGTGGTAACAGTCCAGATACAAGTCTTGATCACAACAAATGACTTGATCCTTAGGGACTCGATCACGGAGACGCCTTGATCACTCACCGGCTTCTCGTGCGACTCGGCTTCTTCACAGGCAAATTTGCGCTTTGCTACTATAGCTCACTTGCTCAAACTCTTTGGATTTGATCACGAAGCCCTCCAAAAGTTTAAGACTTGGTTCAACCTTGAACCTTCCTACAATCCTTCCTGGAATGTAGACCCCTTGTTTTCAGTATTTTTCCTCTTCAACTGGTTGAAGTTATCTTTCCTTCACAGGTGAGTGTTGGATTGATGTACTTCGTAATGTAGGCTTGAGGATTGAGAATATTTCAGTTTTTCTGATATGCTTGTTTATCTCACATGTGTGTCATCATTTTTCTCAACCAAACTCCTCAGCCTTTTATAGTGAACTTTCAAAAATTTGCCCGTTGAAGAGATAGGCTTATTTTTGAAAGTCACTTTGCAGTCGTTGGCTTGTCTTGTTGCAGTTCTTGTAATTGCCATTTCCTCGTATGAATTGTTTCTGATGCTGGAATATCCGATGACCTATGTGGAGGAGGTCGCACAGTTCTACGTGAATGCTGAGATTCACGATGAAGGGATAAAGTCATCTGTTCACGGAAAGCAGCTCACCATCTCTCGCCAAGGATTTGGTGAACAACTCGCTCACTACCAATGGAAGGAGCATCGAAATTAACGGCCGATGTAAACCTGGCCGCCGCTTGGAAGGAAATAGCCAAGCCCGACTATCTTTGATAAAATAGTTTACACAAAGAAAACAAGAGGTCAGCTGAAGGAGGATTATCACAAGTCGTTGGGACATAGTTGCCAAATGCATTGACATCAAATTTGGCGGCTTTGACCAATCAAAAGCAAAGTTGATCGTGATGGCGGCGATCATTGAAGAAAGGAAAATAAATCAATGAGTTTGTCTACAAAGCAGACTATGCCGAATGTAGGGAACAAATCCTTCAAGGAAGATGGCACATTTGGAGGATCCCTAGGATATGGCCTGGTGATTGGCCGGATGATGGAGGTGAAAGGAGTCCCTCTTAGACATGGAAAGGCGTTCCATGTTAACAAGAGGATGTTCAGATCAAACCTCTCTCTCGCGCACAAGAGAGCCTACGCCAAGAGAGCGACACGAGTGAGGGGGAATCACCACTCAAGATACAATTGTTTCCTCTCCACCAAAGAAGAAAGTTGCCCTGCAATTTGCTAAGAAGATCACTGCTCCCCGCAAAGAAAGAAAGTCAAACCTGCTCCCGCCCCTGCAGCAGAGTCACCGCCCCTGCAGCTGTGTCTCCCGCCAAAGCAGCAGCGGTCGAGAAGGACTCTCAAATACCTTCTCCGATCGTCAAAAGAGGAGAACTGATAAGCCAAGACGACCGCCTCCTCGGAAGAAAACACTAGACGCCCCCGCCGCCCAAGACTTAGAAGAAACTGTCTCTCTCGAACTAGAAATCCCTCGGTACAAACTAGAAGACGAAGAAGAATCATCAAGCGCTCGAGCTTGAAAACCGGCCGAGTCGACCACTCACCGAACAAATACTTAAATCGCTGAAGCAATCGAGTCCCCGATGTGTAATTGATGAAACATGTCTAAGTCTGTGAAGGCGATCAAGAGGCAACTCAAGAAATAGCCAGTAGTCCGCGCAATCGAGACACAAGAAGAAGGCGATAGAGCTGATAGTGATGTGATGATCCTATCTCCACCTTACCCGGACATCCAAAATCGTCTGCGTGAGTGGAGGAAATGGAAATTGAGTAAATCAAGGGAACAGTTCCAACGGCCCGAGTTTATAGAAGAAGAAGAAACTGTTAAACTTCCTCGCCTAACCACTGTGATCCCAAAGATCGGATGAAGACAATCGCACGGATATCCTGCAGATTTTCAAGGACAATGAGAAGGAAAGACAGCAGAGAAATCGAGGCACGTAAGAAGGCCCAAAGATCGCCTTCTATCTCCGCACCACGAACACACACATCCTCTCCTTGATGTCTTATCGATGATGATGAGGATCCTGGACTCTTTCCGCCCGCGAAGACTTGCAAATGCAAAGCAAGCATTGCACGAATCGAAATCCTTCACGAGCAAAGATTGATGGAGGGACCAGAGAGTCCTCCGAACACACCGAAATTGATCCAATGGGAGTGGTTCAAAAAATCGCCATCATTGTTGCTTTGCCACCACTTCCCCAACTCACTCGGAAGAAGCGATAAGGGAATTGGCGATGAAACCGGGATGGTGGGGACCCCACGAGCCAACCCCTATTGAAGGTGTTTTACCACCTGCCCCAACGGCTGAACACTCAATAGAAACAGTAGGGAGTTTGGAGACGAGTGACCCCATTCCAAGTCACTCACCGGGTGCGCCACCGAGGGGGAAACTCCTCCGCCGCAGGCAAGGTCGGAGAATCTGCGCAGATGACTCAACAACGGATCCAGGAGGCGAAGTAGAGGAAGTACAAACACTAAACGAACAACAAGTTGTCATCAACGAAGCTCGAGAGCTGTTGAGATCTGCTTTTTGGTGAGGTGCCAACTGCTCAAGGCTAATGACGCCGGCCGATGCGGTCGAGGCACATGAAGGAATGTACAGGGAGTTAACACTGGGGCGGTGAAAGTGCAATCCATGGGGTTGAGACTCCAATGGATGCCACCACGAGAAGACCCTAAGATAGGCGACACTTTGTCGAACGGGAGGTCAGGGCCTCGCCGCAGTCGAGACTGCAGGAGGTAATGAAGGCCCACGGGAGGTTGAGACTTCCCGGGTAAAGAAGTCAAGTAGAGAACATCCTCATGCTATCATCGACCCATCCGAAAAGGAGATAAGCGCGCTTCATAATTCCCAGGATAATCCCGATGTAACCTTTCTAGGATCGGAAGGCGACGAAGAAGGCGAGTCATCCCCCGTGATGTACTCAAAAGACTCGATTCTGCGGATGTTCCAAGCACGAGCAAGTCGATCCCAAGACTACTCGTCAAACCTTTAATTTTGATGATGAACCACCAATGGAAATCTCATCATCATCCGATGACGCTTCCGATACGGCCGAGACCGACCTACTCATTGGAGAAACCAAATGAGACCAACGGTGTTGAAACAAATGAGGCTCGCAAAGTCGGGTCCACTTCACAAAAGACCCCACCGAGACAGAGTCCATCGCGCAGCTCCCAAGCCGCAGCAGAGTTCGACTCAAAAGGAACTTCACGCGCACCTCTCATCATTGAACAAATACCGGTTGGCCGTGATGATTCCTTTATAGAATCTTTTCCTTTCTCTCTCGGAGGCACCCGACCTCTCTCAAGAGTCGAGAACGAGCTCGCACGCTTCCATAGACCAGCTCCCGTGATTCCATCGGTACCATTGTTCCAAATGATTATGACTTTGACGATGCATGGCCATCACCGCAACGGAAGAATCACCAAGTCCGCGAAGTGTTCAAGGCATTATTTGCTTGAGATTAAACGGATGGAGAGGCATCGGCCTCTATGGACATGCGATCGGACAATAGAGATGCCCATCTTCTCACGACTTAAGAGGCATAACAGTGATCGGATCGGGGAATGGTGGCAACAAAGAAGAAACAATGCGTGTGGAACAAGTTAGATACTTCAGGACATTGTTCAACAAGTCAGCTGGTATGGAGAGTCGAGAATGCCGATGCAAAAACGAAGTTGAGAGAACACATTGAGCACATGCATGAAGCTCACACCGCCGAGATAAAGTGCTGCGTGAGCAAAATAAGAGTGATCTACAAATTTTGGAAGAAAACATGAATAGAAAATTCAGCCTTCTCATGGCCGAGATGAAGCTAATTTCAAAGAGTCCAACGCTACTCGATCCGAATTTCGTGTTGCATACTCCGCAGCAGACTCGAGACGAGAACTCTACCATCGCAGGCTCGACTTCCTGCTTGCCAAGATATGTTTCAGTGTCCCTCTCTTTTTGATGATGCCAAAAAGGGGAAGAGGAATACCTTAAAGCACATAAGAGATCCGGAAGGTTTGAAAAAGAGGATCATTGCGAAGGGAAAGACAAAATGAGGAAGCCAAACAAAAGAAAGGAAAATTTGTTGAGGGGAAGGATCGAAAGATGTGACCTTGATGATTGCACAAACCCCCAACAAGGTCTTGTCACAAAATGACATTATCGGCAAGAAAACTCCCCGTGACCACCGCCACTCCAACACTCTGCTATATCTATGGTCCGAAAAGAGAAAGACAATTGAAGCGGGGATGGAGGATGTGGAAGGAAGAATGGATGCCCGGTTATGAACATCTTGAAACAACATGGAGGCATTCCAAAGAGACAGAGACACTTATGCCATCTCGGATGTCGGGACAGAGCCACGATCGTTGATGAATTTAAAACGCCGCATCTCGAAGGATACTTTGCAAATATGTCTATGGCTCAAGCTTGGGACTTGTCTTGGGAAAAGGGTCTCACGTTATGTGAAGAAGGCGACAGCAAAGCAGACTACCGGCAATCACTCCGGTCACTCACTCAAAGAAAGAAGACCCCAAGACAATACACGCCCGTAGGGTAGAGGAAGAAGCGTGGTGGAGGAAGAGGTTTCGGACTGGGCCTCTCGCCCAAAAACATTGAATACGTAGATCCAGGCAAGAAAGGAGGGATCTCTTCAATGGTCTTGACCAAATAGCAAATTTGCAAGTGGCTAAAAGTAATGTTGAGTATGCGAAAAGAATAGAAGAAGAAAACAAGAGACAAACTCAGCTATGGGAGGAAAGACAAGAAAGATTAAGGAGAGATGAAGCTGCCAGGAAGGCATATGAAAAGAAGAAGAAAGCAGCTGACGACGAGAAAAAGAGAAGAAGAGCAGAAGATGCTGAACAAGATGAAAGAAGGAGACAGCGAAGGAGATGAAGTATTGTTGTCCACCCCTTCATGTATTTTATTATGTAAATACATACTATGTAAGTCTTCTGAAATAAAGCTATAAATTCTTCATTTTTTTTTTTGACAAATGTTTGCTCTGATACACCTTGTAAACAGTTGTGTAAAAGAACAAGAATGTTATGATCAATAAAAAGATTGATTCTACGCATACATTCTATGTGAATACACTATCTGTATGTATCTTCGCTATTTGCATTTTTGAATGGTTTAAGTTTTGGCATCATCAAAAAGGGGGAAATTGTTAGGAAATTTATTGTTTAAGATTTTGATGGATGCCATGTAAAACTTAGAATAGGAAGTTGGCACCCCATTTTTTGTTGTAAAATGCATTGTAATAAATAGGGCTGCCAAGCCGAGTTAAGTCGCCTACGCCCCTAACATGCAAGAAGACAATCAAGACTAGAAGGAAGACTCATTGCGAGACACCGAGTATGGCAAAGAAGAGTAGACGGAACTCTCTTCAAGAAGAAGCGGTGAGATGCATCTAAGTGGAGTATCGGTCAAGTCAACTCGAGAAAAGCCAAGTCTCAAGTTGAAGTGACAAAGAAGAGTCATCCAATGATTGGAAGGCGACTCTAAGTCACCTGGGAAAGCAAAGAAATGCGGTCAGTCGAGATAATCAAAAAGATCCATTGCACAGAAATCAAGAGAATTACTTAAACAAGTAATATCTCCATACCACCTTTCTCGGAGTGCTCAGTCCCAGAAGCGTGCAAAAGGAATGAACCAATGGGAAGCACTACTCCGTGTCAGAACTCTGAAAAGGTGAAAAACAATTAATACGAGGAAATGGCAATTCCAAGGACTGCAACAAGACAAGCCAACGACTGCAAGTGACTTTCAAAAATAAGCCTATCTCTTCAACGGGAAAATGTTTGAAAGATCACTATAAAAGGCTGAGAAATGACATTGAGAAGAAGTTACGAACCTGAACCAAAAACGTTCAAGCAATTATTAGAAAATCTGAAATTTTCTCAATCCTCAAGCCTACACTACGAAGAACATCAATCCAACACTCACCTGTGAAGGAAAGATAACTTCAATCAGTTGAAGAGGAAAATACTGAAAAATCAAGGGGTCTACATTCCACGAAGGATTGTAGGAAGGTTCAAGGTCGAACCAAGTTTTGAGCTTTTGGAGGGCTTCGTGATCAAATCCAAAGAGCTTGAGCAAGTGAGTCATAGTAGCAAAGCGCAACCCTGTGAAGAAGGCCGAGTCGTGCGAGAAGCCACCGAGTGATCAAGGCGTCTCGGTCGAGTCCCAAAGGATCAAGTCACCAGTGTGATCAAGACTTGTATCCGGACTTTATTTACCACTTTGTATCTTGATCAATACCTAGTGGATTCCTCCAGAGTTGGAGAAGAGAGGAGTAGAAGAATTACCCCATCTTCGAACCTCTATAAAAATTTCATTGTGTCATTTACATTTCAACTTTAATTCCCGCATCTTAATTGTTTAAATCACGATAAATTTGCTATCCACTTGATAATTTCTAAGTACTAAACCAAGCACTAAATCCTTGCTTAACCAAACTTAAGGGTGTTAAGTCTTCCAAAAAACTAACCACGCTGAGTTAATTTAGACCCAACAAATGAGTTATTCCATCAACAACTCGGTTGAGTCCGCATTTGAGACTAACTCTCTTGATTAACTAAATTGGTCATCCCATCAAGGACACAAAATTGTAGCATCAACTCTGAATATTTAAAAAGACTAAATCGAAAATTTGGTAAGGTTTATTCAACCCCCCTCCCTTCTAAACCTTACACCTACACCCCTTGGGACCTACAATGTTGTTTCGATGTTGTTTAAATTTGTTTCTTTGTTGTTTATTTGTTGTTTTGATATTTCAAAATAACTTTTACCTATTTTTTATTCATGTATTATTTTGTACATTATTTCTATTGTTTCGGTATTGTTCTATAATAGTTTTAATTTTGTTCTAATAATTTTTGTGTTGTTTCTATGTAGTGTTCAATGTGTAAATACAATTTTTACCGATTTTTAAGCTCTTTTTATTCATGTGGTATTTTGAATATTTTTTATGTTATTTCTAGGTTGTTTACATACCATTTTTAATGTTGTTTTGATGTTTCTTTGTTGTTTCCATGTAGTTTTCGGTGTTTAAATATAATTTTTACCTCTTTTTAACTCTTTTTGCTCATATGGTGTTTTCTATATTGTTTTTCGTTTGTTTCTATATTGCTTTTTAGTTCTTTCCATGTTTTTTATGTTTTCATGTATTGCATCAAAAATTAAATTGTGTTTTTTTATTTATGTTGTTTCTATAATTTTTTTAATTTATTTGGTTTTACTATGTGTTGTTTTATGTGTATATTTCTTTATTTTTTATATGACTTCGAGTATAAAATAAATTATTTAACGAGGGCAAAATTTATTTTTTCACTGAAATTTTATTAAAAAAAATATGTTAGAAACAATCTTGAAACAAAGCGTAAAAAAAGTCCAAAATTTTGGCGGGAGTGTAAAGTTGTGTAAAAAAAGGGTGGGACGAGCGTAAATTTAGGTTAAATAGTACCGAGAAGCGTAAAAGGCTGACATTATCTCCTAAAAGTGGGGCATTTATGTCAATTGCCCTAGAAAAAATTGGGCTAGGCCGAGCAGGCCCAAAATTCCCTTGAGCTAATATTTTCTTGGCGTGTGTAGTGAATTTTGTCTGGGGCCAAGTGGGTCGACCAGGCCAAATAGGCCCGATCCGTTTCGGGCCTCCAAATTAATGGTTCAGTTTGACCTTATTGCCGGGCCCAAATTGTCGGCTCTAAGTGTAGAACAAAAGGTGATACTATTATAACAAAAAATGATACTTTCAACTGAAAGAAAACATTGATACTCATAATAGTTTGTTAACGAGAATGTAATACTTTTAAGCCAAAAAAAAGATACTTTTAATGGGAAAACTAATACTTTCAACATGTGCATAATACTTTCAACTGGAATCATTTCCTCTTTGCCTCACAATATTTTTTCTCTCCAACAAATAAGACAAAACTAACAATTCTCTATTTCTCGGGGTGGACACTAAAAAAAGGAATGCTCATTTGCTCCTCTTATCTCCACCAATCTCAAATTGCAGCCATTTTTGCCTTTTTGTGGAAAATAAGCTTGTATTGGGTGCCCTTATGCAACGTTTGTCTTTTGCACTCATTTGATTTGCAAAAAATCTGATTTGCAAAATTCAATTTTTTGCAAAATTCTTATATATTAAATCACAAAATTCCTGTAAATCTCCAATCGAAGTCTAAATCTGAAGCTTGAGAGTGAGTGGTAGAGAGATTGGACAAAGTGAAGGAGGCGGAGAAGCGTAATTCAATTTTTTGCAAAATTCTTATATATTAAATCACATAATTCCTGTAAATCTCCAATCGAAGTCTAAATCTGAAGCTTGAGAGTGAGCGGTAGAGAGATCGGGCTTCGCGCTTGAGACAGAGAGAAAGAGAAGAGAGAGAAATTGTTCAACACATAAAATGGGTTTGCACGATTCAAACTAAAGAAACTAGGTTATTCACAAAAGTACTACATACCTATATTTACAAAATTGCCACCGCCTTCTTTACAAATTGGAAGCGGGTTTGGGTATTAGACCCATCTCACGGATTTTGATCCGTGAGACGGTTTCACATAAGTTTTTGTGATTTATTGTTGGTTTAACCATAAAAAAATGGTTCCATTACGGTTCCATCACTGTTCCACCGACGGTTCTAACCAACGTTTAAAACTGTCGATTCTACGGTTTTTGAGACCTAGGAACCGGAACCGGGACCGGCCTATACGGTTCTGGTTCCGGTTTTGGAACCGTTGACCACGGTTACGGTTTAGGAATGTTGACCACGGTTATGGTTCTGGTTCTGGTTCCGATTTGGAACCCGATTTCAGTTCCATTTGGCCACCCCTACACCCATTACACTCAACTATCACACTCAATTAGTACTCAACTACCACATTTTCTGGATTTTTTGTAATTAGCCCAAACTCAGGCAGTTTTTTGTAATTATCCCCTTAACTAAAATAAAACAAGTTTATAATCACAACAACCATCTCACGTTAATTAATAGTTTCCTCCCAACCTACTTTCCGTAACTATCAAGTCGTAGAAATCTCTCCAGGTTATGCCAAAAAAGAAATCTCTCCAGCTTCAGAGAAAACAATTGTTGGAACCGTCTGAGATAAACACCACTAGCTAGATAAAGCAGCGATAATTAAAACACTTTTCATTGTGATTGGACGATTGTATCTGGCTGAAAGTTATCCAAAAATCAATAGAATATACTCCAAATAAATTCGAATTTTGGCAAGTTTCTTGAACTCACATCAAATAAATTGTATTTAATTTCCGTCACCGGAAATCTTTAATTTGTTATAACTAATTAGAACTAATTTCAAATTTGAGCCATATGTCCATGTCTATTCTCTATAGATAGTTTGGAAAAAAAAGGGATTGTTAAAAAAAAACCTTGATGTTCCGACTAATTAAAAAAAAAAAAAAAAAAAAAAAGAGGTATTACAGTAGTGATAATTGTACAAATTGCATAAATGTAATAGAAATAACTCTTTTTTATCACTTTCTCATAACAAACTCTTTTTTTACACAAAAAGAGTGTGTTTTTATATTTTTACCATTATTGTAACCAACTCATGGTTTAACCTTAGACCTTCTATCTCTTCAACAAACAATACACATCTACTCTCATTAATTTGTATTAATTGTCCAACCAACAATACTCAAGAGTGGGTTAACTCTCATATTTTCGTATCATTTTTTTTTATCCTTTCTTTTTATAATCGTTGGTTAATCCTTGTTGCCCAGAAAACTAAAATGTATATATGCTATGCATTTTATTTGTTGACCTGTATAATTGTGGAATCAAGTATTTGACATTATGTATTTTTTTATTTCGTTAATAGGCTTTGTAGTACTCTTCTTTGGTGTAAGTTTTCGAGTTTATTATCGTTTTTTATGATTTTTGGTAATTTATTATACGAAAATGTTCACTATATGACTTGAAATGTAACATCACGATATGGATATTGAAGAACTGGTTCAACTCACGGTATGATAGATGGTTCACGGTAAGTTTGATGTTGGTGATGCATATTTTTGCATAGTTCACGGTATTTATAATTTCACAGTATATTAATTGGTATAAAATTAGTATGATTTCTCGGTATTTTAATCAATATGATTTCACGATATAACCATTAGTTTGACGTTCCCGGTATAAAGGTTAAATTGTGAAATTGTGAAGATATTATACCATGAATGTGTATATATACCGTGAACTAATCTTCAATAACATAAAGTACAACCATACCGTGAAGTCCACAAAACCTAAAGCTAAAGCAAAACCATACCGTGAAGTCCACAAAATCTAAAGTTGTAATTAATCCTTAATTACTCCATACTATATGTAACAACAAAATTGTACTAAAAAAATTATAATTAACAACAAAATCATATTCATGTGAAGTGGAGAAGATGATGGGTCGTATAAAGAGGGTGGTTGGAGGCGAGCTTCATCCATTGTGGAAAAAGAGTGGGTTGCTGTCCGGTGGGACTCCGGCGAAGTCGAAGTTGTGGTGTGAGATGACAATTGAAGGAGGGTTGGTGGCGGGCTGGGTAGAAGAGATGAGGAGACAAAAAATTTAAATTAGAGAAAATGGACAAAAAGCAAAAGAAAACCTAAGTCAAAGGAGGATGAGAGTCAAAGTGTGGTTTGGTTAAGTGGTGTAGTTAAAAAAGTGTCGGAAAAAGTGTTTTTTAAAAGTGTGGGTAAAAAAGAGTTTTAGTTGTAACAAAAGTGTAAAAAAAAATCTCCCATTACAGTAACCCTCTTTAGGTTTGACCCATCTTACATTTTCTCCCCTCATATGCAAACAAATACTTCAAAAATCAAAAGCTTCCTTTACATTTATCAAAATATTACATTTACCTCTTTAAATGCTAAGACACAATAAAACCTAAAGGGATTTTTTTATGTAATTTTCAAAACCACTTGATTATTTTGAATTTGCCCAAACCTTGTGGGATTTTTGTAATTATCACAAAATAATTCTTATCCCAAAACGTCATAGTAATGAATCAATCTAGTTAGAACTAATGGCAAAATTATTTTTTAGTCCTCTAAGTGGAGTCACTCGGAGATTTAGTTCTTTTCTTTCTCGACTTTGAGTTTAGTCCTTTAAATGGACAAAATTCGGACTTTTAGTCATGTTACCTGCTATAAAAGGTAAATGGTACCTGCTAGTGGATTTTCTTTAATTCAAACTTTAAATAAATTTTAAAAAATAATAGAATATTATCCATGATAAAAAAAAATGAGTTTTAATTTTATACTTTTAATTTTTATTTGAATTGTAAATTTCATATTTTAGAAATAAAAAAATCTATTTCCTACAAATAATTTACTAACAATTTTTTTTACTAAAACTATTTCAAAAAAAATATTTTTTTGTATTTCCTTTTTTGGTTTAAGTTACTAATTGATTTTAAAAATAATAAAAAAATATAAAATTCACATATAGTTATTGGAAATATATTCAATTCAACTATAAATAAAATAAAATAGTTTATAATATTGAATAAATTCATAATTTATAAATATAGAAATTATTTTTAAAAATAAGAAAAATACTATTAAAATATTTTATATTTCTAGCTAAAAGTATAATTAAATTATAAATATATAAATATTAACAAATTACCCATCTTTTCAAAGAGAATAAATGGTTATTCAAACTTTAAAAATATTAAAATAATATTATTTCAGTTTCTATTTATTTATATTTTATTTTTAATCAAACATTATATATATACGTATATACATTAATATACACATGTTACACATGTATGCATAACATACATATATATACAGTATACTTGAAAAGAATTATTAGTACTTGGTAATTATAATAACTAATTATTAGTACTTGGTAATTAATAGTACTAATAATATATAATGTTTGATTAAAAACAAAAGAAAAATATAAATAAATAGAAATTGAAATAATATTTATTTTAATATTTTTAAAGTTTGAATAACCATTTATATTTTTTGAGAAAATGTATAATTTGTTAATATTTATATATTTGTAATTTAAGTATACGTTTACTTAGAAATATAAAATATTTTAATAGTACTTTTCTTCTTTTTAAAATAATTTCTATATTTATAAAATATGAAATTATCAATATTGTAAACTATTTTTATTTTATTTATAGTTTTAGTAAAAGATTTGTTTAGTAAAATATTTGAAGGAAATAATTTTTTTAATTCTAAATATGAAATTCACAATTTAAATAAAACATTTAAAAGTATAAAATTAAAACTCGTTTTTTATCATGAACAATATTCTATTTTTTTAAAATTTATTTAAAGTTTGAATTAAAGAAAATCCACTAGCAGGTAACATTTACATGTTATAGCACGTAATAGGACTAAAAATCCGAATTTTGTCCATTTAAAGGACTAAACTCAAAGTCGAGAAAAAAAAGGACTAAATCTCTGAGTGGCTCCACTTAGAGGGCTAAAAAAATAATTTTGCCTAGAACTAATCTAGTTAGAACTTGCAATTAGGCCGGACCAGTACCAGTCCAAGCCAGACCAGACTGGTATTGGCCGGCTGAGCCATAGAAAAAATCGGGGTAGACCGAGCCGGCCCAAAATTCCCTTGGGCTAATATTTTCTTTGTCCTGTGTAGTGAATTTTGTCTCGGGCCAAGTGGGTCGACCAGGCCAAATAGGCTCGATCCATTTTGGGCCTTCAGATTGATGGTCTAGTCTGGCCTTATTATAAGGCCGACCCAAATTTCCAGCTCTAATTGTAGTCCCCTAATCCCAAGCACAAAGAAGGTGAACTGAAAGCAGTGCTGCCGAGTGTTGGGACATAATGAAAACATGTGTTAATTTTATTGGAGAGTATTTATGTAAAGAGTGTAATGGACAGACAATTGGAGGCATGAGGCTGAGTGGGTTGGTCGAGTAGTCGCCCTCACTGTTTTGAGATTCCCTCACTTCTCTGCTCATCTCTGCCATAATCATGAATTTGCCAAAATTTTCGAAAGTTGGGTGAGTTTCTTTGGTTAGAATCTTGCAAGATTTTTGATATCAAGTTTGAATTTTTTATATTTTTTCAGCCTGGTGACCCTTCCAAATATGCATGGATCGATCGTTGTGAAGTAAACATCATCCACCACCACTACTTGTTTTCTGCCCTTGATCGGGTAAGGAGTGGGGTGCATATTGAAAACAACGTTTGCCATATCAAAAACAAAAGGTCTATTTGACCACATTGAATTTCTTATTACTATTGGAATTTCATGTAGTTTTTTTTTTCTAAATACACTCGTTATGTGATTGTCACGTGTATAAAATATTGTCATTATAATATAATTATCATTCATTTGTTATATTGAAACATCATATTCGCCCATATCTTTTCACAGTACTTCATTTGGTTTCAAGGTATTGGACGATAAAAGAAAAGGTGAAATGGGTCGCTTTATGATGGAGATAAATAAGGATTAAAGATATCTTATTATCTATTAAGATTATTTTATTAGGTTATTTTATTATCTTTTAAGAGTTTTCAATTGTTAGGAGTTTTATTAAAGTAGGAGTTTGATATTATAAATAGTTGCTTTGTTATTATTTTTAGGGAGGTTGAATATTATTAAGTTTTGAGATTTATCTCTTGTTCATTGCAATTCACGTTTCTTTGTGAAGATTCGTATTGCTTTTGTTCGTTGCTCGTTTATCTTGTGGTTTCTGCCTGCATCAGTTGGTATCCAGAGACCGGCTACGATCCTTAATATGCCATCTCGACACCACTTCGGTTTTGAAGCTATGAGCGATGACACTGCTCAGATTCGTCAGCAGATCGACTTGCTGGCAAAACAAGTGCATATCGTACGCATCCAATATGAAGAAATCAATAGATTTATTGAAAATCGATTTCTTGGTATTTGTGAGTTTGCCTACGATGTTGTACCCATCCAGTTCACCCCTTTGGAAACATATTCCATGGATATGGATGATTTATCCTATGGAGACGTTGAAGATAGTGGTTATAATGGGCCACCAATTTTTGATGAAGAAAACAATGACAATACAATGGAAGTTAGCTACGAAGAACCTCCAAACTTTGACGAGGAGATTGGTGGTTATGATGGACCATCCATATTTGATAAGGACGGTAACTACTCGATTTCGACGGTTGACTACGCAAAACCACCGAAACTCGACGAGAAAGATAGCAGTTATCATGAGCCACTAGTTTTCGATAAAGAAATTGAAATGATTGGTGAGGATCTTCAATTCAAAACAACAGAAAGTTCAAGTAACAACAAGACATCATGGATAAAGAATAAAATTCATGATGTATCTACTATTTCTTCTATTGTTGTCCCTACATTCCAGCATGAATGGCAAGCTCAAGACTGGTACGATGGATGCACTCGAATTCAGTCGTTGACTTGGCAAAGTGGAGATAGTTTTCTAGAATTGATCAACCTGAATTATTTTGTTTTTGATCAAGTTCAGATATATTTTGAAATTCACATTGTGTTTCCATCTCGTCCTCCTCGCGCACCTCCATGGTGTGACAATTCTTCTAGTGACGATCTCCCTTCCGATTCGAGGACGAATCGTTTCGACCCCGAAGAGAATGATGGAGATATTGATAAAGATATGATATATCTTTTAGGATTTTACATTATCTTATATTTTAAGAAGTGATTTGTGTTTAGGAGTCTTTTATTCTAGTTTATCTTTTAATGTTTTCTAATTAAGTTAGGACTTTTAGTTTGGTCTTATAAATAGTTGTTTTATTATTATTCTTAGGGAGTTGAATTTTGATATTTAATAAAAACGAGAGTTTTCTCTCAATTATTGTCTCTCTTACGGTATTCATATTGAATCAACGTAATAGGTGAGTTTGTTTAATTGTTCACGCTTCTGCCTGCATCAAAATGTCTACTAGAATTAGTGGTGTAAACTAGTCGAGTCGAGCCGAGCATAGTGTTGTTCAAGCTTGTTTGAATTTTAATCGAGCTTCAAAAATTGTGTTTGAGCTTGATTTGATTATTAATCAAATCGAGTTCGAGCGAACTTTAGTCGAGTCAATTATGAATTGAGCTCGAGTAGTTTGATATTTTTAAACATATTTTATTCTTTTTTTTCTAATCGAGTCGAGCTCGAACCGAGCTTTACACCTTGTCAAACGGAAAAAAATGTGTTCAAGTTTGGTTTGTTATGTTAATGTACCGAGTTAAATGAGTTTTCAACGATCAATCTCAAATTGAATATTGAATAGTTTGGTTTGTTTCTCAGCCATGAATAGAATAAATTTTTGGGATAATTACAAAAATACCCCTGACATTTTGGTTAATTACAAAAAACCCAGAGATGTTTCAAAATTACAAAAATCCCTTCAGGTTTCATTTTGCTTTAAATTTAAGGGGGGTAACTGTAATATTTTCTGTAAATGTGCGGGGTTTTTTTTTGAATTGTTTTGAAAATCACCGTGGAAAATATAAGATGGAATCAAACCTCGAGGTTTTTTTTTGTAATTTTCAAAGAATTCTGTTTTTTTTAATTAGCCCAAGGGGTATTTTTGTAATTATCCCTAAATTTTATCATACTTTCCAGTTTCCAATCCATCCACATTTTTATTTTCCACGTAATTTTCAATTCCACCATTGAAAATATATTCTCTTAGAATATTTTCCATAATTTATGAAAATAACGCCAAATAAAGTGATGCAGCGGAAACCACAAGATAAACGAGCAACGAACAAAAGCAATATGAATCTTCACAAAGAAACGTGAATTGCAATGAACAAGAGATAAATCTCAAAACTTAATAATATTCAACCTCCCTAAAAATAATAACAAAGCAACTATTTATAATATCAAACTCCTACTTTAATAAAACTCCTAACAATTGAAAACTCTTAAAAGATAATAAAATAACCTAATAAAATAATCTTAATAGATAATAAGACATCTTTAATCCTTATTTATCTCCATCATTCTCTCCGGGGTCGAAACGATTCGTCCTCGAATCGGAAGGGAGATCGTAAATAAAAGAATTGTCAACCCATGGAGGGGCACGAGGAGGACGAACCGAAAAATTAGTATGAATACCGTTGGCGCCTACGAAGGCTACATCATAGGTGATATCATCCTGGCCAATGTGGATTGTGTAAACGACTTCTCCAAATATATCAGATTGAGAAAGATTTGAGTTTTCGTGGGACTTTAATTCTTCAACTATTGCCTTGAACTTCTTTATATGGCTGATCTGAACAACCCCATCAAAAGGGTTTACTCCAATGATGAATAACATAGTGTTTGGTAGGATCACATGAGAAGTTGATTTATCAAAGTTGACACAGTGCTTGTAATTTGATCTAAAGGATTGTAGATAAGGGCTTACACATGGCAATCCCATATCATGAGAGGAAAAATCAATTGATAGTCTCGCATCTGTTGGTCTGCTGAAGTAGGGCATCTCATTGGAGGATGGTTGAGAGGCAAAAGCAACATTCTCAACTTCTTCATCAAAAATTGGTGGTCCTTTATAACTACTATTCTCCTCGTAAAATTTTGGCAATTTTTCGTAGTCAAGCGGCGAAATTGTGTCGTCACCTTCTTTATCAAAAATAGGTGGCCCATCATAATCGCCGATCTCCTCGTCAAAGTGTGGATGTGTTTCGTAGCCAACTTCCATTATAGAGTTATTATTTTCTTCATAAAAAATTGGTGGTCCATCGTATCCACCATCATCCTCGTTTGATGAAATATATGAGGACGGATAAAAACCATAACCACATCCACAACGATAGTTCCGACCGTTGCCTACCTCGTGCGCTCGATCTTGGTTGGCCGTGAGTCAAGGTGACGATGTCGAAAAATTTATTTTTTTGGATGCGAACGTAATTATCCGTTGTGTCAACAACTCGACCGCTGACGGATCGCGCGATGTCGTTCATGCGTTGTGGATCATGTCTGGACAACATGGTTCAGGAGCGTAGTCTGATCTCTGAATACCAACTGATGCAGGCAGAAGCGTGAACAATTAAACAAACTCACCTATTACGTTGATTCAATATGAATACCGTAAGAGAGACAATAATTGAGAGAAAACCCTCGTTTTTATTAATATCAAAATTCAACTCCCTAAGAATAATAATAAAACAACTATTTATAAGATCAAACTAAAAGTCCTAACTTAATTAGAAAACATTAAAAGATAAACTAGAATAAAAGACTCCTAAACACAAATCACTTCTTAAAATATAAGATAATAAAATAATCTTAATAGATAATAAGATATCTTTAATCCTTATTTATCTCCATCACATTTTCAGTTGTAGATGTCTTGTCAATATTTTATTATGGTAGACATTTTCAGTAGTAAATGTCTTGTCCACGTGGTTAGTGAATTTACAGTATAAAGACATATCCAATGGATGTTTTCCTAGCACATGTTATTTGTGAGCCCTGTTAATATCCCTTATTTTAATTACACCCCCTCTAATAATACATCTTTTCATTCAAATAACACTACATCTATTATTTATAGGTCGTGCTTAATTTTTGCACCCTTTATTTTATGAGGGCAATACCTTTTTTATTATTATTAGATTTGTTCTTAGGTATTACAAATTTATAACAAAATGAAAGAACATTCTTACAATAATACTGACCATTGGTTGGAACAAGATATTCTTATTCTTATCATCTTGAAGAACATCCCATGGAGATGCTCTAATATATTATACTTAAACTAAAGTAATTATTGATTTAAAAAAATGCAACAAAAAATTGGAATTTGCCTTCCAAGTGTTAGCAAACAAAGGTATATGCTACAATAATAAGATTGTCTCCCAAACTTCTTGACCTCTGATAATGACCGACATCCATGATTATCTATGATTCTTCTCCATGCTTCCGCATTTTTGTATCATGTACCAACAACCCAAATACATTTTATTGCCATAGTTTTTCACTAATCGTATATGACAAACTAATAAAAAATAAAAAATTACAAAAACTACCCGGATGCTTAGCCTAAAATAAAAAAACTCCAGTTCTCTTTCAAAATTTGTAAATACCACCTTGAGATTTGTATTTACCTAACAAGTACCCTTTCTTAAGGATGCATTGAGGATGTAAATTGTAAGATAAAAACAATGTAAAGGGGGTATTATAAATTTCGAAAGATAATTGGATAGTTTTTTAATTAGGTTAAACCTCATGTAGTTTTGTAATTAACCAAAAAAAAAGGCAAATAAACTTCTAAATTATTATGTTAGGCATGATGCTATTAACCTCATTAAACAATGATACTTTTCCTACTTCACATCAACATAAAGAAAATATGATTTCCAACAATCCCAATGGCAAAGATAATTAAACCCTTCTTTTTGGGATCATCTTCTTGACTTCATGCGTTTTGGTCACTTTCTGCATAAACCTACTCAGAGGATATATACAAGCACCATTCTTCATTGCTTTTGTTTGTCACTTTTGGCACATAAAGTGATTCCACCCACCTTAAACACTGTACCAGAAATCAAGTAAAAGCAATTTTTTTTTCTTTTTCCTCTGTAAAAATTGGTCTGGAGAACTTTATATCAGTTCAGCTTTGAACATATCTTGGTGCAGTTATACTCAAAAGACCATTTATAATAATTACTTTTAACAACCCACTATTCTTGACTTGTTGCAGCTCAAGCTCATCCTGTTTTTTACGAAAACGATAAATAATTGGATTAACATCTATCGCTATCTCTATCTTTGGTGCAAAATCAAACATTTCTCCCTTTTTTCACAAAGATGAGTATTTTTTATTGTTACGGCATTACAAAGATGATGAAAGATTGACTGAACCACTGTGTGTACAAGGTTCTTCGTTTGATTTCACATTTCATTTTTCATTATTGGTTCAATTACAAGGAACAATTTGACCGATGTAAAGGTAGGAATAATTACAAATACTATCTTTCAAATATAGATTAATAACAAAAAAACACAATTATCTTGTAAATTTGCGAAATAAATACTCGGGAATAACATGTAAAACAAACTCAAATCTCTCGACTCTCAAGGAGATTCAGGAAATATTTATAATACATCAAGGGGAAATTTGTAATTCCAAAATATAATTGAATGTTTTTGTAAATAGACTAAAGGAGTGTTTGCAAACCTTTTTGATTTTGGAGTCAAGTAGTTGAGAATAAGAAGTTAGTAGTATTTGCAAATATAAGTTGAAAAATAAAATTAAGAGAGAATATTTGATGGAGAAATTGTAAAAGTATTTATTTGTGTGTAAAAGTCAAACCAGAAGTAAAATAAAAAATCTAAAACATATCCACGTCCACTTTTCAATTCTAATTAATTGAAACAAATCAGAAGCAAAAACTGACATTTGCAAATATTAAAATGTGGATTTTTTTTTTCCAGCTAAAAGCTGAGAATAATTTTTTTTATTGTTTGCAAACACTCCCTAAACCTAAGAGGTAGTTTTGTAACTATCCACTAAACATATTAGGAAAGTCCGATACGTATCAACCAAAGAAAATTCCTCATCATGGCAGCCACTAAAAGCACTAAAAAAAAGCAAGGAAGATGATGAAGAGTGTGAGCAACCAAATTAAACAAGAATGACAGAAAATAAGCAATTAACAGAACCATAGGCATGATCACATATGCCACAAAAAAAAAAAAAAAAAAAAAAAAAAAAAAAAACGATCAAGGAATATTTCAAGAAGCCATTTGTGGGGGTAGGACCACCATTGAAACCCATCGATAAATATCTTGACAAAACTATCTCTCTCTTCTTTTATTTTGTTAGCCATTTTTGACATCCACGTTCATGGGAATGACAAAGTCTCCATTAACAGTCACATTAAGAATGCACCATATAGGAAAAGAAAGGGTCCTACGACTAGCCACCATTACCGAATAAAGTTCCAGTCGAATCATGCACAATCGCACCAATAGAGAAGAGATTAGTGCAAGTCTACCTTGTCCGAATCATGCACAATCGCACCAAAGAAGATTCCTAGTTGGTCTTTATCATGATCTTAATTGTGACTCGCGTGCAAAGGACAATCTCATAGTCAGTGGGGTGACACATTATTATTGGCCATTCGCATTCAAGAAGAGCTCATTTTCCTGCAGGCACTGTGTTTCTAACTTCATCTTCAAGAGACATGTTTTTTTAACCAACAGAACTAAGTTACATGGATGAATGATGTGCAACATTAGGACAAATGCATGCAACCTTACTCAAATGCTATCTATCATTATGTAACACAACTTACACAAGGCAAAAGAGTTTAAAGCAAGTAGCAGTAACTTATGAACGAAATAAGGGATAATTACAAAAACTACACCTGGGGTTTAACCTAATTACAAAAAACTTCAGTTATCTTTGAAATCACAAATACCCCCTTAAGGTGTTACAATCATCCCCTTGAGATTTGTATGCACCTAACAGATAGCCCCATCCTCAAGTGCAATTTGTAATATAAACAAATGTCTAGGAGGCATTTGTAATTTTGAGAGATAACAGACTAAACCTCAGGGGTAGTTTTTTCAATTATCTCACAAAATAAATAGAACCTGAATTTGTTGGCTTCATTGGACAAGCATATATCCTAAAACAAGAATGGGCAAACCACTGATGCAAAATTATGCAAATAATATTAGAAAGAACAACTTCATTGATTTCATGAAATTTGTTCAACTCTGAACACCTTAACTAATTTAGGAAGGTATTTCCTGGTAGCCATAAGCTCACATACAAACAACAACAACAACAAACTAAGTCTTTTCCCCACTATGTGGGATCGGCTATATTGATCACATTGCCTTCTAATGAATTGTTTTCCAGATTGTCTTTTCTGACACTTAAATGTAGCATACAGTGATGTTTCAAGAAAGTAGACTTCAAAAATTTAAACCACCAAAGATCCAGATAAACATAATGGAACGATTATGGTAATCAAATTTTCTCACTGACATGAACACTGCACTAACATGTAAATGCACCTACTAAAAGAATTCAAGAAAAGGACTGCTCATGGAATCATGACTGTTAGAATAAGAGGCAATTTTGTCGCTTTAATGGTTATCTCTAAATAATGCACAACAATAATTTCAAAGATGTGTCATCGACTGAGGACGGCAGACATTAAGCTTGCGTGGACTAAAACAACTAAGTAACACAAGAGCCTTCATTTTCCATACAAATTGCACTACATGGTTCATCGTATAATTGTACAGAGACAAGAAGATAAATAACAATGAGTCTAGAATAGACATTCGCTGACCTAGTCATACTCAAGGGCCAATCATTTATATGATAACATCAGGTTAACATAACACAAGTCTCTTAAATTCGAAAGCTATGCTAATTTCCAAATTTCCATCATTGTTTTGATAAAGAAAATCGCAAAAGGCCAAAGGAGTGGAATTCTAGCATATCGATATCAGGGTATCAATTAATTTTTTTTTTCTTTTCTTTTTTATCAGGGTATCAGGGTATCAATTAATTTTTTTTTCTTTTCTTTTTTATCAGGGTATCAGGGTATCAATTAATTATGCATGTGTAGAATGCAATCAACAAAGGTGTATTCAACCCAAACCCCATTGCCACAGAGAAGGGGTTTATATAACAAAACAATCAATGCACTTAGGAGGCAAAAACACACACATGGCAAAACAGCACTAATATTCCCATTTTCTCTTGTACAAAATACTACCCTAAACTCAAACAGATTTATTTATGAATAATTATGCTTCATAAGAACTTCAAAGTACAAAAGCTAAATTACCCATCGCTTAAGGCTCAACTACTGAAACTAGATACGTAAATGGCCAGTGCACTCCTCACTAAAACATAAAATTGTTCAATTGCCGAGAATTTTCAACACTCAAGTTGTATGAGAAAGGTTGTGCAAGAACGTGTTACAACTTACAGAAAAACCAGTACAAGAGAGCATAAATCAACAGTGTGATCTTCAGGAAACAAATAAAATAGGCTGATTAACACATAGAATCCAAGACACTCGGAACTTCTACAATCTATTCATAGAAAACATGTTGCATTAATGGGAATACTCCACATCCGAAGGCCTAGTGCAAACTAAATTGACCTATTCGCCTAGTGGCAATCTTTCACCGCAAACAACATAGGTCAGGGTACATGTGGTCTAAAGATGTATTAGTGTACCATATATAGCCAAGCAGTCGGGGAGGTTCACATTAAATAGTACAATCACATTCCAGAAAAGGGGGGCGAACTTATGGGAGAACTACTTGAGCAAGTTGGTCCAAAGATAGATTTTATTTATTTGATAAGCATAACTAACTGATAATGGCTTTGGGTAGTTTTGGGTCCTCTTAATTTTGCGTATTGTCCAAAATGTTTATTTAGATGGTGCTATCTAGGAAGAAGATGCAAGTGTTTAGTGTTAGCAGCAGTTCTATACAAAAATCTTACATATTTACTACAGCCTCTTTGATTTTTAATAGAAGTTATGGTTTGACTGGTGTTTAGGAGTTGTTTCAAGTCTATTGAGATATGTCACTTGTGAGTTGTCCCACATGGATTAAATAAGGGAAGAGAGTCTACTTTATAAGCCAAGTGAGCTATTCCTCCTATCACCAATTGGTTTTAGGATGGAACCTCACTTGGTGGACATGGGCTCTCTTCCTCATATTGGGTACGCTTTATGTGTGGGACCGTACCAAGTCCCCCCGAATTTAACATGGTATCAGAGCAGGCCCATTGCTCGGCCCAAGGTGGGCCGTATCACATGATGTGATTGAGCATGGTGAATTCTGTTATGATGATTAATGAATTGACGAAGGGCTCACAAGTGAGGGGGGCGTGTTGAGATATGTCACTTGTGAGTTGTCCCACATGGATTAAATAAGGGAAGAGAGTCTACTTTATAAGCCAAGTGAGCTACTTCTCCTATCACCAATTGGTTTTAGGATGGAACCTCACTTGGTGGACATGGGCTCTCTTCCTCATATTGGGTACGCTTCATGTGTGGGACCGTACCAAGTCCCCCCGAATTTAACATGGTATCAGAGCAGGCCCATTGCTCGGCCCAAGGTGGGCCGTATCACATGATGTGATTGAGCATGGTGAATCCTGTTATGATGATTAATGAATTGACGAAGGGCTCACAAGTGAGGGGGGCGTGTTGAGATATGTCACTTATGAGTTGTCCCACATGGATTAAATAAGGGAAGAGAGTCTACTTTATAAGCCAAGTGAGCTACTCCTCCTATCACCAATTGGTTTTAGGATGGAACCTCACTTGGTGGACATGGGCTCTCTTCCTCATATCATATCGCATTGACGTGCTTACGTGTGTGGGGACCGTACCAAGTCCCCCCGAATTTAACAAAGTCTATTAGCAACTGAAGCTCTTTTTAAAATTTTCCTTTTACTTTTGGAGCCCCAGGATATTTGGGAGCTGATATAACATTTGGTTGCAAATGAGAAATAAGGGTAGGCAAATTGAGTTGTGCTGCTAAAATAGAGTTCGGCTGGTGATCCATCGTACCTGTCCGAAAGCTAGTGAGCCTGCTCTAAGATTTTTACTATTTTTCAAATATTTATATTGAATGAGTAAACGAGCTAGTTCGAACACAATTCATGAACTTCGAGCTTGAGTTCGAGCATTCAAAATCAGCCTCATCAACCTTGAGTAATTATACTTGAGCTCGAGCCTACAAATTTTATTGACCTAAGCTCTAGCTTGACGCATTCATACGCCTCGTGAGATTGGTATCTTTGGAAATCATGCAGCTATAATAAGTGAAGTGATAGGATTGATTATAAGTGTATGCCATCTGATCTGATTGGAAAGAGTTTAATACATAAAGTAATGAGTTCCAATGTTATGAGATCTTACCATGTGTATAGATAATAAAGAAAAAAATAGTGGCTGGGAAAAACAAATGGATGCTTTTATATATAAAAAGTGAAAAATAAACTTGTCACAGTCAGACACCTCCTTGATGCTGTGCTCATTCAAAGGAAGACAATTAGATCCTGATAAAGCATGTGATCTGAAAGCTAAAAAGCACAGGAAATGTGCTATATTACCTATCTGGACTCAGAATTAATACAACATTAAAAGATAAACAAAACTAAGATGTAATTCAAAAGCTAAATAAATGCAATGAGTTTTATTGTTCGTGAACCATGACCAGCTAGCCAGAACCTAAATGAGCTTTACAGTAAGAGTGGGATAAACTTGGTTCAGCTGGTTGTAACTTAAATATAGAAATTACAAAGATCGAGCATGTACAATGACTGTATATTTATATCTTTTGCTTCTTTGCATTTCAATTCCTTAATAACCCTGATGCACACACTGCTAGACATTCATGGAAGCAGAAGATATCAGTTACAAATTATGACTTTCTTCATGTGAAGGTTGAACATTATTAGTATTCCACACTATGTTAATAAAGAAGGAAACAAAACAAAGAAAAGGAAAATAGTAATCACAAAAACTTAGCATAACTTTAAAGAATTATATGAAGTAAATGTTTGTTGGATTCTAATCCAAAAACAGAGATGATCTAGAGTCTATAACTATAAGCTCCCGAGGAATCACTCAGTTCCTTTTCTTGAGTTTGGTAAGGATGGTAAACCCGGCATGTTGCCATAGCTTAAAGAGCAGGTATGCCACATTAAAATGGGTTCCCCCTTATTACTCCAGTTGTGATCTAATATACAGAAAATCATATGGAGTCATTATTCAGCACCTGTATCCTCGACAGATTTCTTATACTCTGGTTTGAGCTCATATGTACCTTGGTTTGTTCCCCTTTTATTGTATACACAGAGCTCATTTAGTATCTCTTTCAAAAATTGCTGCAAAAAGAGATACAAAGTATTAGATACAGTAGGAGCCATAAAATTTAGAAACTGAAGTAAAATTGCCAACCAACAGGTATAACATATACAACTAGAGCTTCTCTAATAAAAACTACAAGGAGCTTTGTCCCACTTCTTAAGATAATACGTGTTTCTTTGAACGCCAGCATGAAATTCAACAAATGCTAGGAACAAAAGCACAAGTTCTTCGCAATTTTACAAAATAGAATGATAAGCAAAGACATACAGCAGGTTGATCAGTCTCTTGAACCAACTGCTTAAGTGCCCAGTTAGGTTGC
This sequence comes from Rehmannia glutinosa, assembly GCA_016081115.2. NCBI lineage: Eukaryota > Viridiplantae > Streptophyta > Magnoliopsida > Lamiales > Orobanchaceae > Rehmannia > Rehmannia glutinosa. The sequence continues at coordinate 20,125,000 of CM071928.1, read as the reverse complement.
CTTTCGAAAAGTTTAAACATGATATCTTCCAGCTCCCCACGGTCCCTTCTAGTCCTTTTCACATCGGGTCCCTTAACCGGAGCTGCTTTTTTCTTATCCTGTACAAGCACATTCAATTTAAGAAGACGTATTTCTCTTATTAAAACCAAAAATCGAAATTAACCCTAAAGGAAGTTTGTGAAAGAATATAAATGTAATAAAGAGCATATGCAACAATAAATTAGTAACCAAGCTAAAATGGAAAGACAACTTTAATATTAATTGGAAACACGGTCTGGTTTTTTTCTGAATATTTTTTATGCAAGACAGACTGATGAAAAAGTGTAAATCAATGCGGTAGTTCCAGGTTCTTCATAATAACCTTCTATCAACTTTTTTAAACAAAATGCAAAACATAAAAAAGAGATGCTTCAGTCTTAATTGCTATGAATTTCAGAAAACATAACTTGAATGGGTTGCCTCAAAAAAATCTTATATGGGCAACAACTCTTCTGCCCATTCTTTTCCATTCTCCGGAAACCCCATTGTCATTATATATATATATATATATATATATATATATATATGTGTGTGTGTGTGTGTGTGTGTGTGGAATTAATCAACATAGTCCATATTTCAGTTTTGAAAGGAGTTAAAACGACTGCATTTTACTGCTTCTCATGTGATGATACCATAAAAGAAAAAAGCATGGCCCAAGAAGCTGAAGGGTTGCTCAGTAGTATGATTCCATTCAGACTTCATTACAACAGTTTGCTAGAATGCAAGAAAGAAAACTGTCGGTCGCGAACAATCTATCCATGCATGGTCCAACAAATTAGGCGTAGAGATCATTACCTTCTAGCAATTTGCAGAGACACCAATTAAGCCTCTAAATTCAAAAGGAAAGCAAAGATCTCAAAATAGTCGCTATAATTAATAATTGACGCTCTTACAGTTATACTCCATAAATTAACATCTCAGATTTTCAAGAATAAAACAGTTCTTGAACATAAATAAGTGAACTTAGATAAATATAGCAATAATACACCAATTTGAATTAAAAACCAAAAAAGAAGAAAAAAATGAATTACCTTAGAAGTGGACGTAATCAAGCCCATCATTCCAGGCATGGGCCTCATATGCATACCGCGATCATTATTGATAACCTGATAAACAACAAATGCATGATGGACAAGAGATTTTCAGCATAAATGCATCAGATAAGAACCACGATAGAAGGCAAATTGGACAAGCAAAATGAGTGCATGACCTGAATTTGTCTGTTCTTGACCATGGATTTATTTGTCCTTTCTCGACACATTTTTCTGTACTCTTCAATGTTTGCATGATGGGGCTTCATGTCAAATTTGTGTTCCACTTTCCCTTCCATTGCAACTCTTCCTGTTAATATATATATAACATAAACATACATAGATATATATACACAAATGACTAAAGCATGGTGTAATAGACATTATTGTGACTACATCACAGCGAGTAGCAAAGATCAATCTGAAACTCATCTAAAATGCATAGAGGCATCAGATTAGGGTAGCATGATTTAGCATTAATGCATGGCATATATTAATGGTTTGGATAACGTTTTGGAAACATAAACAAAGCAGCATTATATGTCTGAGCAAGTTGTGCGCATAAAATATGTAATTCCATAAGGGAAGCGTGTCTCTCAGGGAAAAAATCATTTTGATCTTTTTCTATATCATACTTCATTAAAATAATAAAACCGATTAAGGGGCACCTTCATGTTCATCTTTTTTTCTCAATCATAAATGTTTAGGATCCATTCTTTCAATTTCAGTTTCCCCAAGTAAAGAGCTGATTAGGAGATCAATTTGATCTACACTTCAGTTCATATTGACTGATATGCCAAAGGTGAAATCTTAGCAGCAGCAGTAACAAAATTGTGAAAAAAAGAGTTCACTTATTCATCCTCATTATGATAGGACATTCCGAAAAAATAAATAATTCCTTAATAGTTTCCTCTAATGCATCTGCGTACATACTTCACTGCAAGCTCCAAACAACAGCACCGACCAGCCATAAGTCATGCAGCGGTCTTCACTATCTCATATGATATATGTTATCAACGGCACATTGTTTAAATTTTAATCCAATTGTACAATCGGTTCAAATTAGAAGGTAAGCTCCACGAAGTAAGGCCATGTGCAGATTAAATATTCACAATCTCATATATCAGGAACATAAGAGCAAATCCAAGTTAATTACTCACAGAAGATTTAAGTTTATAAGACAAACTACATTTTGAAAATGAGAAAAGGCAACAAAGAAACCATCCAAAAATAAGAAAAAGGCATTCCATGTAACTTCAGGATGTCAAAAAGACTTCTTCAAAATAAAAAATAAATAAAGAAATAAAAAAAAGGTTGTCAAAAAGACAAAGACACCTACTTGACATTTACACTTTAAAAAAAAAAAAAAAGAGGGAAAATAATTTAAACCCCAAAACAAAATTAACAGATAAAGATAGTTAAGATATTTCACCCTGATTTGTTTCGGAGAAAACACCCATGGGAACGAAATCCTTAAACATGTTAAGGGAGTAACTCTTCGGAATCTGCATAATCTCACTCCCAGCCATCTCCATCGTAAACTGAAGCACGTCAACTTAACTCAATTTCAATAAACTCAAAAATTCAAAACTCAAACTTAGTAAACAGCTCAGAAAGCAAACACAAATAAACCTCACATACATAATAACACAGTAAAAACTTGATACACGCATAAAGGAGTGAAGCTTTACTTTCAGAGAGGATGGATCTTCAGCGCGGAGGGGATCGAGTGAGACGACAACTTTAGCAACGGGCGGCGAGTCGGCGACGACGGAGGAGGCGGAAGACTGCCACGCCTTTGAAACAATCGGAGGGCATTTCATAAGCCACACGGATCGGTCGGCTTTTGCAGTGTCGACGGTGGTACTATCGTTACTATTGTCGTCCTCCATAGTTGGAACTTCCTTTTTCTCGACCAGTCCTGTTGTGTATTTCGTCGGTTATTCTACTGTTTCTGACGGTGGTGGGGGTGTTGTCTGAACTCTGAAGCGAAGGACAACGGTGATGACTGAAACGGACCAGGTCATCTCTATCCGGTCGGGCCTCTAAATATCAGAATTGACGAATTGGGCTCCGGTTCCAGGTAATCTCTATGTACAGGCTATGAAACAGGCAATTGGATTAGTCAGCCCAAATTATTTCCTTAATTGATTGGGCCTTCAAAATAGTTGAAGAGGCCCAATTAATATCCACGTTTGCCCGAAAGAAGCATGAATAAGGATCGCAACGGGACGGGTTTGGCCAAACTCTGGACCCGCCCCGTGAAGAAAATTATGAACCCGGAACCCACCCCACCTTGGGACCCATCTTGTCCCGCCCCGCATTGAACCCGCGACCCGGCGGGTTGAACCCGCCGGCCCCGCTATAATGCAAAATTATCGTCTGCTGCCAGTTTTCATCACACAGAATTAAGCTCTGTTTTTAATTCATTCTAGCTGATCTTTGTTGTTTAATCTAATCTACAATTTAAAAATTTTATAATTCATTTATCAATCAAAATTCTTGGCTGTTAATGGTGGCGCCCCCAGTTGATTAATTGATCATTTGTTTTCATTCTCTGAATCTGCAAACATGTTTTAGACTCACAAAATAGCAACCCAGCAAGTTTATTCCAGTTGGAAAGAAATAACTAATAAGTAGTAATGCACAGTAGAATCAAGTTCTCAACTTTTGACTTAAAAATTAATATAAAATTAAGTTTAAATGTATACCGAACCGGTCCGTCTAGGACCCGTTTGAGCGGGTTTAATGCGAAGCCGGGTTTTGACCCGCCCTATTGTCATCCCTAAGCATGAATGAATATGGTGATTGGTGAGTGGTTCCTCTAAAAAAAAACGAGTATGGTGATTGGTTAAGTGCATATTTCCTACTGTTTGCCAAAATATCAAGCGAGTGTCTGTCGTACATACGATAATAATATCGTGTACATGTGATATTCGCCCACATGACCTTCATCGGGCTTCATGTATTGGATTAAAATATGAAATGAAACGCCTGTCATAAAAAAGAAATCTCGTTTGGAATTTCTCAGGGTATTGAAATTTGAAAATCTATTTAATTGTTTTGCTTTAATACAAACAATTCAATGACTAGAAAAAAAAATATATGGTTACTGGTTAGTGTTAAGATGGTCAATAGCCTAGTTTCATGCAATCTTATATTCGAAAAATATAAATAACTGATAATCAAACCATCGACTCCACTCTCCAGAAACTTTGATCAATTCGTCATTCCGAATTATATTATAATTTCATTTTTGAAAGTCCCAGTTACTTCTTATATTAATATTTTAATGTATGTTATAAGAAAAAAAAATGCCATTTAATGTCCTTTTCACTTTGGCTGTCAGCTTAGCTTTCACAAAATTATTATTTACAATAACAATTCTAAAAGGCATATAGACACCAAAGGAAGACGTCATTCGTGAAGTGTCATTGAAAGACATTGACCGAATTACCACTGGATTAACAAGCACGCCTCAACTAATTAATTCTAGTGGCAGTACAAAAGGTAAATAGTCAAAAGAGTGCTGCTATAGAAATATGGTCCATAAACATCATAATCTTGCTTTTGGACTTGACAATGGATTACATGACATTAATTAATTGATGGAGAAATATGGTCCATAAACATCATAATCTTGCTTTGGGAAAATAACCCCATCAAGGGGTATTAAAGAAAAATGCCTCCGCTTTATTAAATAAGGAAATATACCCTTCTTCATCCCCTAAGAAGTCTATTTTACCATTGACTTAGAAAAATCCAAAAAAAAAAAAGGAAAAAGCTGCAATAATCTTTTGGAAGAGTTGGAGTTCGAATCGGGAGTTCATTCTCACCATAACAAACCCTAGTTTCACAAAGAAGACAAACTTTTGAGAAGGAGAAACAAGATTTATGAGCACGAGCAAGATTTACGAGTTTATCTTTAATTACAATTACAAACCCTAGTTTTGGCATTCGAAGGAGAAGCGAAATATTGAAGAAATAGAAGCATTTGTTGACTGGAGAGTTTGCTTCGAAAGGACCTGGGTTCGACAAAATAAATCTCATTTATTACCTCAAAATATGGATAAAGGTTAGTTTTGTTTGTTTTCGCAAAATGGTTCGATTGACCAATTTTTCATGATTTTTGGAATGGGTATAATTTGAATAGTTTCGATTTCTCGCAACTTGTATTTGGTGGGCAAAATTGTAGGCACCTAAGTGGGCATGTGTATTAAGTGGGCGCTTGCGTGGGCACTTGGGGCGAAATAGACTATACCCGATTAGTGGGCATTTGGGTGGGTTTTGGCGTGGACAATTGGGTGCGCAAAAATGTGGGCAGAACCGTAGGCACCTAAGTGGGCATGTGTATTAGTGGGCACAAGTTCGCAAAATGGTTCGATTACCCAATTTTTCATGATTTTTGGTTGGGTATAATTTGAATAGTTAGATATTGTGTATAGAATGATCCCCATTCCGTAATTGTTGTTGAAATTTTCTGAAAATGGTGTAATCGATTTTTCTCGCAACTTGTAATTGGTGGGCACAAACGTGGGCATTTGAGTAGGCACAAATGTGGGCATGTGTATTACGTGGGCACTTGCATTTGTCTGACATTTGGGTGGACAGTTATGTTAAATGTCAAATATTAGTAGATGACAAGGAATCGAACCTGTTGTGGGCACTTAGGTGGATATTTGCGTGGGCGATTATGTTAAATGTTAAACATTATGGGTGACAAGGGATCAACCGATGTGAGCACTTGGGTGGGCATTTGTGTGGGTACATTATATTAAATGTCAAATATAGTTTGTACCAAGGAAACTAAACTTTTATATCTATTTATTCATTGCAGGGGTTCATATATTTTTCTTATGGAATGGAGTTTGGGATTGTGACATAAGCACATTGTGATGGAGGTTTACATGGAAGCAATCCAAAATCGTTCTTTTTCCTAAGGTCAAGTGTAGTAGGCAGTTGCGTAGGCAAATACGTGGGCATGTTGTGGGCATGTCTTTTTGCATAAAATATCGAGATTATAAAACAATTTATGTACAATTATTGTATTTTGTTGATTTAAGTTACAATTTTTGGGTTCAAAAATATTGGTTGATGTTGGCAACTATATCATGACTCACAAAGGTCAAGTGTAGTAGGCAGTTGCGTAGGCAAATGTGCGGGTAAATAAATAATCACAAGTTAAAGTAATAAATAATTACAAATTCAAATGATAGGTCATATTTCATTCTTCTTCTTCCTTTTTGGATCACTCTTCCAAGGTATCTTCCACCATTTAATTTTGTTGCGAAGTGATCATTCTCATTGGGGACAAGTGCTATTTTTTTTGAACTGCGCAATGAAATGGTGTGTCAAAAACAAGTGGGCACACAGGGCAAAATAATGGGCAAACATGTGGGCAAACAGGTAGGCAAGATAAAAATACAATTCGAATCGATTCCAACCTACAATACATTATGGACTCCACAGAACATGAACACCGTAGACTCCACACAAACACATTAATTTCACAGAACATGAATCATTTGAAGTTAAAATCGATTTTAACTCCATAGAATACGAACCATTTCGATTTTAATCACATGAACCATTTAACATAACTGCCCACCCATTTGCCCACGCAAAAACCCACCAAATGCACACTAATCAGGGTATAAGCATTCTGTTTCCGCCCCAAGTGCCCACGTAAGTGCACACTTAATACACATGCCCACTTAAGTGCATACGGTTCTGCCCACATTGGGGGTATTTTTCTTTAATACCCCCTTGGTGGGGGGTATTTTCCCTAATTTCCCTTAATTCTAGTGGCAGTACAAAAGGTAAATAGTCAAAAGAGTGCTGCTATAGAAATATGGTCCATAAACATCATAATCTTGCTTTTGGACTTGACAATGGATTACATGACATTAATTAATTGATGGAGAAATGACAAGAAAATGGCATAACTGTCATTTAATCAAAACCAAATACCAATAACTAGCAGAGATAAAATCATATATTTGGTTAGGGAGTCTCTTGAGAGACCGTCTCACTCCGTGAGACGGAGCCCCATATACTAAACCTGCCCAAAAACCCGTTGAAACAATCCCACCCGCTGCAAAAAAAGGCCCCAACCCGCTGAAACAAGCCCATCCCCTGCAAAAGACCCAATACTCTGAACCGTGCCCTAGGTCATTGTCTCCCTGAGCTCGAATTGAATGAAACAATACACAGAAAAAAAAAAAACCTCAGCTCCCAGCTTGCGTTCTCTCTTTCTCCCTCCCTCGACGTCGACGCACAGAAAACCTCAGCTCGCGTCCTCTTCAGTTGTGTCTTTATCACACGGTACGTAAAATTTGCAGTTAACATATTCGATTTACCTTTTGTTGCAAAATATATGAAGTTGGTGTTGGTTATTGTATGAAAAATCTTCTTCTTCTCTAATGATTTTTTTCTTTTCCAGCTTCTGTGTAAGTTTTGTTGAAGAGCAAAAATGAACAATATTAAAGAGCAGTGCAAGGAAAGTATGATTTCTTCCACTAAAAGTATCACTTTTTTAATAAAAAGTATCAGATTTCTAACCAAAAGTATTGCATGTAGATGTTGTCTTATTGACTCTAGTGATGAGGGTGATGAAATCAATATTGACACACAGAATGCAGGTGATGCAATGCTCCACGAAACTGAAGGTAATATGCTACTCATTTTTTTGTCACATCAGTTTTTGAACTATTGCTTTTCTAGTGAAAAGTATCAATTTTTCAATAAAAAGTATCAGATTTCTAACTAAAATTATTACATTAAGATGTCACAATTATTGGTGCTACTCGTGAAAATGATGAAATCAATATTGTCACAGGGGATGCAACTAATACAATGCTCCAAGGAGCTGAAGGTAATGTGCTGCCTATTTTTTGTTACTTCAGTTTTTGAAGTATAGCTTTTCTAGTAAAAAGTATCACTTTTTCAATGCAAAGTATCATATTTCTAACCAAAAGTATTTCACTTAGATGTTGTCACAATTATTGACGCTGCTCGTGAAAATGATGAAATCAGTATTACCACACGTAATGCAAGTAGTACAATGCTCCAAGAAGCTTAAGGAAACGTGCTTCTCATTTTTTTGTCACTTCAATTTTTGAAGTATTGTTTTTCTAGTAAAAAATATCAATTTTCTAATGAAAAGTATCATATTTCTAACCAAAAGTATTACATTTAGATGTTGTCACTTTTTCCGTGAAACGTATCAGATTTCTAACCAAAAGTATTACACTTAGATGTTGTCACAATTATTGCCTCTAGTGATGAGGGTGATGAAATTAGTAATTCCGATGAGCCTCGAGGGGATAACGAAGATGAAAATGAGTTTGATGTGAGTGGTTGTCTTCTCCATATAATAAGAAAAATAATTAAGGATATGCATCAGTTGTATTATCGTCATGCTCGTGCTATTGGATTTAGCATACGAAAATCGATTACTAGAAAATCTACAGCTGAAGCAGGTGTTGTCATTGAGAAATATTATGATGTTCTTCTGCTGGATTTAAGCAATCTACAACAGAAAAGAAAAATGCTAATGTTACACGCACCAAATGTAAAGCTTCAATGAGAGTAAATTTAAATAGAGGGGGACTTTATGAGGTAGTTCAGCATATTATGGAACACAATCATCAACTCAAAAGAAAGGAATGGAGCCATCTACATCGTTCTGAAAGAGTCATTACAAATGAAAAAGGCAAAGCTATTGAGGATATGATATCTTATGGGATGAAAGCTACTTAGTTTTACCGTTATATGGTGCATGATGCAGGGGGGAACGGTGCCTTGGCCATACTTTGAAAGACCATTTAAATTTTGTTAATAGATTGAAAATGAAAGCAATAGAAGGTGGCGATGTACACACATTAATTGATATCTTATACCACCAAGATGTCGAAAAGGAGGATTTCTTTTTTAGAGTGAAATTGAATGAAATGGGTAGATTATCTAATGTATTTTGGAGAGATTCTATGACGAATGAAGATTACAAAATATATGGTGATATTTTGGTATTTGACACAACTTACTGTACAAATAAGTATAATTTGATTTGTGCGCCATTTGTTGAGATCAACAACCATTGTAAAAATGTCATGTTTGGGTGTGCTTTTTATCTGATGAAAAATCAGAATCGTTTGAGTGGCCTTTTCAAGTCTTCACAAAATCAATAGGCGGAAAATATTGTGTAACTTTGTTCACTGATCAAGACGTAGCAGCAATGCAATAGAAAAGGTAGATACTTTATGACAGAAAACTAACACTTTAACATAAAAAGTAGATACTTTCCTAATAAAGTGACACTTTAACATAAAAATCATATATTTTTTCCTCAAAAAATATATGCTTCATTTTTGTTTTCTTTCTTCTGTGCAGGTTTTTCCTCAAACAAGGCATTGGTTATGTCTGTGGCACCTTCACCAGAATGCTATAAGTCAGTTTGGACGTTTGAAAAAAATAATAATTCTTTCAAAGAAGCATTCAATAAATATTTGACTGGTTACGTTGATGAAAGAGACTTTGAAACTTGCTAGAAGTCTATGATTTCGGAGTATGAATTGCATAATGATTCTTGATTTCGGCGTATGTATGATTTGAAGGAGAAATGGTGTATTGCACTAAGCAATGATATTTTTTATGTGGGAATATTATCTTCACAAAGGAGTGAGATACAAACAGCGCAATGGGATTCAATGCAAAGAAAACAACAAATTTGACTGAATTTTATGGAATTTTTTAAAGAACAGTAAAACGTTGGAGGAACAATAAAAAAAAAACAAATTCCAATGCTCAAGATCAATTCCGATGTTTGTACTACCATTAACTAGAATGTTGAAACATGCTGCTGAGGTATATACAATGATACTTTTTAAAGATTTTGAGAGTGAGTTTATTAAAAGTATCTCTACCGAATCCATCATTGTGCGTATTGAAGAAAACATCATGGTTTATGACATTTTATCGCCAAGTGATGGGGGCTGTTATCATCGTGTGGTGTATGATTATTTAAATATCCTCGTGTGGTGTATGATTATTGATAAGTGTGAATTTTACATGTGTTTCGATGTGTATTTCGAGCTATAATGATAAGTAAACATGCATATACTCGCGTTAAATGTTACATATTCACTCCTTGTGGAAAAGATATTACACTTTGCTTATTTTGTAGGAATTTCATGATATTTGAAGCTAATTGAATAAGAATATGAGGAAAGCAAAGTAGAAACGCGGAGAATTGAGTGGATATACGAAACATGAAGCCTAAAAGAGCGAAAGTTGAGCGTTCACGGAAGAAACAGGGGGCACACGGGTTAGGCGTGCCTCAAGCCACCACCCGTGCACCCCTGTCTAAGGTTGATTGAAGCTGCAGCATGGTGCACGGGTAGGCCGTGCTCCGACGCACCACCCGTGCGCCCTACAGAGAGTCAGGATATCTCACCGGAGTGGCGCACGGGTAGGCCGTGCTCCGACGCACCACCCGTGCGCCCTACGAGAGAGTTGGGGTATTCCAAAGAGGTGGCGCACGGGTAACCGTGCGTGCGTGGGCGCACCACCCGTGCGTCTGTCCTGCTGAATCCCATAACTATGACATTAAGCCCTAAACATGAGGGGGAGTATAAAAAGGCTTTTTGGGGGGCGCACACAGGGGGAATTCTGGCATTTTTTGGGATCTACAACACAAGACAAGAGTCAACTCTTGGAAGGAGACATCAAAGAGATAATCGGGTTGCATCGGAGCTTGAAGAACGGAGATACATCGAGAGATTGTCGACGTTCCTAAGTTTTCTTGCTTCTCTTTTAGTTTCATTTGTAATGACTTTGAACACTTTGTGTGTAAGTTGTTTAATCATGTGTAGCTAAACTCTTGTGATTTCCGGGTTTTGGAAGTAGATTAATGAACTCTTGTTGAATGTTTTAATCTTAGTTGAAGTTATTGTCTTGAAGCCTATTTGAGTACTTTGTTCTTATTCTTGTTTTATCACTTGGCCAATGATTTAACTTGTTTGATATATTGATTCATAATTCGAGAGATGAGTTTCAATATTAGATCTTGAGTACTTGACATGAATATTTGCATGAATCGAGAGGTTTGCGAATATTGTGAGGACATTTGATCTTTGATGCTTTTGGGAGTTGTGTATCTATTATTGAGTAGAGATGCTAGCATGGATATTTCAATCTACGTTTTATATACATCTCGAGAGGGGGGATAAAATAGCTTTGTGATCGTCTTATAGGAATATTGATAATAACCTTGGCTTTGATTTAATCGGACAACAAGAGGATTATTAATCGAAACCTTAACTCGGAAATCCATTTCATTCTCTTGATAATTCCATTATTCTTAGTATCTTGTATTCTTGTGGTTATTCTTGTCTTTACCTCCACAACAATCATCAAATTAAGATCGTCTAAATAAAAGTAAAACTATCTTGGTTCAATACTTAGCCTATTGATTTATTAGTCTCCGTGGATACGACCTTGCTACCCTATTCGATAACGAACACCGTACACTTGCGGTGAAGCTAAAAATATAGGCGAACAAGTTTTTGGTGCCGTTGCCGGGGACTAATACAATTTTTGGTGCTAATATTGCGATAGATAGAATTATTCTTAATTTAGACATTTTTCTTTATTATTTATTTTGTTTTTTTTTGTGTGACTTGAATTCCACATTATTTGACTTGTTTCTTCTAGTTTGGTCCAGGTAGTGTATGAACACGCGCTCCAAGCGGGGGGACTTAATACCGCTCATACCGGAAGTTGAGGCTTTCGCGAGGAGAATCAGTGCTACTACTAGACGAGCTGAAAGACAACACAATCCGATAATGGGGGATTTGAATGAGTTACCAATACCGCCAAACAATGGTGGAAACGAGTTCACCGATCTGGTTCAACAAAGCCATTCGTGATTACTTTCGACCACAAACGAATCGTAATTACGGTGGTATTGCCCATATTCCCATCAATGCCAACAACTTCGAGCTCAAACCGCACTAATCAATATGGTGCAACGAGAATCGGTTTGGGGGTTTGCAACGAGAAGATCCTAACTCTCACCTTGCCCATTTTATCCAAATATGCAATACGATCAAGATGAATGGAGTCTCGGATGACGCCATAAGATTGCGCCTATTCCCATTCTCTTTACGGGATAAGGCGAGAAATTGGTTGGGTACTTTGACGCAAGGAAGTGTGAGCACTGGGATGATTTGAGCCAAAAGTTTTTGTTTAAATTCTTTCCACCAAGCAAAACTTTGCAGCTCAAAAGTGAGATCACTCAATTCCGACAATTTGACTCAGAGCCTTTGTACGAGGCTTGGGAAAGATTTAGGGATTTGTTAAGAAGATGTCCACAACACGGCTTTCCTGGAGGATCAACATGATTATGTTTCTTTTACAATGGTCTAATGGGGCAAACAAGGGCCTTTGTTGATGCCGCAATGAGGAGCTTTGTTGGCAAGGTTTCCACAAGATGCCTTAAATCTTCTTGAGGAAATGACCATGAACGATTACCAATGGCCATCCGAAAGATCCAATGTACAACGAGTAGCCGAAATCTCGAGAATCGGACCCTATCAAAACATTGTCGGCACAAGTAGCGGCTTTGACAACTCAATTGAATGTATTTACGAAGGGGCGGGAAGCGGAATCTGAGAGCACGGTAGTGAAGCTCTTCTATATCCGATGGAAGAGATAAGTTATGTGAATAACCGGAATTTCAAAGCAATTTCCTAATAATTCAAACCCAACGCACTACCATCCAGGGTTGAGAAATCATGAAAATGTTTCCTATGCAAATACAAAGAATGTGTTACAACCTCCACCGGGATTCAATGCTTCGAGTGGAGGCGGTAATGGGAAGGCAAATCGTCGTTGGAAGATGCACTCACCTCTTTCATAAATCAATCGAATGCTTTCATGAATGACACGAGGAGCCGCTCGCTAAGCAAGACCTTCGGATGGATAAGTTGGAACAACAAGTGACAGCTCAATAAAGAATCTGGAGACTCAAATGGGTCAATTGGCTACAATTGTGGGTGGTCAACATCAAAAGGGTCAATTTCCAAGTAATACGGAAATGAATCCTAAGAAACAATGCAAGGCGATTCGTTTACGAAGCGGTGCAAATATGAGGGGCCTAAAGAAAAATCTGGGAATCAAAACTTTCGGATGAAGCATCTAGGCCAAAAAGAGACTCCGTGATGAAGGATGATATTGAAGAAAATGGGAAAGAAGAGAACAAAGAGGCGGAACAAACAAAAAAGCTGAAAAGCTAAAATCATCATCTAGCTCGAATTTATCTAAGTTGCCTATATCTCTCCCTTTCCTCAAAGATTTCAAAAGAAAAAGCTTGATGATCAATTTGCCAAATTCCTTGATATATTTAAGAAATTGCACATTAACATTCCTTTTGCAGACGCATTAGAACAGATGCTTAGAACTATGCGAAATTTCTTAAAGATGTTATGTCAAAAAGCGGAAGATGACAAGCTATGAAACGGTGAATTTGACGGAAGAGTGTAGTGCAATTATCCAAAGGAAGCTACCACAAAATCGAAAGATCCGGGGAGTTTCACTATCCCTTGTGCTATTGGTGGTAATTTCTTTAATAAAGCGTTATGTGATTTGGGGGCAAGTATTAATTTGATGCCTTTGTCCATTTTCGTGAAACTTGGATTAGGCGACGTGAAACCTACTACGGTAACATTGCAACTTGCGACCGATCACTTACGTATCCAAGGGAATTATTGAAGACGTCTTGGTAAAAGTTGATAAATTTATATTCCCGTGGATTTCTTGGTTTTGGATATGGACGAAGATCGAGACGTTCCACTCGATACTTGGACGCCCTTTCTTAGCAGAACGGTAAAGCCTTAATAGATGTGCAAAAAGGGGAGCTCACATTACGTGTTAATGATGAGCATGTTTTATTTTCTATATATAAGGCAATGAAATTTCATGATTCGGTAGAGAATTGTAATTTTTTGGATATAGTTAGTTCATGCATTGAGGATTATGTTGATCATACATTGTCTACAGATGATTTGGAATTTGGTCTAGCCCACTCGTGCTCAATGTCGAGTGTTGTACTTGATTTTGATAACCAAGATTTGTACGACTATGTTTGTGCCTTAGATCATATGCAGGAATTACCTAATAGCGCAAGAGGCGAGAACGCAAAGCCAGAAATAAGGGAGCCAAACTTACAGGAACGCACCACCCATGCGTCCACGCACGGGTTGCCCGTGCGTGATGCTGAAGGACGGATGGGACTCTCTGAAGAACGCACGGCCCGTGCGCCGGAGCATGGGCAGCCCGTGCGTGAGACTGAAATGACAACACCACCTCCGGAACTCAAGCAATTACCTGAACACCTCAAATATGCATTCCTAGGGACAAATAATGCAAATCCGGTAATCGTTTCTTCTCTTCTCACTCCTACCCAACTTGATAAACTGTTAAGGGTTTTACGAAAACATAAGTCGGCACTAGGATGGTCTATAACTGATTTAAAAGGCATAAGTCCATCCATTGTGATGCATAAAATTCGGATGGAAGATGTTTATAAACCATCAGTGCAAAACCAAAGACGACTAAACCCTATTATGCAAGATGTGGTTAGGAAGGAAGTGTTGAAATGGTTGGATGCCGGGATCATTTATGCGATATCTGATAGTTCATGGGTGAGTCCGGTACAAGTGGTGCCAAAAAAAGGGGGGTAATAAGATGGTGAAAAATGAAAATGAGGAACAAATTGCTACTAGAATTGTTACCGGGTGGCGAATATGTATTGATTATAGAAAACTTAATGATGCCACTCGAAAAGATCCTTTATCGATATGATGTTGGATCGTCTTGCAGGTTATGATTATTATTGCTTTTTAGATGGTTATTCCGGGTACAATCAAATCATGATTGCGCCGGAAGACCAAGAGAAAACAACATTTACATGTCCGTATGGCACATTTGCATTTAAATCGTATGCCATTTGGTTTATGTAATGCGCCCGCCACTTTCCAACGTTGTATGATGGCTATATTTCACGATCTTATTGAAAAAGTTATGGAGGTGTTTATGGACGATTTCTCTGTGTTCGGTGATTCTTTTGATAATTGTCTTCACAATCTTTCCTTAGTTTTGCAGCGATGTGAAGAGACCAATCTAGTACTAAATTGGGAAAAGTGCCATTTTATGGTACGCGATGGCATTGTACTTGGTCATCGAGTCTCTTCCGCAGGTTTGGAAGTTGATCGGGCAAAGATTGTAGCAATTGAGAAGCTACCACCTCCCACAAACGAAAGCCATTCGGAGCTTCTTGGGCCATGCCGGATTTTTACTGAAGGTTTATCCGTGACTTTTCTAAAATTTCTAAGCCCTTGAGCCAATTGCTAGAAAAAGATCTCGCTTTCATTTTTTCCAATGAATGTTCGCAGCGTTCGAAATGTTGAAGACAAACATTAGTGACCGCACCTATACTCGCGCCCCAGATTGGAGCCAACCATTTGAGCTAATGTGTGATGCAAGCGACTATCTTTGTTGGGGCAATTTCTTCTTGGTCAAAAGAGGGAAAAATTGTTCTGATCCATCTACTATGCAAGTCGAACGTTGGACAATGCTCAACAGAATTATACCACAACCGAGAAAGAAATGTTGGCGATTGTTTTCGCATTCGATAAATTCCGATCTTACTTGATCGGGGCGAAGACAATTGTGCATACTTGACCATGCGGCTATCAAATACCTCTTTGACAAGAAGGATGCGAAACCGAGGTTGATTCGATGGATCTTATTGTTGCAAGAGTTTGACGTGGAAATCAAGGACCGAAAAGGATGCGAGAACATGGTAGCGGACCATCATCCGTCTCGATTAGAAAATCAAGAAGGAGCAAAAGGAGGTATGGGATTGATAAAAGAGGAGTTTCTGATGAAAGATTACTCATGCTTGAGGCAAAGTTCCCATGTTATGCGGACTTTGTCAACTACTTGGCACCGAGTTCTACCTCCGGAAATATCACCGTATCAAAAGAAGAAATTCTTACATGATGTAAAGTTCTACATGTGGGATGACCCCTACTCTTTAAGAGGTGCGCGGACAAAATCATAAGGAGATGCGTACCTCAAGAAGAATGGGAGGAGTCCTACAACAGTGTCACTCTTCACCATCCGCGGACATTTTGGTCCCACTCGCACTTGTGGCAAAGGTATTGCAAAGTGGGCTATATTGGCCCACTTTATTTAATGATCGTTATTTGTTTGTGCAACAATGTGACATGTGTCGTGAATGGGAAACATTTCACGGAAGACGAGATGCCAATGACCAATGTAATTGAAGTGGAGTTGTTCGATGTGTGGGGAATTGACTTTATGGGCCCATTTCCATCGTCTTCGGGTTATCAATATATTCTCTTTGGCAGTAGAGTATGTATCACGTTGGGTAGAAGCAATTCCTTCCAAAACAAATGATGCTCGAGGTTGTAATGCGATTTCTTAAGAAAAATATCTTTACTAGATTCGGACCCCAAGAGCTTTAATTAGTGATGGAGGGTCGCATTTTGTAAACAAATTGATGAGCAACTTGTTGGCAAAATATGGGGTCAAACATAAAGTTGCATTGGCATACCATCCACAAGCCATCGGACAAGCAGAAGTGGCTAACCGGGAGATCAAACAAATCCTTGAAAAGACGGTAAACATCAACCGAAAGGATTGGGCGTTAAAATTAGATGATGCTCGGGGCATACCGGACTCGCATATAAGACACCGTTGGGCACATCTCCATATCAACTTGTCTTTGGAAAGTCGTGCCATTTGCCGGGTAGAATTGGAGCACAAAGCATTTTGGGCGGTCAAGAAATCGAACTGGATTTTCGTAAAGCTGGTGAGGAAAGGTTGCTCCATTTGAATTAGATGGAAGAATTTCGGGATGAAGCATACGAAAATTCCCAAATTTACAAGGAAAGAACCAAGAGGTGGCATGATAAGATGATCAAGAAAAGAGAGTTTTTACCAGGAGAACCGGTGCTCTATACAATTCACGCCTTAAATTTTTCCCGGAAAACTCAAGTCTAAGTGGTCGGGGCCATTTGTGATAAAAAAGTGTTGAATCCACCCGGGATTGTAGAATTGTTGACAAAAGAAGGCGAGACTTTCATGGTAAACGGCCAACGGATTAAGCACTATTTCCACCGAGGGAATCAAGAGGAGGTGACATCCACCACCTTGCGCGATCCATAAGTTAACAAAACAGGCGTCAAGCTAAAGACGTTAAATATAGCGCTTGTTGGGAGGCAACCCAACGGTTTTTCGTGTGACTTTCCTTTTTGTGTGTGTTTAGTTTCATAGTTGTGTGATTTGAGTGATTTGATTTGTGTATTTCTTTTTATGAGTGTGATTTGTGTGTTTTTGTTTCATTTTTGTGTGTTTTTATTCAGGTATATCCCCACTTTTCGTTATTGAAATTCTATTTTTCCCCTTAGGACACTATAATTTCATTCAAGTTTGGGGGGAGAGATAGTATTTTAATATATGAAAAGTGTGGATACAAAAAAAAAAAAAAAGGGTTCATGCATTTTGTGTTTTCATATAGTTGCATTAGAGCATGCTAGGTTGCATTTGCATTAGAGCACGTTTATAGCTTTATCATGTTTATTGTTTTCGTAGTAGTTAGAGAGTGAGTTGACCGGGCATGTTGCAACTTGCTATTTGTGTGTGTTGATTGAAAATTCATATTGTTGGGATTGGATGTTGGTAATGAGTTGATTGAGCCTTGAATAGATGACATTGAGCATGTTGATATGGAAAACTTGGTTTGATGCTTTGAATTACATAATTGCAAGCCTGTGAGCTTTTGAGCCTTTACTGCTTGTATCTTGCGCAGTCTTGTTGTGATTTGAGTGTATCAGTCATGTTGTTAGAATTCTAGAACTTGCTTGGGTATCTCTGTCAAGGCCACATGTTGTATGCGAATTGTGAATGTGATTAAAGGCCATCTTTGCTAGCCTTTCAAGCCTTTTACCTACCTAAAGATGTTGAAATTCCTAGTTAGCCAAGTTGAGCCTATAGCCTATTTCTTTGATAACCACAAAATTTAACCCTTGATCTTAATATATCCATCACCTTAAACTCGAATGTATAGCGTTGAGTAAAGGAATGAATGAGGATGAATGGGTGGGAATTGAAAAGTAGGATAAGTGGGCATACTTGGTTAAATGGGACATAAAGAGGAAGGAAAGGAGTTGAATAAAAAGTGTTGAAAATGCACAAATGAAAAAAAAATTGATTGAAAAGTTGATAAACCTTGGAGGGCGAAGGATTGTGAATGGAGGCGTTTCTCAAAAGAAAGAAAGGAAATGGAGATAAATGAAGTCGATAAAAATGAGGGATAATTGGAGTAGCATATGGGATTGTAATGAAAATGATTGATATGCTCATCGGTTATATACTCGAGTTTGAGTCACTTTATCCAAAATTTCCTACCCAAACCAAAGAGCTTTCATTACAACCAAATGAGAAAGTCCTTTTTGATTCACAAATTGCATACACTCTAGTGGCGGAGATATGAGACGAATTGCAAGCCTATGGTAATTTTGCGACATCGAACCCGATTTGAGCGTAAACACGTCCTATATCCTCGAGAGATGAGAGTATACACTTAACTTTGAGAGTTGGAATTCGAGCATTTCACTTTGTTTTACTTGAGGCGTGTTCTTTGATCGAGATATTTGAGGCTTGATTGGTATCTTTGCTTGACATTCATGATGAATAATATGAATTTCTTTTTGGATCCGTTGTGTGCGCTTTTATTCTTATCTCCCTGTTGTGCTTTATCGTGTTTTCAAAAAATTGTTGATCGGGGCGGTCGGTCGGTTTAAGTTTGGGGATTTTGATAAGTGTGAATTTTACATGTGTTTCGATGTGTATTTCAAGCTATAATGATAAGTAAACATGCATATACTCGCGTTAAATGTTACATATTCACTCCTTGTGGAAAAGATATTATACTTTGCTTATTTTGTAGGAATTTCATGATATTTGAAGCTAATTGAATAAGAATATGAGGAAAGCAAAGTAGAAACGCGAGAATTGAGTGGATATACGAAACATGAAGCCTAAAAGAGCGAAAGTTGAGCGTTCACGGAAGAAACAGGGGCACATGGGTTAGCGTGCCTCGAAGCCACCACCCGTGCACCCCTGTCTAAGGTTGATTGAAGGCTGCAGACATGGCGCACGGGTAGGCCGTGCTCGACGCACCACCCGTGCGCCCTACAGAGAGTCGAGGATATCTCACGGAGTGGCGCACGGGTAGGCCGTGCTCGACGCACCACCCGTGCGCCCTACGAGAGTTGGGGTATTCCGGCGGGGTGACGCACGGGTAACCTGCGTGCGTGGGCGCACCACCCCGTCGTCTGTGAATCCCATAATCTGGACATTAAGCCCTAAACATGAGGGGAGTATAAAAAGGCTTTTTGGTGGGCGCACACAGGGGGAATTCTGGCATTTTTTGGGATCTACAACACAAGATAAGAGTCAACTCTTGGAAGGAGACATCAAGGAGATAATCGGGTTGCATCGGAGCTTGAAGAACGGAGATACATCGAGAGATTGTCGACGTTCCTAAGTTTTCTTGCTTCTCTTTTAGTTTCACTCTTTTAGTTTCATTTGTAATGACTTTGAACACTTTGTGTGTAAGTTGTTTAATCATGTGTAGCTAAACTCTTGTGATTTCCGGGTTTTGGAAGTAGATTAATGAACTCTTGTTGAATGTTTTAATCTTAGTTGAAGTTATTGTCTTGAAGCCTATTTGAGTACTTTGTTCTTATTCTTGTTTTATCACTTGGCCAATGATTTAACTTGTTTGATATATTGATTCATAATTCGAGAGATGAGTTTCAATATTAGATCTTGAGTACTTGACATGAATATTTGCATGAATCGAGAGGTTTGCGAATATTGTGAGGACATTTGATCTTTGATGCTTTTGGGAGTTGTGTATCTATTGTTGAGTAGAGATGCTAGCATGGATATTTCAATCTACGTTTTATATACATCTCGAGAGGGGGGATAAAATAGCTTTGTGATCGTCTTATAGGAATATTGATAATAACCTTGGCTTTGATTTAATCGGACAACAAGAGGATTATTAATCGAAACCTTAACTCGGAAATCCATTTCATTCTCTTGATAAATTCCATTATTCTTAGTATCTTGTATTCTTGTGGTTATTCTTGTCTTTACCTCCACAACAATCATCAAATTAAGATCGTCTAAATAAAAGTAAAACTATCTTGGTTCAATACTTAGCCTATTGATTTATTAGTCTCCGTGGATACGACCTTGCTACCCTATTCGATAACGAACACCGTACACTTGCGGTGAAGCTAAAAATATAGGCGAACAATTATTTAAATATCCTCATAAACTGTTCTTGTAAGAAATTTGAGGAGTGTGGTTTACTCTGTTGTCATAGCTTAAGAGTATTTCATATGCATTCTATCTCCAAGAGTCTAGAGTATTACATTGTCAAAAGATGGACAAAATTTGTCAAAACAGAGTTGTGGGAAAAGTTCAACAAGATAGCTTAAAGTTCTCATAAACCGAAGGATTGTGTTCTTTGGCGGCATGAAATGGCACGAAACTATTTTAATCTTATTTTAAAACGCCAAGACAATGAGGAGGCAAGAAGAATCATTGAAGATGGCTACAACATAGATTCTTTAGCTACTGATGCTTTGATGAATACGCTGAATTTGTCAAAACAGAGTTGTGGGAAAAGTTCAACAAGATAGCTTAAAGTTCTCATAAACCGAAGGATTGTGTTCCTTGGCGGCATGAAATGGCACGAAACTATTTTAATCTTATTTTAAAACGCCAAGACAATGAGGAGGCAAGAAGAATCATTGAAGATGGCTACAACATAGATTCTTTAGCTACAGATGCTTTGATGAATACGCTGAATTCTTCAGATCAACATGAGGTTTCTAATTCTTCTAACAGTATACTGGATCCTACGCATTGAGTTACCAAGGGAGAAAACAAAGGATCAAGGGGCATTTTCAGAAAAACAAGAAGAAGAAAAGTAGTGATACAACAAACTCACATCCATCCAAGGAGCTTGGTTCGAAGACTCCTAATCCTCGATTATTTTTGTATCAAACTCACATCCATCTAATGAGTTTGGTTCGAAGACTCCTAATGCTCGATTATTTTAGTAATTGTTTTTGTATAAAAACATGAAACTATTTACATTAATGAATTCTTCAGCTTTAGTATTGAATTCTTCAGCTTCAGTATTATAAAATATGGTGATACTTTTAACCCAAAAAGTGATACTTTAATGATGTGATGTTTCTGCAATTTTATTGTCTTTGGTATTGATTTACAATAGGAAAGTGATACTATTTGAACAAAAAATGATACTTTTAACCCAAATGATGATACTTTTCCAATAAAAAGTGATACTTTAATGAGGTGATGCTTCTGAACAAAAAGTTATACTATTTGAACAAAAAAGTGATATTTTAAACCCAAAAAACGATACTTTTACGAAAAGTGATACTTTAATGAGATGATGTTTCTGAAGCTGGAACAAAAGTTGGAAACAACTTTTTAGAGCTAAAGAATGGAAAAACAAAGACCAAATGTGCTTATTCTCAACCAACTTACAAAATCCGAAATACTAAAAAAAGCACTTAAAAAAAGCACTGAAAGTGATACTTTAATAAGGTGATGTTTCTGAAGCTGGAATCATCTTTTTAGCTTAGGAATGGGAAAACAGAGACCAAAATCCGAAAAACTAAAAAAAGCACTTAAAATAAACAAATTTTTACGAAAAAAGTTGAAATCAGCTTTTATGTTGAAGATTGGAAAATAAGCACTAAAATGATCACTTATAATAAGCACTTAAAACCTACAAGATAAAACTAAAGTAAGCACTTTATTTGATCACTTATAATAAGCACTTAAAACCTACAAGATAAAACTAAAGTAAGCACTTTATTTTTGAAACTCATAAAAATAAACAATCTTTCCACCACATCTCAACTCCAAACTTAACAAAATCACTTAAAAATAAGCACTTTTTTCTGTCATCTCTTCTCAGCAAATCAAACAACCCAATTAACATAATGTGATACTTTTTGAACATAAAGTGATACTTTTCAATTAATAGATGATACTTTAAACTTATCCAGTAACATAAAAATAGATCAATATTAGTCAATACTTGCAACGTAACATACACCAAACTAAACTATAATATTTGGAACTAGTCAGTACAAAAAAAGCGTATGTTTCATTTTGCTATCATCCTCTAAAGAGCCCTATACATGCATCATTTGGCTTGTTCATTTATAAATGAACTGCATCCTTCTCGACTTGCACTCTCAATTCATTCCAACGGCTAAGAACAATTCTTGCACAATAAGAAGCCCTTAATTTGCACAGTTCACCGACCTTCAATGAAAACAAGATAAAACTAAAGTAAATAAATATTTTTGAACAATCTAATCTGATTTTATAACCAAAAAAAAGATTCATACCTTAAGCAAAGCTGGTTCTGAGTACACAAGCTCCTGAAATTTTTCATGTGGTGCATTAAGAAAACACCACAATCAATGTTGGCTAGTTTTTTTTTTTGCCAAGGAAAATTGATATTCTCAAAGATATATTTTCGCAACATCATCAACTTTGGACGATTTTTCTGCTTCAAGAAAACATTATCGTAACTGATACTATTCAAAGTGAAGAGTAACTTTAAAAGCAAAATAGGAAAAATATTCTTACAAAATCCACGGTGCTCATGTCTTTACTATTTCCACTTGACATCCAATTATCCCAGCAACCTCTCAAATTTTAGCATGATCCTACCCTTTCTCTCCAATAAAAATCTTTTCAAGAAACAACTGTTGCAAAAAGTGATACTTTTAAGGTTAAAAGCGATATTAAAGCATAAAATGATACTTTTAAATAAAACTTACAGAATGTTGAATATGGAAATAAAAGCAGTTCGTTTCTGATATTTTGTTAAGCAACATAGCCCATGTATCTATGATGCTTATGTGGTTCATCACTGAGTCATGCAATGTC
Organism: Rehmannia glutinosa; assembly: GCA_016081115.2. Taxonomy (NCBI): domain Eukaryota; kingdom Viridiplantae; phylum Streptophyta; class Magnoliopsida; order Lamiales; family Orobanchaceae; genus Rehmannia; species Rehmannia glutinosa. The sequence continues at coordinate 20,101,826 of CM071928.1, read as the reverse complement.
GATATGCCATCGTGAAATGCAATAAAAAAAACCCAGCATGTGCGAAAGTATTTGAACTGAAAATTAAAAACAAGTTTATTAATAAAACAAAATAATGGATTTGAACTGGAAATTAAAATCAATTTATAAAAATAATTTACTTACTCGATCATTCTTTGGTGATCAAAAAAGCAATAGTCAACAATATTTTTCTCCTTCCTACGCATAACTTTAAGAGTGCTCTTGTGTTTTTTCAGGAACTGGGAATTGAATTTAGCCTTTGGATCAATGGCCATGGTTCATCCAGGATTCTAGCGTCCTCTCCCGCTTCTTCTTCAACAACTTCTTCGCCAATTTCTTCACCCACTTCTTCTTCACCTGAATCTTTTTCTTCTTCAACAACTTTTTCAGCCTTATCCTCGGGAGTAAGGAGCTCAAAATCTGGCATTTGAGCTGCTAAATTCTTCACCAGCTGAAAATTTTCAACAGCTTTATCAATTAGCTCATGAACCTTCGAGTCTGAGAAAAACTGGCTTTCAGAAATTTATGAGTGCAAAGATGAAACTGCATTCTTTTCCTCTTGCGTCATCTCGTTTTTCAACTTTCTAAATTCCTCCATGTGAAATTGTGTTACAAGATTAAAATTCCTCTTACACATCAAAAAAGCCTTATGAAAATTCTACAAAAAATAAGATGAAATATGTTAATATTTGACATACTTTAAAACTGATACTTTTAACATGAGCACTGATACTTTTCACATGAAAAGTTATACTTTTCACATGAATAGTGATACTCTTCACTTCAAAGTATTACAATAATGAGTAATACTTTTCTAGTAAAAAGTGATATTTTTAACATAAAAAATGATACTTTTCACATGAAAAGTGATACTCTTCACTTCAAAGTATTACAGTAATGAGTAATACTTTTCAAGTGAAAGGTGATACTTTTCAAGTAAAAAGTGATACTTTAAACATAAAAACTGATGATTTTCACATGAAAAGTGATACTCTTCACTTCAAAAAGTATTACAGTAATGAGTAATATTTTTCAAGTAAAAAGTGATACTTTTACATGAACTTACATCTCTAGCCAACTTCTGCATCCCATCATCATGAAGCTCATTCCCCTTTGGTAGTTTAAGATTTATATACTTCGATGAATCATGCAACTCATCATCATCAAGCTCAACATCTTCTTGTTCGTCACCTTCTTCTACATTTTTTCCAAATGTTTCTTTCTCAGCTATGGATTTCCTCCTCAAACAAATAGGGTATGCATCTATTACCCATTCACCCTGACCTAGCACATCAATAGAGCTTTCTTACTTGATTATTTTTCTTAACTTCTCAGATGTCCAATGAGAGATCAGCGGTAATGTGGATGGTTTGACATTTCCCTGCCATTTCAATCTATGGAAATACAGTATCAATAAAACCAACACACAACCACCAATATATTTTACTTTTGGGTTCATGTTGTATATTTTATTCACTCCTATGCACAACTTTTTTAGAATATAAGAACACTAGTCGTAATCCCCTATTTTGTCCATATCTACGACTGATTTGATCGCATAGAAGTCCATTTTCCTATTCGTCCTTAGCGTCAAAAAAGAAGATAAGTAAAAGATTACAAAAAGCCGCTTAAAATCATTGTCGCCATCAACTAATCTGCTCTGAATCACATTCTTCACCTTATAAACTAAAGATTCCCCATCAATATCACACGTCTCCTTCAATTCATCAATCAAAACAACAGACTCTCCACGATCTAATTCCTCAACATCATTTCCATCTTTCTTGGGCACTAAAAAAATATCATATATGTCATCCGATATAACAACGAAACTCATATCATCAAATTTCAACATCTGACTGGTACCGTTAAAATTCTTCACCAAACTTTTAACAATGCCCATAGAAAACGTTGAATCAATACGAAGTCTCGACAAACCTCCAAATCCTATACTTTCTACGTCAGCCTTTTGTTTATCACTCAACTTTTTCATAAACTCAAATAAGTCTTGAGGTTTACATTGACTAATGAAATCTCTGCAACAATCCAAAAATAAAGTAGTATTTCTCAGTAATAACTTAACACTTGAAAATTGATACTTTTAATACAGAAAGCGATACTTTTCACCTGAAACGTGATACTTCTATATAAAAGTATTTCTCAGAAATAAATTAACAAATTAATAGTATTAACATGCAAACTGATACTTTTCACAGGAAAATTGATACTTTTACACAGAAAGTGTTCTTTTAATATGAAAAGTGATACTTCTATATGAAAGTATTTCTCATAAACAAATTAATAGTCTTAACATGCAAACTGGTACTTTTCACTTGAAAATAGATACTTTTAACACAGAAAGTGATACTTTTCACACGAAAAGTGGTACTTCTGTATGCAAGTATTTCTCAGGAAAAAATTAACAAACAAATTAATAGTCTTAAAATAAAAACTGATACTTTTAACATACAAAATGATACTTTTAACATGGGAAGTAATACTTATGATTAATTTGTTACCTCGCTTTTCACTTTTTCCCAACATGTTCCTCCACATCAGAGCTTTTTTTTTTTTTTCATATCCACTGGAACAACAATACAATCAACAAATCAACACAGAAACATCAAAACAACAAATAATCATGCATTAAACAATGGCTACACCTATTTTTATCTTCCTTTTCTTTTTCAGCCTTTTATGATATTTTTCTCTTTTTTTGGAATAACATTTAGATCTTTCGCTTGAATTTTTCTCCTTGCTTTTTTTTTTTGGAGAAATAGTCTTGCGTGCCTTCATTTTGTAATACCTTTTCCTCCTGACAGGAGTTGTTTTAGAATGTTCCTCCATAATTTATAATAGATATTTAATATTTCTTTCGGTATATTTAAAAAAAATAAATAAATATTCTTGGTTGTAATATTAAAACCGGCGGTTTTAACAGTCAGTTCTACCATAGTTCCACCGATAGTTAAAATTATCGGTTTCATGGTTTTTGAGACCAAAGAATTGGAACTGGAACCATACACAATTCCAATTCCATTCTAGTTTAGAACCCAATTTCGATTCTATTTGACCAGCCCTAGCCAGAACATGCAATTCCATTTTAAATATATCAATATGTGTTAGTATATATGAATGTTGTAAAATGTGAGTAATATTAAATACCATAATAAAAATCCACGAATGTGAGTAATATTAAATATCATAATAAAAAATCTTCGTGGACTTTGAAAGCCTCGTGCAAGCAATAATATCAAACCCCGCAGAATTACTAATTTAGCCCCCAAATCTCCAAAATTCTAGGCAATTAAGGCCACACGTCATCGCATTTTAACAGCAACCCGAACCTACCACAAAAGATAGCCACGTGGCCTTATCCCAATAGCTGATGCCCACCTACTGTCATCTCTCCTTAGCCAATATAAACGTACTCCCAAACCAGACGGAAATATCTTCCTACTCTCCTCTCCAATGGCTCCCTTCTCTTTCCTTTCTCTTCTCTCGCTCGCTCTCCTATCCTCTGCGCTCGCGTCCACCGAGAGCTTCATACACGAAGTAACCGACGACCCTTTGATCCGGCAGGTCGTATCCGACGGTACCGAGGCAGTCGATCAGTTGTTGCACGCCGAGCATCATTTTTCGCTGTTCAAAGCCAAGTACGGGAAGACGTACGCCACCCAGGAAGAGCACGACCACAGATTCTCGGTGTTCAAGGCTAACCTGCGCCGGGCGAAGCGCCACCAGTTACTCGACCCCTCCGCCGTTCACGGCGTCACCAAATTCTCTGACTTGACCCCCGACGAGTTTGAGAAGAGACACTTGGGGCTCCACAAGCAGCGGCTGAAGCTTCCGGTGGATGCGCACAAGGCACCGGTTCTTCCGACTAACGACCTCCCAACGGACTTTGACTGGAGAGACCACGGAGCAGTTACCGATGTTAAAGATCAGGTTTCCTTGATTTAGTTTATTATTCTCTTTTTTAGTGAAGTAGATATGAAGTACCGAAATTAAAGAGATCGAGAGTAATATCTATTTTCCTTTCATAAAGGTTCAATTTTGACTTGTGATTATGCTTTTGTGTTGACCATCGACAGGCTCGCTTGTACACAAGTATATTTTGCTGCGCTTTCGCTATATTCTTCATAAATTGATTGATTATTTGCTAATTGATTCCTCAAATGCATTGTTAGTTGATTTCCATACATTGAATGATTTGTCACAGTAGTGTTGTATAATTGTTTAGAAAGGGAACACACAGGAGTAGTAATTTACATACTTCACTTTAAATGCTGGACAGAGGATTTATATATCTCTGTGCAGTTACATTTGTGTATGTTCTGTAGTCTGATGAATAATTTGGTTGATGGGGCTGTGACAGGGATCTTGTGGGTCGTGCTGGTCTTTTAGTACAACTGGAGCACTGGAAGGAGCACACTACCTGGCGACTGGGGAGCTTGTAAGCCTCAGCGAGCAGCAGCTTGTGGATTGTGATCATGAGGTTTGGATTTATTGACTTTTACAGTACTACTGTAATTGTAGATTAGAAGTAAGGTAATATTGATGGCTTGTTAATATGGAAACTAATTGAAGAATCTCATCCATATAAGAAGCTATAAGTCATCTTTAGTGTTTCACACCAGGGTTTTATACTTTTTATATGTTGATTAGCTTTTCGACTATTCAGTGCTTCTGTTAGTTGCCATATAACTAAGCGTATTTGGCTTTGTTTCTCCTACTTACATAGCCTGCACCTTTAGGATGCTTAAGCCATATACATGTTATTTTATATTGGTAAGTTTTTCTGCACCTGTTAGTCCTTTGAATAGGTTACAAGTATTTGAAATTCTGATAACTCTCTCTGTTTTGCATTCTATTCATTTTGACGTTGTCTTTACCATGAAAAATTTTCATCTGATGCACTGTTTGATGTGTCATCCGATAATATTATGCTACGGCTTTTGAGAGAGATGATCTTTCTTTGCGTGCATCACTTGTAAATGACTTTACCACTAAAGTGAGACAAGAGAATAATCTTCACATATCTTCGCATCTTGCTCAGAAAAATGTAAAGAAATATATCTCAGTTCATACATGTTTATTGACTGTTGTTGTTGTGGTTTGGCACATTGAAGTACTGCGAGCTCTTTTGGTGCTAAAACTAGCATGCCATTACTATATCTTTAATATTGAGCAGATAGCTAAAATGCAAGCTGCAATATATCAATAAAAAAAAAAATCATGTTCCCAAATAAAGTAAAACGTAAGACAGAGAAACTGTTATGTTGCTCAAATTAAACTGTTTATCAGATATTGCACTATGACCAATGATTAGTTCGTTGTTGTGTATGCATTGTGTATTGAAAAAGCAGTCAAGTATTGCCGTGTTTTGTTGAACAAAAGCTTCTTCTCTTGCCAGTGCGATCCAGAGGAATATGGTTCCTGTGATGCAGGGTGTGATGGTGGACTCATGAACAATGCCTTTGAATACACTCTCAAGGTTGGTGGACTTCAAACAGAGAAAGATTATCCTTACACTGGGACCAATGGTGTCTGCAAGTTCGACAAAAGCAAAATCGTTGCATCAGTATCAAACTTCAGTGTTGTTTCCCTAGACGATGACCAAATTGCTGCAAATTTGGTTAAGCACGGCCCTCTTGCAGGTATCGGTTGATTTCCTAAGAAAAGGGCTGTCATTTTTATTTATTTATTTTTTGGTAGAAGCAAATCTTATCATGTTTTCTTTTTGTCCGCCAGTGGGAATCAACGCAGCTTGGATGCAAACGTACATCGGAGGAGTTTCCTGCCCGTATATTTGCGGGAGACAATTAGATCACGGTGTTCTCCTAGTGGGATATGGTGCTGCTGGGTATGCTCCTATTCGTCTCAAGGAAAAGCCTTACTGGATCGTAAAGAACTCATGGGGAGAAAGCTGGGGAGAGAAGGGGTACTATAAGATCTGCAGGGGCCGTAATGTGTGTGGGGTGGAGTCGATGGTCTCAACGGTGAACGCGATCCACGTTACTTCACAGTAATTCATCCAACAACGAGTATCAATTGAAAGTGTCTGTTAAGTTGCAATATGTGTGTATATGCCTCGTGTAAATAAGAAGCGCTTCCATATGTAATTTCAATGCTCAGTAAGAGCTAGCTCCATGGAGCTCTTTAGGTTCTTACAAACTGTCCTAAGATAAACTGGGATTTGGTTATGTAATTTTACATATTGTCTTATTTTAGATGCCTTGGATTAGGAGGCTTTCGTTAATGGTTTGTGTTGTCAGAACTATGAACTGATCTTTACTAGGGTAGCAATTTGTGTTGTGTTCAGGTTTGCGTGTCGAGACATTAAAATAATTTCATGTTATTCGTGTTGGATTTCTCAACCTTAACGTGACATGTTTAGTATTCGTGTTTTTTTGGATCAACCCAAAAAGACAGTATAATTTGAAAATCTAAACAACTCATATATTTATACGTGTTATTATATGGATTGTATGAGTTAACCTTAATCACAAAGTTATTGTTTAAAATTCAATCATTAAAGTTTAAACTAACAACATATCCAATAAATTAAAAATACTGCAAGAAAAAAAATAATAACAACACAATCGGATCGAAGGGGATAGACATGTAATTTTCAGTTAATCGTAAATCCGTAATCCGAAAAGTTTATTATTCGTGTTGTTTGACCTCATTCCAATTATGAATCGAACCCGCTTATAATGTGATAAGTTCGTATTGTGTTTTTGTATCGTATTAGAAATTGACACCTCTAATATTGGGAATAGAAACTTTGAAACAAAAACAAACAAGGGCTCCTCATCCTTCTGAAATTGACGCTGAGAACAAGTCGCACTTAGATTAAACATAATGGAAATCAGAAACACTTCAATTCCAAAGAATACAAGAATTCTGAAAGAATTACTACTTGAATAAAAAAGCAATTTCTTCAAATCAACTCCACTTAATTCTAACTTATCTAATGAACCTTTAAATCTCTTACTCTGGAAATATTACACTACTAACTATGCACTTACTAAAATTGACAATCAAGCCAAGCTATTTTTGGCATACAAAATAATCCCTTCTTCCTAATACATAAAGAATTGGAGAAGACACATGAACACATTAGAACTATCAAGAACCTTTTCTTTTTTGCCCCTAAGTTATGATTAGGCATGCTCATTTATAGTATTTTCCGAACTCAACTTTCTTGCAATCTTCTGGTATGCTACATATGCTGCTCTATTGTGAGCAACAACCCGCTTGGCCCTGTACTGTGCCCTTCCGACAAATTAAGCCGCCGACTATGAATTCGATCTCCCTGTTTCTTTCCACAAATCTCTACTTTCGACATTCACTTTGTTCTTCTGGCATATCTCGTAAAGCATTGTCACTGGATGTGTGTGGAGAGTCGATGGAGTGATCATAGGCTGCAACAGATTCTTGACGATCTAAGTGGACACATAAACTATTGTTTAGTAACGAGAAATTAGGAAAAATGATCTCATAATACAGAAAATTAAAGCAATTCAAATTCATGTATTAAAATTCCTCATTTAAATGTATACCCCATGCCAATATTTGATGTATGCTACGTGAATGATTTTTATTTTTTTTTAACACGAAACAAATCCATTATCATAATGTCAAACAAGATTTCATTTAATTTTTAAAAAGACACTAATATGCAATTAATTTTCATTTAAGGTAAATAGAGAAGAAAATAAAAACCTTGCAAGTTGTGTCCATGGAGTTGGAGTCAACGTAAATCGCACCCACTAAGGATTCAACTACATCTGCAAGTGCCTTTGGTGCGTCTAGCAATCCTGAAGAATGCATAGGATAATCCACAATCCCCTCTTCAAATTCTTTAATCTGTTCAACCAAACGAGATTGTAAATTAAAACCCCCAGTCTCAAAAGAACAAATTTCAACAGAAAAAGTTAAAAAGTTATGGATAATTTTAAAAAAAACCCCACAGGTTTGGACTAATTACCAAAAGAAAATCAGAGATTTTTAAAACTTACAAATACCCCTACTTTTGACTCCGTTTTATATATTCAACTTTAGGGGTTTTCATGTAATTATCTACAAAAAATTATTCAACTTTTTCTTTTTTTTTGAGATTGAGAAGATCAAAAAATAATTCAACTTACTTGTCCAACAAGACGAGGTTTCTTGTGACGTAAAAACCTGTGCAACTGGTTTTTCAACGCCACACGTGCGAGTTTCTCTCTATCAACGTTGGCGGATCGGAGCTTCGTTAATTGACCCGGCGGCAAATCTGGATACGTCGTGAAATGCTCCTTGGCCATGAAAAAACTGAGCAGGGCATCGCCCATGTACTCCAGTCTCTCGTACGACGCCGTTGAGGTCTTGTCTCCGTCCAAGTACGAGTAATGGGTAAAGGCTTGTCGCAGTAAATCAGGGTTTCTGAATTCATACCCGGTTATTTCCTTTATTTTTTCGACAATATTGTCCCATGAATATTCTTCTCTTTTTTCTTCTAGACGAAGCTGATCTTGGAGTTCGGTTTGCAATTCCATGGCTGGCAGAGAGAAAGGTTTCTTCCGTGTTTCCGTGTATATTTGTTATCACAAAGTTGATTAAGTAATTTATTTTCCTAATGAAATAGTATATATATATATATATAGTAGCTAGATAAAGTTTGTTTCCTAGTAGAAATAGGATATGGTAGCCTAGATAAATAATATAGGACTATAGAAACTTAGTTCATTGCCACAAATGGAAACATGAGTAGTTCACTGTAAAAACTTAGTAGACTATAGAAACTTATTTCTCCTAGTACAACAGGGCACGGTAAATATTATAGGACCACTTTGTGATTGTTTGTAGAAAAATAAAAAATAAAAATCTTATTTATCTTCTAAATTAACTTAATTTTATACTTTTTTTCTCTCATATTTCTCAATACATATACATATTATTTATTTCTCTCTTTCCCACATATTCATATAAAGAATTTCGGTACTTTCTTTAATTTATCAGTTCTCTCTTTTTCTTTTTCCGTTTTTTATATGTTCATTTTCACATGTAAATTGGCTAATTTAATAAAAAGTACAAGTTCGGAAAAACTTTAACCAATTACCGTGGTAGGTGAAAATGTTAACAATACAAGTGAAGACAACTTTGCCAAACCTGTTTTCTTCCTTTTTAACAAAAAAATCTTATGGAAACAGCTTTGACGCCGCTGTTTTTACCTTCCTTATTTTTTTTTTCTATTATCGCCGAAATTTATGAAAAGTTGTTTTCTAATTTTTTTGAAAGTAAGAATTTTTATTTCTATTTTAATTGTTGATATGATACTACGTGACTATTAAATTTATTGGTAAATATAATTGTGCAAAATAATGCATGTTAGTATATGCCGTTTATTGATTGTATTGCTTATCTGTAGTTAAAAAAACTCATTATTATTTAATTAAGTCATTTATGGGTCATATGTCTTCACGAAATATTGATGTGATTGTTTATTTTGGATATAAAACGAGTTCACAGTACCATAATTTGTTAAAAGTTTATAAGTAATTTTTTAAAAAAGGTAGGGAACCCCGTATTTTCGAAATATGATCTTATTTTAACAACCTTCTTTAATTTTGATAATTTTAATTACAAAATTGTAACTATTAACATCTTATAAGTTCTTTCATCTTATTTTATTAAAATAGTCCAACATCTTATATTCAAAACAAGATTTAACATCTTATAAAATGTAGAAGCTTATAAGATCTTCTAAATACTTTAATTACTCTCTGCTATAATCCTTTAGACTATCTATTAAAAATTCTTGTCCACTTAGATGGTGTTTGGTTGAGCTTATTTAGAAGATTTTAATAATGGGGTAATTACACATAATACGCTGATTTTTGTACCATTACCACACAATACGTTCCTACTACTCTTGTGCCTATTTTTTTACTTTTGTACCTAATTTTTTTTTACGCTCCTTGTTATTTTTTGATTATTTTTATTTTTTTTCGTTTTTTTGGTCCTGCATTATTTTATATGGTATATAAGTTGCTTCGAGATTGTTTAAATTTGTTTCTTTATTGTTTCTATGTTGGTTTTTTGTTGTTTCGATGTTTCAAAATAACTTTAACCTATTTTTTATGCTGTTTTTTATTCATATATTATTTTGTACATTGTTTCTATTGTTTTGGTGTTGTTTTATAATATTTTTAATGTTGTTCTAATAATTTTTTTGTTGTTTTCATGTAGTATTTAATGTGTAAATACAATTTTTACCTATTTTTAAGCTCTTATTATTCATGTTGTGTTTTAAATATTTTTTACGTTGTTTCTGGGTTGTTTCCATACTCTTTTTAATGTTGTTCTGCTATTTCTTTATTGTTTCAATGAAGTTTTGATGTTTAAATACAATTTTTTACCTATTTTTATTAAAAGAAACATGTTAGAAACAATGTTGAAACACAGAAACATGTTTGAAACATGTTTGAAACAATGTTGAAACAAAGCGTAAAATTTTCCGGGATTTTTTGCTGGAGCGTATTGTTGTGTAAAAAAAGAGCGGAGAGCGTATATTTAGTTAAAATTGCACCGGAAAGTATAAATTTAGGTAAAATTGCATGGGAAAGCGTAAAAGACTGACTTTAACTTAAAAAAGGTGGGTATTTCTGTCATAAGCCCATTAATAATCACGTACCTTGTAAATGAACGGGGGCTTGGGCTCCATGTGCCTTATTTAATGGGAGGGGCTCACTGGTCAATAAATTTCAAATAATTAAGCATTAACTCAAATAATTGCAATTAAGAGAAATAAATGATAATTAAGTTGAAATTAAATAAATAAATGAGAATTAAAATTAAAATTACCCACATCAATATGTATAATTATATTATATATGATTTTTCATTATAAACTTATTTTTAGAAACTCACTCATTTTTCAGTAAAAAAAATTTGGATATTCCTAAAGACAACATTGGCAAAGCTATTTCCAAGCAGAAATTAGGGGGGAGAAAGAACCAACATTGAAAACAACAACAAAAAAAAATACTAAAGAGAGCTTTGCCAATGTTGTTTTCACCTAAATATTAACATTTTGATGAGCCACATTATTTGGCTAAAGTTTTATGAGATTTAAATTAATTTATTAAATCAGCCCATATAAATTATTATGATATATATATATCAATTATGAATATTCACCAGTCTGCTCCAGCAGCTTATGAATTGCAGTAATTTATGGCATTTTTGCAGTAGCTGAGCATCAACTTGTTTCAACAGCTATTATCTTGCAGCAACTTTTGTAGTAGTTGTGCAACAGTCTGATTCATCAGTTAAATTGATTTGCAGTGCTTCTACTGCGTAGCGCTTATGCAATCAAAAGCTTTTGAAAACTATAAATAGGAACTTCATATTGTTTTGTAATTAATTCAGAAATCAATGAAATTCCAGTTTTTCTCTATATTTCTTATATACTCTTTATATTTGGTTATGATTATAACATGTTATCAACGCGAGTTTTGCTCTAGAAAGAAAAAGGTTTGCAAAGGTACTGTTTGAATTTATGTGTACTACTTTATATCTGAACATATATATATATATATATATATATATATATATATATACTATTGGAATATGATAATTGGAGAAAAGTTTCTCCACACTACATGCATTTGATTATAGTGCTCCAACAACAATATAAATAATATTAACTCATGATGTGCTATGAATTAATTCATATTCTTCTCGCAATAGAGAAGACTAATGAGTTGTCGTTAAGAAATAATGTTTTGTGACTTTTTTGGGTCTCAAGTTGTATCAAGAGCAGAAACAACTCCAATAAAGATGTCGGCTGATTTAGAGGCCAACAAATAAATACTTGGGCATGGTGTTTGTAGGAACGAAAGATACGGTGATCCTCATCGAAAAAAATACATGAGCATAGTGCTCACATGCGCGGTGGACATAATGGTCCCCGTATAGATATACTGGGATGTGGTACCCACATGGACAGTGAATACGATGTTTCCTGTCATATGTATTTATAAAATGACCATAGCGGATGTGAATTCACGCTTATATAATTATATGATCAAATTAATGCAGTTAATTTAAAGGAACCATGATAGTGGAAAAATGACCGTGGAGAGATCTGATGATGATCTCCGTAACAAATACAAACTAACTAGACACTTGGCTAAAGTTTGTTATATAGGCCATGATTTGGTGATTTGTATAAAATAAGAAAAAAAAAGTGTAAATACACATGCTATTGAGGCAATCGGGCCATTTATTGAGGCCAACACATTGAAGATCATGTCTGATCGAAGGATTCAAAAGACTTGAAGGATTCAAAACACTTGAGTTGAAGATTTTCTTTAAGGATCTTGGTTATGAGGCATACGATGATGCATTATGAAATGGCATGCTCAAACTTAATATGGCCATCATGTGTAGATAATATGCATGAAACTCCCTCGATGTTATAATTCCGAGGTTGAGTTTATTTTGAATGTTGACTATAGTCATACTTCATTTAGATGATATATTTTCAAGATCGAGTTTATTTTAATAGTGTACATGCACATATCCCCATTAGATGATACATTCTCGAGGTCGAGCATTCATTATCCCTCGATGTTATAGTTCCGATGTTGAACTTTCGTTACATCTCCCTGGATGATACATTCCTGGATTGAGTTTTTATCAAAGTTTTTATATAACATCATCATGATGATTATACAATATTAACTCAATATTTTTATATAAGGTGTACATGGAAAGTGGAAATTTCCATGACTTGCAAGAAAATATGTATCATACGATAAAAATGTTATTCAACTCCAATTGTAATCACAACTATATGAGAGAGAAATCAACTCCAAACTCGTTACATGTCATGATCGAGCAAATAAATAAACACCATTGTTAGAAAAGATCATAATACTCCATATCTTTGTTATCATTTGATATTGTTTGCCAATAATATCTTTAAAGGGATAATAGTTTGCTCCAAAGGCGTCACACATGGCTTAATTTTGAAAAATGCCCAGTAACTTTAGATATTTCGATTTTAGGACTTTTTTTTACCTCTGCACATTTGGATTGTAATTTAGAAAATTTTGCACATTGATGACACTTGTCGCTGGAAAACCCCAAATTATATTTTTTTGCTGACGTGGCTCCCGATTTCGTAGCTCACACGTGAAATTTCTGGTGAAAAGTTGTTGACTTGGATTTTAATAATAATTTGCTTTGCCAAATTGGACCAATTTGGAGGGAAACTAAGTAGCCATGAATTATATTCCCTCCATTTCACCTGCCTCATATCAATTTAAATTTCCACCCCCAATTAAAGAGAGAAAAGAACCCTAATTAAAATTCTACTACCCCATTTCACACATCAAATATTATTAAATATTATTCATCACTTAACGAAATTTCTCCCATTTCATCAATAATGTCACATGTAACGGGGTCTGTGGATTGCTATTGTGGATGGAGGGATATGCATCGGGCTTCATTGACTGATGACAACCATGGTAGGGAGTTCCAATCTTGCCTAGACTACAAGGTAAGGTTTATGTATTTCCATTTTTTTTAGTTTTTTCATTTTCAAATTTGATTTGATTTTTCTTATGTAACAGTGAGGTGGATGCAATTTTTTTCCTGGGAAGATCATCCCACGTGTAGAAGAGTCAGATCAATAATTCATGGACTATTGTGTAGGATGAAATCCATGAAAAAATAACTTGAGAAGTTTAAATTGAAAAACAAAGACTACAAGAAGGCATTGCGAAACTGAGATCCCTGGAGAAGAAAATTTTGGTATTATGTGTTGTTGGGATATTATGCATGCTTTGGATTTTGAATGTGAATGTTGTTTCTGAGTTGAAGATGATAGCTTGATATGGCTTGGTATGAGAGAGGTGTATGGTGACAGGCAAATGGTGTATGAGCTGACTGTAGGAGTCGCTTGTATTTAGTTAGATTATGTCTCTTTCTAACATACTATATTATGAGTTTCTTCTTATGTGTTATATTTAGTATATTAGGTGTTGTAAGTGAAATGTTATTTCTATTTTTGTATGGACTGTGATGTTGTTGTTATTTATGAGACCAACTCCCATTATATGAAATTGAGAATTGTGAATAAAAATATGACACAAATTCATTAACAAAGCTATAATCATTAACAAAAAATCAAATTCATGGTGATTAATAAAGAAACAAAGTCATAGTCATTAACAAAAAAAGTAAAGTAATAGTCATTAACAAAAAATAAACCCATAGTCATTAACAAAGCCATTGTCAATTTCGAATAATAAAATACAAACTAGCAATGTTTTCGGTATTACAATTATGAACCAGAAACGATCTAAAAAACAACCATGCCTAGTTATCACAAAAGTCGGCTGTTCACATTGATTATCAATCTTTTGAAGTCTTGCCTAGTCTAGAGAGGCTAATGCATTTCTTCCTCCGAATCTTCACTATAGGAGGGTGTCCCATTTTTGTTGGTAGTTTAGGCATCTGCAACTGATTCCACACTGGTGGCCCCTCAATATTGGCACTTGGTTTGGTGGATGCATCTAACATTGTTGTGTGGACACCGAATTGACATCCTCTCCATCTTATTCATGATGCTTAGTTGTTTCATGTGTTGGTGGGAGGATGGTCGGAGTAATTCTGATTGTTGTTGATACATTAGGGTTTGGTCTTGGTGGGATTAACAATATCCTCTCGTCTATAGCTGGTCTAGATTGTGAGGGTTGATGTGTCATTCATCCTCTTGAGTAACTGCCAATGCAATAGTAACATATTGAGTGCCATGCATCAAATGGTTGATCCAATAAAATGAATTACTTACAGTTTTATTTACCATTGTTTCCTGAGTTGTGTTAGAAGGTCCTTCAGTTGCCATATTTGATTGATTTATCACTTGTAATATAGGTCCCAAGAGGTGTGATTTAAGTCTAGAAGAGGGGGGAGAGGTTGAATAGACTTAACCAATCTTTCGATTTTAAATACAAATTAGAGTTTCACAAGAAAACAACCAAGTCTCTTGAGAGACAGATCGATCAAACATTAGCAGGAGAATTAACCACTCAATAGACTCTGAGAGAGATATTGATAGAAAGAACTCAAATTGAGTGAAGTGAAGTAAGAGTTTTATAAATTCAGCTTTCTTGGTTTTTAATAGCGGAAGTCTTTACACCATTTTTAAAGATTAGTTATCAATACATATCTTTTAAATTATTGTTATTTATCAGTTGGATAACAAATATTGAGCAAATAAATAAGTTTTGGAATTTAAGTGGAGAATATTAAATGACACAAATATTTATAATGGTTCGAGGAAGGAGTAATTTCTCTACTCTATTCTTCTCCTACTCCATGAGGAATTCACTAATGCAACAGTAACTTTGTTACAAAAGTACAAACAGTCGGAGCCAGCCATGAGGCCAAATTCCCAAATGGAACAATGATATCCATGTTGTTAATATATTGTTTGTTAAAATACATTGGAAAAAAAAATACAAAGACTACGCATGCATATATGTATTTAATATTTTTTTTAAATTACATATATGTATTTACTTAATGAAATCACTGTTTTAACTATTGGACCGTACCGGCTAGTTGAACCGATTATATCGGATATCGGTGGTCGGACCTAGGACTGCAAATAAACCAAGCTGCTCGTGAGCTATTCGGAGCTCGATTAGATAAAAGCTCGTTCGAGTTCCTTTAATGAGGCTCGTTAAAATAAACAAACCAAACTCAAACTTAGAGATATTCGGTTCGTTAGCTCGTGAATAAACTCGTGAATAGGCTCGATAGTAAGCTCGTATAAATTAAACTAATAATTTGATTTTACTTTTAAATTTTCATATTGATCCTTGAATAGGCTTAATAGTAAACTCGTTTTCTTTTATTTTTTGTAATAAATTGAATAGTATTTTAATTTTTAATTACAAAAAATAAAAGTATTTATATTTAAAATTCATAATATGTTTATGAAACTTATAATTTTATTCAAAAAATAATTTTATTAAAATATTTTTATATTATCTTAAGTGAAAATATGAAAAATTGAAAGTAAAATCAAATTATTGGTTTAATTTATACGAGTTTACTATCGAGCCTATTCACGAGCTTATTCACGAGCTAACGAACCGAATATCTCTAAGTTTGAGTTTGGTTCGTTTATTTTAACAAGCCTCATTAAACGAACTCGAACGAGGTTTTATCGAATCGAGCTCCGAATAGCTCACGAGCGGCTTGGTTCATTTGCAGTCCTAGGTCCGACCACCAATATCCGATATAACCGGTTCAACCAGCCGGTACGGTCCAATATTTAAAACAGTGATTTCATTAAGTAATTACATATATGTAATTTAAAAAAAAAAATTTAAATCATATATGCATGCGTAGTCTTTGTATTTTTTTTTCCCAATGTATTTTAACAAACAATATATTAGCAACATGGATATATTGTTCCATTTGGGAATTTGGCCTCATGGCCGGCGCACCTGCAAGGTGCGCCAGAGGCTTTTTTATTTTTTTTTAAAATTTGTTAGGCTGGCGCATTTGACATTAGCGCCAGCTAGCCGAAAATAAAAAAATTATTTTTAAAAGCTCGTGTGCGCCAATAATAGCTCAGGCGCACATCACATATACCCCAACAAGTAAAATCGCAAAACCATCCAAAAACACCTTAATTCACCAATTTTGTTTCAATTTTGTCATAGTTAGTCAAATTCCCCTTCAGATTTCTCTAAGTCCTTCAGCTTCTTTACCCCATAAGTTGAGTTTCTCCTCATATCTTGGATGACTCTGCTATAAGTCTTCTGAAAGACACAACTAACGTACTTGACTGAAGTTCTTCTTGGCCACTCAAATGGATCGATCAATCTTCTTCTCGCATTTTCAATAAGTCTTTTGCAGTGGCGAATCCATGATTTGAAAATGGGGGTACGATATACATTTGAAAAAATGCACATAAACATTGTTTTAGTATTTAAAGTCGTACAACAAAATATTGTTTAAATTAACAAAATATTGTTTAAATTTTTACCAAAGCTAATTGTGCAACAATACATGAAAAACACACACACATATATATATATATATATATAAGAATTAATTAGAATAATTAAGAAAATATGAGACAACAAAATACAGTTTTGATAATATTATTTATTTTATTAG
The DNA here is from genome assembly GCA_016081115.2 of Rehmannia glutinosa. Taxonomy (NCBI): domain Eukaryota; kingdom Viridiplantae; phylum Streptophyta; class Magnoliopsida; order Lamiales; family Orobanchaceae; genus Rehmannia; species Rehmannia glutinosa. The sequence continues at coordinate 20,084,624 of CM071928.1, read as the reverse complement.
ATTTATTTTTTATAGATATATTTATTTTTTGCAGATTTTGCCATTTATTTAATTTATTAACTTTGATAAGTCAATTTTTAATTTTTTAAAATTTTATTGTTGGGATTTGTATTGTATTATTTGAATTTTATAATGATTTTTGTAAAAATAGGGGTACAGTTTTTTTTTTTAATTTTTCCAACTAAAGGTTATTGCTTGATTTTTCACAAATTGGGGGTACAAGTGTACCCCCATCCCACCACATAGATCCGCCACTAGTCTTTGCATCTTCAACTTGGCTGCTTGACTACTCAGCTATTTTTCTATCTATTATAAAGTTGAAATTACATACATAAATTGGGGTGCCAACTTTCTAATACTAAGTTTTCTAAGCATCATCAAAAGCTATACAATAAATCTCCTAACATGTACCAAAAACATTAGATAAATTAAAAAATACCAAATAACTGCCTTATAAACTAAAAGTACTTATTCTTGCCAAGTTTCTTTTCATTTCTCTGTGTTGTCCTTTAGTTCCACTTTCCTTGTTTGGACATGTTTTTGCATTGTGTTCAACAGTTACGTAGAACTCTTTCTTCCAAACATTAGACTATTATATCATAAACTCCAACAAATTACAGTCGCACCGGTTGTCACCCCTGAGCTAGAAGGCAATACATTTATTTCATCATATACATTAAAAAAAGAAAAAAGAAACATAAGCACTTAACAAGTTGAGTACATGTTCGCAAAACTTATTGAGTGTTGAGTGTCAAAAAATCATAAGATGAAATTTTTAGAATTAATCAATGGCTAAATCATATTTTATCTTGATGGTGAAAAAGAGGTAGAAACCATAGATCTCGATTAAGCAATCATCAGATTATATGCAATTGATATCCACATTATGTGTGTAACATATCAAGTAACGATCTGACATTCAGAATATAGATATTCACAATCAAGTGCGAACGGATAGTATCAAAAAAGAAAGCAAAATAACATTATAGCATGTGGAAATAACAAAAATCCTAACAATAAGTTTGATCAGAAAATACCAAGCAATATGTAAGTTATGCTGGAGAAAACAGTTAAGTGTGATGTGATCATTAAAGTCCTCTTTCTAGATATCAATGCACATAACTAAAAATCAATTGAATCTATTAATAAAATGCACAACAAAATTCAAGGATATCAATTAACCAAATTCTTCAAATTCATAAAACATATAAAGATGTAAGACCACAACTGACAATTATCCAAATGACCTAATAGACCACAATTGAGTAAAACCCAAAAAATCCCAACTTAGAAATATGAACATAAACCACTAAAATATGAGACAGCTCCTAAGACAGAAATCAATAATATCTCCGACATAAAATACAAAAGCACTCGGTGAGACATTAAAACAAACACAAAGCCAGACAAAATTTACATAAAAGACATAAAAACAAAATCACACGCACCCGTGGAGAGAGAGAGAGAGAGAGAGAGAGAGAGAGAGAGAATAAATTGGGAAAACAAAAAAATATCTCCAAGTTCTTATCCTATATTACTGAAAATCATTACAGAAAAGCATACTAAAGCAGTTAGCCAAGCAACAATTTTACCTTTGAAGGACCACACAAGAAATTAAGGCAAATTGCTTTTTCGGTCCGTTAAGTTGGCTCGATTTCACTTTTCCCTTTAATTTTATACGGTCAACGTTTGCGTTTGTAACACTAACTTTTCTATACCTGCACATTTAGTCCGATTTTAAAATTTTGGGGATATCTTATTCCTAAAATGCTGAGTTGGGCCACTTTTCCACGAAATGACTATTTTACCCTTTTTTTGGAGGGAAACCTTGGTCATGTACATACCACATGACTTGTTTAATATTTTAATAAAATTAAATAACAAAAATAAATATAAGATTAAATTGAAGTAAAGAAAAAATATGAACATATATTTATAATTTTATATAAAATTGATAAATATAAAATATATTTTCGACTTTTTTTAATTTAATTTAAATAGAATAATATGAACATATATTCATAATTTTCAACAATAAATAAATATAAAAAAAATAAAAAAATAAAAAAACATGTATTTATAATTTTCAACTACATATAAAAATTAAAAAAATAGAAAATAAAAAAAACATATATATCTATAATTTTCAATTGTAAATTAAAATAAAAAATAGAAAGCAAAAAAATAAAATACCAAAAATAAAAGAAAATAATGTACATTTTTGTTTTATCCAACAGTAAATTAAAATTAAAAAAAATAAAACAAAAAAATAAAATAAAAAATATAGACTTACAATTTTCTACTGTAAATTCAAATAATTAAAGAAAAAATAGACAACAAAAAATATGAAAAAAAAAGAAAATAAATTTCTTTTATTTTTGTTTTCTATTTTTATTTAATGTTGAAAAATATAAAGATATATGTTCAAATATTTTATTTAATTTAATTTAAGTTTTTATTATTTAATTTATCATTTTTCTTCTATTTTTACTTTAAATTTAATTTATAGTTGAAAATTATAAATATATATTTTTTTGTTTTTTATTTCTTTAATTTTATATATAGTTGAAAATTGTAAATACATGTTTTTTATAATTATTTTTTGTTTTATTTTTTTTTAAAATTAATTTACTATTGATAAGTGCATTTTTGTTCATATTTTTATAACTCTTTTTCGATAATTTCCTTAACTTTTTAGCTTAATAATCAATAAATTCAAGAAAAATCACATTGGCTTGTTTTGAATGATGAAGGTAAAGACTTGAAGCAAATTTACATGAATTTCGTATGAAAAGACGAACAAAAATGAAGTCTAACATTGATAAAAAAGAAGACAAGAAGACTCAATCCCGTGCAAAACACGCCCCAGTGTGTTGGAAAACATGACCATTCTTCAAAGGGAAGAAAAACAAGAAAAGCAGAAAAACACACCCAGGCCGTGCTTGCAAAGCACGACCGTGTTCAGCATGACGTCCACCAAAACACGCCCAAACCGTGTTTAAAAACACACCCTGCCAAATTTCCCATTGACGAAGAAAACACGGCCGGGCCGTGCTTCCTATGCACGGCCGTGTTCGTCAATTTTGACGAACACGGCCTGGCCGTGCTTTTTAAGCACGGCCGTGTTTTACCTCCAGCTCAAAATTTTTCTTCTTTTGGCAGAAATTATGAGACTTTTGCTTTTTGACAACTTGTGAGCAACTTTCACACCTCATTTTGCTGCACCAAACTCTATTATTCCTTAATTATCATATGAAAAACAATGATGCAAACAACCCAACTATGGAAGTGGAGCATTTGTTTAGCAAAAGATGGCATTATTGATGTATGCTTTTACAAAGATGATGCCTATAAAAGCCAAGGATTGGAGTTGGGATATTCATTCATTCGTAGAGAGATTCATTGTATATTCATTGTATATTTTAAGTTTTAAAGCAAAATACATTGAGAGGATAAAAGAGAGGTAGAGTTGGAAGTTGAAGAGCAATAGAGGAGAAGGCTTGGAGCTCAAAATCATTGCAATCAACCAAGGAGGAAGTCTTGAATTGGTCTTGAATAAGAGCTAAGTACACCATGTTCATTTTATTCAAATCTTCTTGTGCAATATACTCTTTTGTCAAGGCTATGTGTAGCTAAATTTCTAGTGTTTGAATGTAATGAACTCTAGAATGAATTTGTGATTAAGGCTTGTATGTTTTTAATAAAATCTTCATGATTTGTGTGATTCACTTATATTATGCTTTATTCATTCAAATTGGTATTAGCGCGATATTGATTTGAAGTTTATTCTTCACCGGGAAATCGAGAGATTCATGGTGAAATAGAATGCTCTATTTTTGTTAATTTAATCATTTGTTATTTTTTTTTTCTTTTTCACCATCTTTTTTTTATCCATCTTTGTAAATATTGAGTTTACTTATCCTCTTTATTTACCGCAGTGCATGCCTACTCGACGTCGAATCTGGAAGCATGATACCGCCGACAGCAATACAAAGGAAAGTACTAATACGGACCACAAAGAAGATATTGACGAAAGCAAAGATTTCTCCATGGCAGACGAACAACAAAAAACCATGTACGACTATGCCAAACCATCCATGGACGGGACGTCATCTAGTATCGTACAGCCCGCTGTTGCAGCCAATAACTTTGAGATCAAACCGAATGTCATTCAAATGGTGCAACAATTTGTTGATTCGGCGACTACTACCCGACGGATCCAATAACCATATCGCAAATTTCCTCGAAATTTGCGATACCTTCAAAATAAATGGAGTCTACGACGATGCCATTCGTTTACACTTGTTCCTATTTACTCTTCGGGGATGGGCTAAACAATGGCTAAACACTTTACCAAAGGGAACAATCACAACATGGAACATTATGACTGAAAAATTCCTTTTAAAGTATTTTCCACCCGCCAAAACCGCACGATTGAGGAATGAAATCTCTTCATTCACTCAAGAAGACGATGAGACCTTGTACGACACTTGGGAGAGATTCAAAGAATTGCTGCGAAAATGCCCACATCATGGCCTTCCTATTTGGATGCAAGTCCAAACGTTTTACAATGGCCTACTCTCATCGACGAGGCAAATGATTGACGCGGCGGCGGGGGGAACATTGAACAATAAAACACCTGAAACCGCCCAAGATCTAATAGAAGGAATGGCCATGAATGGCTATCAATGGCAATCCCTGCGAGGTAAAACCAATAGGACAACAGGTGTATACAATGCAGACGCGGTAGTTACGCTAGCCGCGCAGGTCGAAGCTCTGACTCAGAAAATTGACGGACTGGCAGTTCCAAAACAAGTCTTCTAATACGAGACTTGTGGAGGATCGCACAACCAACAAGAGTGCCCCCACGCGATACCACCACATGAACAAGTTGATTTTCTAGGTAATCAATCTCGACTCTATCAAAATAATCTTTTCAGTAACACCTATAATCCAGGTTGGCGCCAACATCCGAACTTCAGTTGAAGCAATCAGGGCCAATGGCGGCCTAATCCGAACGCACTTCCCAATTCGACTGCACCTCCTGATTTCCAACCGCAAAAACCCAGTTTGGAGGATTTATTGTCCAAATTCGTCCAAACAATGGAAACTCAATTCACGGCCACCGAAACATCCTTAAGGAACCAAGAAGCGTCCATTCGCAACTTGGAGAATCAGATTGGCCAAATTTCCAAAATGATCTCCGAAAGGCCACAAGGGAGCTTACCTAGCAATACCGAGCCAAATCCAAGAGAACAAGTAAAAGCAATCACTCCAAGGAGTGGAACAAAGCTGGACGAGGTATGGATGCCGGAGGGCGAGCCCACCCCCATACAACAGAAAGACGAACAGGTACTCAACGAAACAAAGAAGATGGTACCAGAATTCCAACCGCCTATCCCGTATCCAAGCCGATTGCGTAAGGACAAGCATGACGACCAATTTGGTAAGTTTTTGAATTTGTTTAAACAATTACACATCAATATTCTTTTTGTTGAAGCCTTGTCACAGATGCCAAAATACGCCAAGTTCTTAAAAGACCTCCTCTCAAATAAGAAAAAGCTTGAAGAAATATCCATGGTGCAATTAAATGAGGAATGCTCGGCAATTTTGCAAAACAAGTTACCTCAGAATATCAAAGATCCAGGGAGTTTTACTATTCCTTGTCATGTCGGTAATTTGACTGTTGATCGGGCATTGGCCGATCTAGGGGCTAGTATTAAATTTGATGCCTTATGAATTGTTTAAATAGATGGGTCTAGGGGAACCAAAACCAATTAGAATGAGCTTGCAATTAGCTAACAGGTCCATTAAATATCCTAGAGGTATTGTTGAGGATGTTTTGGTCAAAGTCGATAAGTTTATATTTCCTGTCGATTTTGTAATTCTTGACATGCATACCGATGTCGAAGTCCCCTTAATCCTAGGGCGCCCATTTTTAGCTACTGCTAAGGCAATCATTGACGTACATGATGGCAAACTGATTTTGCGAGTCGAAGATGAACAAGTCATTTTGAAAATCGCTACATCGATGAGAAATATGATAGATAAAGATGACTCGTGTTTTGATATTGATCTTGTTGATATGGAGATAACCAATTCCCTACCAAGCATGATTTCTGACGAATATTTAGAGACTTGTATTGTTCAAAGTGCAGGTATAGCAGAAGAAAATCCCTTCCTTAGGGAATCTGTACTCGCATTGGAGGAAAACGTACCAACAGAACGACAGAAAGAGTTCGAAAAAATTGAAAACTTTCAAGTGGGGCATAACAGACCATCCATTGAGGATCCACCACTGTTGGAGTTAAAAGAACTACCCGAACACCTTGAATATGCATTCCTAGCCGATAACTCCAAACTCCCCGTGATTATTGCCTCCAATCTATCCTCACATCAAAAGGATAGATTGTTGGCGATATTACGGGAACACAAAAAGGCCATCGCTTGGAAATCACCGACATTCAAGGGATCAATCCATCCTTTTGCACTCATAAAATGTTGATGGAAGAAAATTTCAAGCCGGTTGTTCTACCTCAACATCGCTTAAATCTAAACATGAAAGAGGTAGTCAAAACAGAAGTCATCAAACTACTTGATGCTGGGCTCATCTACCCAATCTCTGACAGTAATTGGGTAAGCCCAGTCCAAGTGGTTCCGAAGAAAGGTGGAATGACAGTGGTACCAAATGAGAGGAATGAACTTGTTAGGAATTTTATTGTTTAGATTTTGATGAATGTCATGTAAAACTTAGAATAGAAAGTTGGCACCCCAATTCTTGTTGTAAAATGCATTGTAACAATCGGAGTGGCCGGAAGCCGAGTTAAGTCGGCCTACGCCCTAACATGCAAGAAGATAATCAAGATCGGAAGGAAGACTCTGTGAGACAACCGAGTATGGCAAAGAAGAGTAGACGGGAACTCTCTTGAAGAAGCAAGCAGAGTGAAGTATCGATCAAGTCAACTCAAGAAAAGCCAAGTCTCAAGTTGAAGTGACAAGAGTCATCCAATGATTGGAAGTCGACTCTAAGTCACCTGGGAAAGCAAGGAAATGCGATCAAGTCGAGATAATCGTAAAGATCCGTTGCCGCGAAAATCAAGAGATTTACTTAAACAAGTAATATCTCCATACCACCTTTCTCGAGTGCTCACCCCCGAGCGGAATGAACCAATGGGAAGCACTACACCGTGTCGAACTCGAAAAGGTGAAAGAACAATTCATACGAGGAAATGGCAATTCCAAGGATCGCAATAAGACAAGCCAACGATCGCAAGTGACTTTCAAAAATAAGCCTATCTCTTCAACGGGCAAATTTTTGAAAGATCACTATAAAGGGCGAGGAATGACTCGAGAGAAGGTTACCCGAACCTTGAACTACGAACATTCAAGAAATCAATCAAATTGTAACCGAAATACTCTCAAATCATTCAAGATTAATCCTCAAGCCTACATTACGAAGTACATCAATCCAACACTCACCCGTGAAGGAAAGAGAACTTCAATCGCTTGAAGAGGAAACTTTTGAAGAAAAGGGGTCTACATTCCACGAAGGATTGTAGGAAGGTTCAAGGTCGAACCAAGTCTTAAGCTTTTGGAGGGCTTGGTGATCAAATCCAAAGAGCTTGAGCAAGTGAGTCAGAGTAGCAAAGCGCAAACGCCCTGTGAAGAAGGCGTCGTAAGAGAAGCCAGTGAGTGATCAAGGCGTCTCAGATCGAGTCCCAAAAGATCAAGTCACCAGTGTGTGATCAAGACTTGTATCCTGGACTGTTACCACTTTGTAAACCGACCATTACCTAGTGGATTCCTCCGGGAGTTGGAGAAGAGAGGAGTAGAAGAATTACCCCATCTTGAACCTCTATAAAAATTTCACTTTGTGTCATTTACATTTCAAATTTTAATTCCCCGCATTTTTAACTCGCTTATATCTGTTTGATAAATTTGCTATCCACTTGTAACTTATAAGTACTAAACCAAGCACTAAATTCTTGCTTAATCAAATTTAAGGGTGTTAAGTCTTCCAATAAAACAAAACCACAATTGAGTTAATTTAGAGTCAACAACCGAGTTATTCCATCAACGGCTCGGTTGAGTCTCATTGAGAGACTAACTCTCTTGATTGACTAAATCGATTGTCCATCAAGACACACAAACAGTGTAGAATCAACTCGAATATTTAAAAGGACTAAATCGAAAATTTGGTAAGGTTTATTCAACCCCTCCTTCTAAACCTTACACTTACACCCCTTGGGACCTACAAGTGGTATCAAAGCGGTTGGTTCATTGAACCCTCCGCACCGTTCTTGAACTAGATCTCCAAACTTTTCAAAGTCTGCTTTAGTACTTAAACTTTCAAAACTCCTTTTATCATTAAAAGTTATTATCATGGAAGCAAATTTGACACGCATCCCTATGTTCACAATTGAAGAATTTGATGATTGGAAAATTCGTATGCGAGCTCATCTATCAAAGATTACATGATGAGATGTGGATAGTGGTAGAAGATGGGCCTCTCGCAAATCTTAAAGGTGAACAAAACTTTGTCGAAGAGTAGCGGTGAAGGAGAAGAAGATGTTGCTCCCGGACACATCATGGTTGAAAAACCAAGAACTCGAGTGGACAAATGATGACAGAAAAAGATACAACCTGGACAATGTAGCCAAGGACATCCTTTATAAAACCTTGACAAAGCCATGTTTAATAAAGTCAAATCATGCAAAACGGCTAAAGAAATGCAGGATAAGTGACATTGATTTGTGAAGGCTCGTGAGCAAATCAAAGAAAACAAATTATCGGTGGTCATCTGAAATTTGAGAACTTCAAAATGATCTCGGGAGAAAACCTGGATCAACTGGATGCTCGTTCACGTAAATCACAAATGAGCTGTCGTGCACTTGGAAATGAATATACACGAGAAGAAATGTGTATGAAGATCCTAAAAAGTCTTCCAAATGAATGGGAAATGAAGGTCATGGCACCGAGACATTCCATGGGCCTATTAAAGACATCCAACCATGAGTTATTCTCGGACCTCAAAGCCTACGAGTTTGAGTGAGAAGAAAAGACCAGGAAGAGACAATTTGTACCCAAAACATCTCATCTAATTGTCAAAGATGGGAAGAGAGCCGAGGTCAAAGAAGTCATTGACCCGGAAGAAATGGCCCCGATGGTTAAAAGATTCAACAAGTTCTTTAATAAGAACTACAAGAGAGAAAGGGTGAATCTTCCGGAAGACACTCACTCGCTCCAAATCAAGGGAAGATAGGCCAACCAAGAGAACAGATCATCAAAAAGTTGAGTATCAAAGGTGACAACCCAAGAATGGAAAGAGCTGATCAAAAGGTGAATATCTATGTTGAACTCGGACAACCAGGTCACTATGCCATTGATGCCATTGCTTGCTCATATCCTGTAGTCAACAAATACAGGGATGAAGAAGAAAGGAAGGTCTTGAGAGAAAGAAGACAAGAAAAGAAAAAGGCAATGATGGGCTGCGCAGAGATCTGCTTAAAAAACAAACCAAGTCAAGAGAGACAAATGATTGAGAGAGTGTGAAGGCGACTACTCAAGTGACTCGAAGAAGAAGCCCCGATCGGTTGATGGCCAAGGAACAAGATCAACCTCGACCAAGAAGATGAGGTACACTCTAACTCATCAAACTCGGACACTAGTGATAGTGATCGTGACACACACACTTCATCACCCACTCGATCTTTATGATTCATTAGGCAAAATGATGAAAGATTTTGAACACATTAAATCCTCACACACACTATTGAATGAGGAAAACAACCTACTCAAAAGTCAAAACTCAAAGTCGACTAAGGAGCCGAGTACTCTAAGTCAAATAGGCCGATGAGAATGAAAGTTTAAAAGGTGAAAATGCTAAATTAATAGCGAGAAATTGCTGCTATAGAAAAGAGGAGAATGACCTCAAGAATGTTATTGCCTCATTCACTAAGGCATCTAAATCATTGGATGATCTTATTATGAGTCAAAGAGAATGTGGAGACAAGACAGGCTTAGGATTTAATTCCTCTCTCACTCGTCAAACCTCAAAAGTAATTTTGGAAAAAGGATCTTCAAGCCATGAAGAGTCCGAAAAATCCAAAACTCTAAATGTTGCACACACATTTACTCCAAAGCACAATAACAAGCAAACTGGCCTTGGTTATAAAGGAAAAGGAAAACAACCGATTGAGTGCGTTGAAAGGACAAAATGAGAAGAGATTCGGCAGAGTCCTCAAAAACTCCAAACAGAAAAATACTCAGAAAGAAAAGCGAGCTACCAAAAACCCGAAAATCCATAAAAGAAATACATATGACGGGAATGGTAGAAAATATCCAAGCCAAGCCGATTGGAATAATGTGAACTATCGGATAGACTTATGGAATATAAGCCCAAATGGCAAAGGCCTAGAACTCAAAGAAAGGCCATTCCAAAAGCATAAGAGCTTTCATCAACACACATATGCACCTAGGCACTACACTCAAAGACACCACAATTACCCAAGGAAGGCAATTGCTAAAACACATATGCAGCATACGACAAAAGAGACAACTCGTATGAACCTAGAATCCCCAAGCAATTTGCCAGGATTAATTATGATTATGGCATAGATAGATGACAACCCCTTAGAGTCAAATCATTTGGCTATAGGTTGGTTGGATCATCTTACAATTCTAACCCCTCGGGACCCGCATAAGTATGGGTACCTAAAACTTAATTTCCTTGATTGCGGTTCAAGGAACCTGGTACATGGATAGTGGTCGTTCCCGGACATATGACAGATAAGAAAAATCTGTCAAAATTCAAGGAAGTTAAAGGAGCAAAAGTCATATTTGGAGAAATGAAGCTCCTGGTGAAATAAGAGGCATTGGATCCATCAAGAGGAATGGATTAGAAATCACGGATGTTGCATATGTTGAAGGACTCAACTTCAACTTATCGAGCATCACCAACTCTGTGACAAGGGCTACAATGTTGGATTCAACATGGGTATATGCCAAATCAAAGATATTGAATCAAATGAAGTTGTCTTTGCAAGGATGTAGACAGAAAAATATGTATGTAGTGGATTGGTCAATCGCAACACCCAAAGACTGTCTATTAGCAAAGAGCGCAATGAATCAAGTTAGTTTGTGGCACAAAAAGCCGAGTCACCCGAATTTCAAAACGATTAACAAGCTTGCGCTGTAAATCTTGTGGAAGGACTTCCGACTCGAGATACAAGAAGGAGAGTATAAGTGACGCATGTCGAAGGGAAAACAAATCAAGTCGTCATTCAAAGAAAAGACATGCCCATCCTCAACGAGAATATTGCATCAGACCGCTTCATATGGATCTATTTGGCCCAAAGTGGAACCAAACAAAGATTAGTGGAAAGAAATACACCTTGGTGGTAGTAGGTGACTACTCAAGATATACATGGACAATATTCATATGTAAGAAGAAAGAAACTCTACAAAAACAACCACAGCTGATGAAGAGGATTCAAAATGAGAAGAGTCAAACCATTATCAAAATAAGATCAGACAGAGGAACTGAGTTTGTCAATGGAATAATAACTCGATCTTGTATTGAAAATGGTATTGGTCATGAACTATCAGCAGCAAGAACTCCACAGCAGAATGGAGTTGCAGAAAGAAGGAACAGAACCCTCAAAGAAGCAGCAAGGACCATTGTTAGCCTTATTTTTAGCTTCACCGCAAGTGTACGGTGTAGTTTATAGAATAGGGTAAGCAAGGTCGTATCCACGGAGACTAATAAATTAATGCGCTAAGTATTGAACTAAGATAGCCTTATTTTTATTTAGACGATCGAAATTGAATGATTGTTGTGGAAGAAAAGATAAGAATAACCACAAAAACACAAGATGAAAATAATAGTGGAATTACCAAGGGAAATGAAATGGATTCCCGGGTTATGGTTTCAATTAATATTCCTCTTGTTTTACGATATAATCAAAGCCAAAGTTATTATCAATACACCTATAAGACGATCACAACGGTATTTTATCCTCCCTCTTGAGATGTATATAAAGTGTAGATTGAAATATCTATGCTAGCATCTCTACTCAACATAAGATACACAACTCCCAAAATGCACAAAAGATCAAATATCCTCACAAATATTCACAAACCTCTCGATTATGCAAATATTCATGTCACGTACTCAAGATCTAATATTGAAACTCATCTCTCGAATTATGAATCAATATATCAAACATGCTAAATCATTGGCCAAATGATAAAACAAGAATAAGAACAAAGTACTCAAATAGGTTTCAAGACAATAACTAACTTGATTAAGATTAAAACAATCAACAAGAGTTCAATTAATCTACTTCCAAAACCCGGAAATCACAAGAAGTTTAGCTACCCATTATAAATAAACAACTCATAGACAAATTGTTCATCTTCATAAGAAGCTAAAATGAAAGATTAAAGCACAAAGAATGAGAAAACTTAGGGAAATGGATAATCTCTCGATTAATCTTCAATCCTCAAGCTCCGATTCGACCCGATTCTTCCCTTGATTCTTCCTTGATGAAATTGATGTGTTTCTTGTGTTCTTGGGTGTATTCCCAGCCTTTTCTCCATACCCTAGATCAAGCCTCCCATGTATGTATTTATAGCCCCTAAAAAGTCCAAGAAAAAGGTGAAGAAACATAGTAATTTCCGCCCCGAAGCGCTAAGGCGCCGGATGGGTCTTCGACGCCCAAAGAATTTCGCAAAAATGAGCCCTGAAATGCGCCCACCTAAAAAAATCAATAGCCTTATATTTAGAATTTATTTGCCGCTGGCCAACGAAGCTGCAGCGCCCTCCCGAGTTTTTCATCCACCAAATGTTGGAATTTGCTTTTGAGCCCTTCTTCAAAGTTGTAGCTCTATCTCTTAGCTTTCCATAGCCACTTGAATCATCTCAATATCAATTTTGTAGAGAGCGTTACGGCCAAAATACGAAACACTGCCTGTGATGGAAATTTCAGACGCGTTTGGACGTTTCTTCAAATCAATCTCTCTTTGTTTGCTCGTTTGTACTTCTTTTGATACACGATTCATTACTATGACTATAAACTCAATATAATTGGCTCTCAACATGGCTTGGCTACTCAAATGACTCAAAATACTCAAAAACAACACAAAACTCAAGTCTTGGAAGCCCAATTCAATGGTATAAAACCAAGTGAACAACCATGTTAGCTGAAGCAGGGTTACCAAAAAGATTTTGGGCTGAAGCAATCAACACAGCTTGCTACACCCAAAACAGATGTATGATAAATAGACAGCTGACAAAGACTCCTATGAGATCCGGATCGGAAGAAAACCAAATGTTGCATATTTGAATATTTGGATGTAAATGCTTCATCCACAACAATGGCAAAGACAACCTAAAGGCTTTTGATGCTAAAGGCCGATGAAGGTATCTTCTTAGGATACTCAAATTGAAAGCAAAGCCTACTGGATACTCAACAAAAGAACTATGGTTACTGAAGAATCCATTCATGTAGTATTCGATGAGCCAAATGTAAATGGAGAAGACATTGAAGAGTCACCGATAAGTCAATCATCCAACCATACGAGAAGAGTCCCTATCTTTGAAGTCAAGCCGGAATTATCAATTCGAAAGAAGATGAGATAGTGAATCTCAAAAACAATGGAAAATTTGCGGCTAAGTGATTACGAGAGAGTGACCCGACCACGCAAAGAACACAACAAAAGTCGAAGTCGAAATCCAGCTAACTTACTCCAACCTCGATGTAAGATGGCCGAGAGACCATCCACGAGAACTTGTCATTGGAGATATAAGAGAAGGTGTCAAAACAAGATCCAGAACTCAACAAGAAGCTATGTTCACATGCTTCATCTCACAAATAGAGCCCAAAGACGTGTCACAAGCATTGGACGACACACATTGGATTCAAGCTATGCAAGAGGAGTCAATCGGTTTGAAAGAAATAAAGTGTGGGAATTAGTGCAAAGACCCATACATCAAAATGTTATTGGCACCAAATGAGTGTTCGAAATAAGATGAACGAGGAAGGTTACGTGGTAAGAAACAAAGCAAGACTAGTAGCCAAAGGATATTGCCAAGAAGAAGGGATAGATTTTGATGAAACATTTGCCCCTCGTAGCAAGATTGGAAGCTATAAGGATGTTTCTTGCCTATGCAGACTCACAAGAATTTCATTGTATATCGATGGATGTAAAAAGTGCATTCCTAAATGGTTTATTGGAAGAAGAAGTGTATGTTGAACAACCTCCAGGATTTGAGCGAAGACTCTTGGAGATAAGGTATACAAACTCAAGAAAGCTCTATATGGATTGAAACAGGCACCCGAGCATGGTATGATACTTTGTCACAATTCCTAACCGAAAATGGATTCACAAAAGGAAAAGTAGATAGAACACTTTTTTAATTCAAGACAAAAAGAGTATCTTGCTTGTTCAAATATATGTGGATGACATCATTTTTGGTTCCACAAACAAAGAGCTGTGTGAAAAGTTTTCAAACCTCATGCAAAGTAAATTTGAAATGAGCATGATGGGAGAGCCGACATTCTTCCTTGGACTTCAAGTGAAACAATTGAAGGATGGAACCTTCATAAGTCAAACAAAATACACCGGAGATTTAATGAAGAAGTTTGGTATGGAGGAGAAGTCTTCTCGTAAAAATACCAATGAATACATCACCAAAATGGACATGGATGCAGGATGTCAAGCCTGTAGATCAAACAAGATACAGAGCACTTATTGGATCAACGCTCTATCTCACAAAGAAGCAGCGGATATCACCTTTCTTTGTAGGTGTATGTGCAAGATTTCAATCTGCTCCAAAAGAGAGCCATATGACAACAAAGCTAAGAGAATATTGAGATACTTAAAAGGAAGCCAAGAAGTAGGCCTATGGTATCCAAAGGAAGGAGGATTCAAGCTAATTGGCTATTCAGATTCGACTATCTTTGGATGCAGAGTGGACAAGAAGAGCACTTCGAGGCACATGTCAAATGCTAGGAAACAGTGATTTCTGGTTTAGCAAGAAGCAAAACTCAATAGCCACCTCTACAAATGAGGCGGCGAATACCTAGTGCGGTCATTTTTGTGTGCCCAAGTCCTATGGATGAGACAAAGAAATGAGAGACTATGAAGTTGAAGAAAAAGAAATTCCAATCATGTGTGATAACACAAGTGCAATTGCAATCACTCAAAATCCTGTGTTGCACTCAAGAACAAAGCATATTGATGTCAGATATCATTTCATAAGAGATCATGTTGAAAAGAATGACATCATCCTGGAATATATCTCAACTGATAAACAACTAGCTGACATCTTCACAAAACCATTATGTGAGTCAAGATTTGAAGAACTCAAGCATGAGTTGGGGTTAATTGAGCTGAGTTAACATTGAGAAAACTCAAAGAAAAGAAATGGAACACAAAAAGTGAAAAAGAGTCAACACACAAATCACCGAGTAAATCACTATATCGGAAAGAAAACACTACAAGTCGGTGATATAGGTGAGTCACTAAGAGAATCTGTGAGAAGTAGAGTTAAATCGGCTCGAGGATAAGTTTGAATAACTTATGAGCAAAGTGACAAAAACGCATTGTCGTTTTGACTAAGCGGGAATGTTTTAAGGAATACGTCAAAGATAATGATGATGTGTACGGACATAAAAGCCGCACACCAAGCTTATGATTGGATATAAATGCTGCCGCATTAAATACGAGACATTAAATGCTAAATAGGCGTGCAAAATCTAAGCCGTTGATTTCGATCACATTTCAAAAACCACCCGCACGTCCTTTCATAAACCATATTTAAACCATTTTCGTCCGTTTCTCTCTCACACTTCCAAAAACTGTTCATCTCTTTCTCTCAAAAGCAAAGGCAAAAATACTCTCGAAGCCCTATCTATCTCCAACTCAATCTCCAAGTTTTTTCCTTGATATAATCCTGAAAATGGCACCAACTTATGATCTTACCAAGTTAGGAAAGCAAATCCACACCGGCTCTACGGTGGATTTCGACGGAATGGTGAAACAGGGGTCCGACGACACCCTAGTGAAGAAAATCGCTGAAAAGTTGGAAACGTCCGGGCTGAAACCGTTTCTGACGTTAGAATATCCGATGACCTATGTGGAGGAGGTCGCACAATTCTACGTGAATGTTGAGATTCACGATGAAGGAATAAAGTCATCTGTTCACGGAAAGCAGCTGACTATCTCTCGCCAAGGATTTGGTGAACATTGCTCACTACCGGCGGAAGGAGCATCGAGAGATCAACGGTGATGTAAACCTGGCGATGCTTGGAAAGAAATAGCCAAGCCCGATTGTCTTGATAAAATAGTATACACAAAGAAACAAGAGATCTGCTATGAAGGAGGATTATCACAAGTCATTGGACATAGTTGCCAAATGTATTGACATCAAATTTGGCGGCTTTGACCAACTATCAAAGGCAAAGCTGATTGTAATGGCCGCAATCATCGCAGAAAAGAAGATAAATCAATGAGTTTGTTTGTCTACAAAGACTCTGCCCGAACGCGTGGGAACAAATCCTTCAAGGAAGATGGCACATTTGGAGGATCCCTAGGATATGGCCTAGTGATTGGCGGCTAATGGAGGTGAAAGGAGTCCCTCTTAGACATGGGAAGGCATTCCATGTTAACAAGAGGATGTTCGAGCAAATCTCTCGCGCACAAGAGAGCTTACGCCAAGAGAGCGACACAAGTGAGGGGAATCACCCGAAATATATAGTTGTTTCCTCTCCACCCAGAAAAAAGCCCCTGCAAATGCTAAAGAAGAAGATCTACGCCCCTGCAAAGCAAGAAAACCAAACATGCTCCCCTTGCCCTGCAGAGAGTCACCGCCCACACAGCCGGCGAGAAGGACTCACAAATACCTTCTCCGATCGTCAAAAGAGGAGAACCGAGAAGCCACGATGGCCTGCTCCTCGAAAAAAGACACCAACACCGCCCCGCCGCTCAAGACTCGAGGACACCGTCCTCGAACCGAGAAATCCCTCTCGTACAAACTAGGAGACGAAGAAGAATCATCAAGCGTCCGAGCTTGAGAAACCTACGAGTCGACCACTCACCGGAGCAAATATCGGAGATCGCTGGAGAAGTAGAGTCTCCGGATGTAGTTGATGAAACAGCCAAGTCTGTGAAGGCGATCAACAGAGGCAACCCAAGACACACCGTAGTTCACACGGCTAAAACACAAGAAGAACTGCTAGAGCGGATAGTGATGTAATGATCCTATCTCCACCTTACCCGGACATCCAAAATCGTCTGCGTGAGTGGTGGAGGAATGGAAGTTGAGTAAGTCAAGGGAACAGTTCCAACGACCGAGTTTATAGAAGAAAAAGAGGAACTAAAATTTCCTTGGACTAAACATCATGCTCCCAAAGACTTGATGAAGACAATCGCATAGACATCCTGCAGATTTTCAAGGAAAAGGAGAGAGAAAAGCAAGGCGGGAAGCCGAGGCACGTGAGAAGGCCAACATCCGCCTATCTTGGCACCACTAGAACACACACATCCTCTCCTTGATGTCTTCTCGATAGTGATGAGGATCCTAGAATCTTTGCTTTGCTCTGAGAAGAGTTGCAAATGCAGGCAAGCATTGCATGAATCGAGAATCCTTCACGAGCAAAGACGATGGAGGGACCAGGAGAGTCCTCCGAACACAACCGAAATTGATCCAATGGGAGTGGTTCAACAAATCGCCACCGTTGTTGTTCTGCCACCACTTCCCAGCTCACTCGGAAGAAAGCAATAAGGGACCTGGCGATGAAAGCGGGACAATGGGGACCCCGATCGAGCCAACCCCTATTGAAGGTGTTTTACCACCGCTCCAACGGTGAACATTCAATTGAAACAATGGGAGTTTGGAGACAAGTGACCCCATTCCAAGTCACTCACCGGTGGTGCGCCGAGGGGGGAAACTCCCTCCACTGCAGCAAGGTCGGAGGATGCTGCGGATGACTCCACAACGAATCAAGGAGGCGAAGGAGAGAAACTACAAACACAAGAAGAACAACAAGTTGCCATCAACGAAGCTCGGGGCTTGAGACTGTCTCACCGAGGTGCCAACTCGCTCTGAAGGCTAATGACGGCTGGCGATGCGGTCGAGGCACGAGGAAGGAACAACCCTGGAGTTAACACTGGGGCAATGAAAGTGCAATCCATGGGGTTGAGACTCCAATGGATGC